>JAUMJM010000044.1:21230000-21728375 GCA_033558235.1 Neomorphus geoffroyi
CCTTGAGCCGCTCCCATAACTCTAGCACCTGCCCCCAGGCAAAGCCTCGCCCCCAGCAACGCCTCGACCAATCGCCGATCAAGACGCGCCCACAGCCGAGCCCCTAGAAACAACGCCCACTCAGGGCAAGCCACGCCCATAGCCGCGCCTACATCCAATCCCAGCCCGGTCTGATTCGAAGCCACGCCCACCACAGCAGCCTTTGCCAGGCGCTACAACCCAGCCCCGGCAACGTCCCAGTCAATTCGCGCCCTGCCAGGTTTAAGCCACGCCCCCTAAAGATAAGCCACGCCCCCGTGAAGCCTCCCGGAGGTCTTAACGTGCCCCTGTGCCCGCGCTGGGTCCTAGTGCCCACCCGCCGTGTGTAAACATGGGGAGCCCCCCCGCAAACACAGAGCCCCCCCGCCCCGCAGAGCCCCCTCCCAAAGCCTCCCCAAAGCTCTCTAATCTCGCATGCACCCCAGCCCCAACAACCCCAACCTACTAACCCCCCTCATCTCCCCTTCCCTGAGCTCCCCGCAGTCCCCCACAGCACCCCACACGCAGACACCCCCCCCAAAGCCCTCCCAGTCCCCCTCAGATCCCCCCAACGCCGCCCCACAGATCCCACACACACAGCCTCCTCCCAAAACCCCCCCAAAGCCACACACACACCCCCAGCCTCCCAACATCCCCACAACGTCCCCCCAGACCCTGACAACGCTCCCAAACACGGACGCCCCCAAATTCCTCCCAGTGTCCCTCCAAGCCCCCCACACGGCCCCCCCGAGCACCCTCCCAAATCCCCCCCAGAGCCCGCCATGCCCCCCTAAAGCTCCTCCAAGCCCTCCCCAACAGCCCCCCAACACTCCCCCAGAGCTCCCCACAGTCCCTCTCCACAAAGCCCCCTGAAAGCCCCCTCAGCCCCCCCATAACCCCTCCAGTCCCCCTCAGATTTCCCCCAATGCCCCCCACAGCCCCTCCAACGCCCACCCAAGCACCCTAAGCTCCCCACACCCAGAGCCCCCCAACCTCCTTGCCCCCCCAGCCCCCTCCACACAGACCCCTCACCAAGCCTCCCCAGCCTCCCCCCCCCTCCAGCCTCCTCCCAAAACCCCCCAAAGCCCCTTCAGCCCCCTAACGCCCCCCCCCAGCCCCTCCCAAAGCCCCCCCCCAGCCTCCCCAGGGTCTCCCTGTTAGGGCTCTGGGGGGGAGCTGGGGGGGCTTCATTGGGGGGCTCCTGTCAGGTCCCATCAGACCCAGTGGCAGCAGGGGACAAGGACACAGCTGAGCCCTCCCTGGGGCACCATGGGGGCCAGCGGGGAGCATGGAAGGGACAGGGACAGGGTGAGTGGTGGAGGAGCAGGTGGAGGGACAGATGGGGAGGGGGGAGGGAAGGGTGGGAGGTGATGAACTGATGATGTGGGTGGGATGGATGGATGGATGGATGGATGGATGGATGGATGGATGGATGGATGGATGGATGAATGATGGGGGATGGATGGAGAAGATGGAGAAGCAGATGGAGGGACAGATGGATGGGGGGAGGGAGAAGGAGGGAGGGACATTTGGGAGATGGATGGATGGATGGATGGATGGGGAGGGGATGGGGGAAGGGGAGGGAGAGGTGAAGGAGAGAAGGGTGGAAGGTGATAGATGGATGGATGGTGATAGATGGATGGATGGATGGATGGATGGATGGATGGAGAAATGGAGTGAGGGAAGGATGGGGAGATGGATGGACAGAGAAGATGAAGGAATAGAAGGATGAGGAGATGTATGGATGGAGGGGATGGATGGAGAGACAAATGGATAGACATATGAATGGAGAGAATGGGTGGGTGAATGGAAGGGATCAAAATATGTTCAGATGCATGAAGGGATGGAGGTGTGGAAAGATGGAGAGATGGATGCATGGATGGGAGGGCAGACAATTGCACAGGGAATGGAGAGGCAGATGGATGAAGAGGATGGAGGGATAGAAGGATGGGAGATGGAAGGATGAAAGGATGGATAAGGTAGAAGGGCATACAGCTGGAGAGGATGACGGGGTGGCTGGAGAGCTGAATGGATGAGCAGATGGATGGCTGTATGGGCACATCAGAATGGAAAGAGGAGGTGGGGGGAGATGGGGCAAGAGGTGAGACCAGGGGTGTCAAAGGAATGGGGTGATAGGACAGTGACTGGGTAGAGCGGCTGGTTGGCCCAGGGTAGGCATGGGGCTGGTTCCAGCGTGGCAGGATGGACCGGGGCAGCACACACAGGGTGGACCAGGGATGTCGTTTCTCCTGGGGGTTCCCTGGTCCGGGGGTGCTGGGATGGGGGCACCAGCAGAGCCCAGGACTGGGATTGACTCCCCACTCCCCATCCTTGGCTCCAGCCCTTCTGGGGTGCTGTGGGGTGAGATGTGGGGCTGGAGGACCTCAGTCTCTGGCAGGAACCCTCCTTCCTGAGGTTGGGGGGTGCCCCACGGCCTTGGGGCACTGCAGAAGGACCTGGTGGCATGGGACCTCGGCCCCCTCAATTTACAAAGCAAAGATGCTTGGGGGCATCTGTGTCCTTCCCGAGGGTTTTCCAAGAAGAGGAGCCCCAGGGGTGCAGTTGGGACATACGCCCCCGCAAGACTAATGATGGGTTCAGGGAACACCCATAGCTCAGAGGAGCCCGCAGAGAGTCCTCCAGCCCCACCAAAGCCTGGTGAAGATCAGCGGCAGGGCAAGGGTTAACCCGCAGCATGTGCAGCCCCCAACTCACCGACCTCCTGCCCTCATTAAGCCTTGGTGGCACCAGACTGTCTGGGGACAAGGGGGGGACAAGGGGGGGGCAGGGACTTGGTCTCAACTGAGGGCAAAGTTTGAGCAGAGCAGTGGCTGCAGAGGGGCTGGAGATGTGGGTGAGTCCTGGGGTGTGGTGGGGGTCCCAGGAGGTCCATGGAGTGGAATAGCAATGTCCCCATTGAATCTATGGGGCTGTGGTGGGACAGCGATGCT
Source organism: Neomorphus geoffroyi (assembly GCA_033558235.1). Taxonomy (NCBI): domain Eukaryota; kingdom Metazoa; phylum Chordata; class Aves; order Cuculiformes; family Neomorphidae; genus Neomorphus; species Neomorphus geoffroyi. The sequence goes on from JAUMJM010000044.1 coordinate 21,232,970, forward strand.
TCTGGTGAGTCCGTGGGACCATTGCAGGGGTCCCAGGAGGTCCAAGGGGTGGGATTGAGATGGTGATGGTGAGTCCGTGGGGCCATGGTGGGACAATGATGTCCCTTGTGAGTCTGTGAGGCCCCATGGGATGGGACAGTGATGTCCCCAGTGGGGCCATAATGGGACAGTAATGCTCCTGGTGAGTCCATGGGTGGTGGCGAGGGTCTCATGAGACCCCTGGGGTGGGACAGTGATGTTACCGGTGAATCAAGCAATGTTCCTGCTGAGTCCATGGGGCCGTGGTGGGACAGTGATGTCCCCACTGGGGCCGTGATAGGATTCTGGGTGAGTTTGTGGGGCTGTGATAGGGGTCCCACGAGCCCCATGAGATGGGATAGTGATGTTCCTGGTGATTCTGTGGATCCCACAAGGTCCATGGAGTGGGACAGTGATGTCCCTGGTGAATCCATGGGGCTGTGATGGGACAGTGATGTCCTCAGTGGGTCTGTGGGTCATGGCAGGGGTTTCACAAGACCCTTGGGGTGGGAAAACAATGTCACCAGTGAGTCCATGGGTTGTGGCCAGGGTCCCATGAGACCTATTGGATGAGACAGTGATGTCCTTGGTGGGTCTGTGGGTTGTGGTGGGACAGCGATGTCTTCAGTGAGTCTGTGGGTGGTGACAGGGGTCCCACAAGACCCATGGGGTGGCACAGTGATGTACCCAGTGCCATCTTTGATGCCAGGGAGCTGCGGGGTTGATGCCAGGAGAACCCCGACTGCACCCCACCACCCGACTTGGGGAGGGGGACTGAAGGACCATGGTCCCCAGAATCTCCCAACCCCATCCCAGTGGTGGCTCCTCCCATCTCAGATCTGACCAGAACAAGAGGTGGCACTGGTTGGACCGGGCGTGTGGGAGGCGTGTGGGCACCACACACATTTGAGGCTCATCCCACTCTGCCAGCGTGGAATCACCATCCTTGGACGATCTGGGATGGGTTTCAGGTCTGGATTGGTGCCGCAGCGGTGGGCAGGCTGGACGCGGTGCTGAGCAAGGGCTGGAGCCACCAGCAGGTCCGTCCTGGGGACGCGCTGCATGGAGGAAGACGTTGGAGATGGGGTGGGCTCCAAGGGGATGGACGCTGCTGGGATGGATTCAGGGCGACCTGGGAGCACCCACCGTGACAAACCGACTCCTCGGTCCCATCCCACCCCAGCGCAGTGGTGCTGGAGCGGCAGTGCCTTGCGGTCTGGTCTGGCACGGCATCGGGTCACCCCGGTCCCACCAGGAGCAGTGGGGTGAAGCATCGGGAGGAAGCAGGCCCTGTCTGTCTGTCCTTCCTCACGCCTGGCCACCTTCCTCCAGCTCTCTGTAACCCCAGAGATCTCGCCTGTGCGGTAGGTTCTATGTCTGTCCTGCTGCCTGTTCCCATAGCATCCATCCACCTGTCCATCCCACCACGCATCCTTCCTTCCGTCCATCCATCCATCCGTCCATCCGCCCATCCATCCGTCCATCCGCCCATCCATCCATCCATCCCTCTCTCCTTCCATCCCTGCATCCCACCGTCCTCCCTCCATTCATCCATCTCTGGATCCACCTCTCTTTCCATCCAGCTCTCCCTCCATCCTTCCATCCACCCACCTATCCTCCCATCCCTCTCTCCTTCCCTTCATCCATCCCTCCATCCCTCCGTCCATCGGTCCATCCCTCCCCATCCCTTCAGCCCTCCCTCCATCCCCACCGCCCCATCCCACCACCATGGGACTGGCTTTGGGTAGTTCTTCCAACCAATGCAATCCCATTCCAAGGGGATGGACCCCCAGGTCGGGCAGAACACCGGTCTGGGCAGGCACAGGAGGACGAGTGGATGAACGGAGAGATGGACAGGAGACATGGACAGACGGACCGACAGATGGGTGGAGGAAAGGATGGATGGGGGATGGATGAAGGGACAGAAGGAAGGATGGATGGAAGGAGGGGGGGGATGGATGGATGGATGGAGGAGGGAGACAGAGATGAGGACGGGGCAGGGATGGGGACGGGGATGGGGAAAGGGACAGATCCAGGCTCTCCAAGGCAGGGGGAGATTCACTTCACCCCTCACCACCAGCCGAACCCCCCCCACCCCTCTCCTACCCCAGACCCCACTCCCACCTGCCAAGTGGTTTTGCCGACTCAGCATTCCCTCACCCCACCACTCTCACCCCCCCGGCTCAGCCCTGGTGTGGGGGATCCAGAATTTGGGATTCCAGGATTTGCGGGTCCTGAATTCGGGGATTCCAGGATTTGCGGGTCCAGGATTTGGGGGTCCTGATGTGAGGGATTCGAGATTTGGAGGGGGGGGGGTGTCTGGGATTTGGGGGTCCCAGATTGAGGGGTCCCGGTGTTGGGGACCTAGGATTCGAGGGGTCCTGATATGGGGGTCCCAGAGTTTGAGAGTTCTGGTGTGGGGATTCCGGTGTAGGCATTAGGGATTTGGGGGTCTGGGATTTGGGAGTCCTAGTGTGGGGGCCCCATATTTGTGGGTTTGGGATTCAGGGGGGTCTGGAATTTGGCCGGGTCAGAGATTTGGGGGTCCTGGATTTGGGGGTCCCAGTGTGAGGGAAGTGGGGTGGGGATAGGGTCCCCCAGGATGGGGACCCCCCAAAGTGTCCCTCACTCCCCTCTGTGCCTCAGTTTCCCCATCCCCCAGCCCACACGCTCATGGCCCCGGATGGGGGTGACTCCATGTCCCTCTCTGTCCCTTTGTGTGTCCCCCCCATGCCCCCTGTGCCCCTTGTCACCCCACGTCCCCCCGTGTCCCCCCTGCAACGCTGTCCCTCCTGTCCTCCCATGTCCCCCATGTCCCCCCTGTCCCTCCTGTCCCCCACGTCCCCCCATGTCCCCTCTGTCCCTCCTGTCCTCCTGTGTCTCCCTGTGTCCCCCCACATCCCCCCTGTGCCCCCCCGTGTCCCCCATGTCCCCAGGGTGGCTGTGGTGACGCGGCTGGCGGCGGCGTCGCACGCCTGACCGATTTCACTCTGGCTGGAGCTGGAAATGAGTTAATGACCTCTGGAGATGGGCTTCCGCTTCGCCGCGCACGGCCCAGCGCCAGAATGGCAGCACACGGGTGGTGGCACCTGGGAACCCCACGGTGGCACCAGTGGGGACAGAGCCTGGGCCCATGAGTGGCAAGGAGGATGTGGTGCATCCATGGAGCATCCGTGGGAACATGATGGACATTTCCCAGTGCTTCCCGGTGCTTCCCAGGAGCCAGGGTGGAGGTGGTGACACCTTAGGGTTCCCAGGTGCCACCAGTGGGGACAGGACCATGCACACATGGGTGGCAGTGGGGCTGTGATGCATCCATGGGGCATCCATGAGGCCATACTGGCCATCTCCCAGTGCTTCCTGGTACTTCCCAGAGCTGAGGTGGAGGCACCTGGGAACGCTGCGGTGCCACCAGTGAGGACAGGACTGTGCGCACACAGATTTCCATGGGGCTATGATCACACCGTGGAGCATCAGCTGAGCATCTCCCAGTGCTCCCCAGTGCTTCCTGGGAGCCAGGGCTGATGTGGTGGCACCTGGGAACCCTACGGTGTGCACTGGGTGACACTGGATCACATCCCAGCGGCACTGGGGTGATGCTGGGCACACCGAGGTGTTGCATTCACTGTTGGGGGTGCACTGGGGTGCTTGCTGGGTTGCACTGGTGTGCACTGGGTGTTGCTGGGATGCACTGGGATGACACAGATGTGCACTGGGGTGATGCTGGGCTGCACTGGAGTGCTGCTGGGTTGCATTGGGATGATGTTGGGGTGCACTGGGGTGACACTGGGCTGACACTGGTGTGCACTGGGCCGACAGTGAGTCCCCAGCCAAGTGGCATTCACAGTTTGGGGAGCACTGGGGTGATGCTGGGTTGCACTAAGGTGATGCTGGTGTGCACTGGTGTGTACTGGGGGGTGCTGATGTACACTGGGGTGGTACTGAGATGACACTGGGTACACTGGGGTGCACTGGCGTGATGCTGGGTTTCACTAGGGTGTTACTGAGGTGATGCTGGGTTGCACTGGGATGGTGCTGGGTTGCATTGGGATGATGTAGGGGTGAAATGGGATGACACTGGTGTGCACTGGGATGACACTGATGTGCACTGGGTGATACTGGTGTGCACTGGTGTGCACTGGGCTGCAGGTCCCCAGCCACATGGCATTCACAGTTCGGGGCGTGCGGAGGCTGAGGGGAGCTGACAGCCCCCCGTGTTCGGGGCGCCCGCGGCGCGGTGTCGCACACGCCTGACCGGAGCGTGACCCACGGCCCCACACGCAGCGCGGCGGCGGCGCCCGCGCCCACAGCCCCGACCCACGGCGCGCTGTCACCTCGCATCAGTGTGGCCACGCGTGAACAGGGGGCTCAGCATCAACACCTCCCCTGCACCCCGACACCAGGATGGGGGGTGGGGGGCTGGGGGGAGGCCAGGCCGGGGGGGGGGGGCGGGGGGAGGATCCAATCTGTTGGGCTGGGGGGGAAATCCCATCTGTGGGGGTTGGGGGAGTGAAATCTCATCTATGGGGATGCGTGGGGTGAAATCCCATCCATGGGCAGGTGTGGGGTGAAATCCCATCTGTGGGAATTTGTGGGGCTGGGGGATGTGCAGGGCTTAGGAATGTGTGGGGTTTGGGGAAGAAATCCCACCCATGGGGATGTGGGGGGCTGGGAGACAGGATCTATGGGGCAGGAACCCCCATCCTTAGTCCATGGGGATGGGTGATGGTGGGGATTTGGAGACAGGACCTCTGGGGCAAGAACCTCCACTCTTGGTCCATGGGGATGTGTGGGGCTGGGAAGCAGGATCTATGGGGCAGGACCCCCACCCTTTGTCCATGAGGATGCAGTGAAGCCAGGATGCAGCATAACCCAGGTACCCGGGGATGCTCAGGGATGCTGGGGGGTAGGAGCTGGGGTGCCCAACACCGTGGGGCAGGGAGTGAGGAGACGGAGGGAGGACTGGAGGGGTGGGAGCAGCAAAAAGCTCCCTCAGCTCCATCAAGAGCTGAAATTGGAGGGGAAAAGTGGCCGCGCTGCCCTCGCACATTACTTGTGCTCGGGTGCCCCGGCAGCGCTCAGCTCCCAGCGGGGCCCACATGGACCTTGCAGCCCTTGGCTTGCTGAGTTGAACTGGGAAAAAAGGGAAAAAATGAAGAAATCATCCCCAACACAACCCCTGAGCAGCCCAAACCAACCCAAAATCCCTCCTAAGCAGCCCAGCCCCACAGACAGGTTGGGGGGCAGCACAAGGGGTGCTGAACCCCCTTCAGTAGGGCCAGGTGGGACCCCCAGCACTCCTCTGGGCGGCATCCTGCACCCCCTGGGTCCCAGTGTGGAGGCTGTGCAGCTCCGAGGATGCAGGGTCCAAGACCTCCAGGCTGGTGAGGTGGGGGGTGATGGGGGGGTCTTTGATTGGGGCGTCCAGCCTGGGTGCAACCCCCCCTCACCCCCCCTGCCCGTGGAGATGCATCCCCCATGTACCCTGCTGCACCCCCCATATACCCCAATGCACCCCATGCCCTTACACCCCATGTCCCCTCCATGTCCCCTCAATGCACCCCATGCCCTTACACCCCCACATTCCCCTTCGAATGCCCCCCATGCCCTTGCACCCCAAATGCCCCCATGTTTGCCCACACACACACCGTGCAGTCCCACGAGATTTGGGGGTCAGGACACAGTGGGGCAGCCACTGCTGGAGAGGGGACCCCCTTAGGGTGCTGCAGCCCCACCCCCAAATCCCCCCCTACTCCCCATTCCTGGGGCTGGGAGCTGGTGGCGGGTGGGGAGACACTGCTGCCCCCTGAGCTCAGTCCCCCAGGCTCAGCACTTCAAGCTCAGCATGCCAAGCTCGGCACCCTGAGATCAGCACCCCAAGCCCAGCACCCTGAGTAGTCCCACACCCCAAGCTCAGCACCTCAAGTGGTCCCGCACCTCGAGCTCAGCACCTCGAGCTCAGCACCTCAAGCTCAGCACCCCAGAGCTGCCGGCGGGGATGCAGTGAAGGCTCCAAGGAGAACTTCTTCAACTGAGGACGGATCCTGCCCAGTGCCAGACTCGCACAGCACTGGACCCTGTGCCCTCAGCTCAGCCTTGGCCTGAACAGCGGGTGCTGCCCGGGCACCCTTGGGCGGGGGATCCAGGGGGAGCAACATGAGGCAACCCTACAATAACAGCTCAGGCTGCACAACCTGGCACCCGTGCAACCCTACCATCACAAACCGGTCATGCACACAGCACGGTGCTCGTGCAACCCTGCAATAACAGCCTGGAACACACAGCCTGGTGGTTTGTTACCCTACCATCACAAACAGGTCACGGACACAACACAATACTCGTGCAACCCTGCAATAACAGCTCAGGTAACGGAATGTGACACTCGTGCAACCCTAGTGCAGCCTGCAATGACAGGTGACACGCTCAGCACGGTGCTCGTGCAACCCCGCATTGGTGGGATGGGTACGCAGCTGATATTGGTGCAACCCTACAACAGCAGCTCGGGGTGCACAGCCTGACACTTGTGCAACCCTGCAATAACAAACAGGTATTGCAGAGATGCGGCACCACAATAGTAGCTCAGGTACACAGCACAATACTTTGCAACCCTACAATAACAGCTGGGGATGCACAGCCTGGCACTCGTGCAACCCTACAACAACAAACAGGTCGTGTACAGAGTGTGGAGCTCGTGCGACCCTACAATAACAAGCTCAGGTACACAACCTCGTGCTTTTCAACCCTCCAATAACAGTCAGGCACACAGCACAATCCTGGTGCAGCCCTACAATATCCAACAGGCCATGTGCAGACCACGATGCTCGTGCAACCCTACCATAACAGGTTGTGTACACAACAACGTGCTTGTGCAACCCTATGTTAACAGCCGGGGGTGCACAGCACGGTGCTCTGCAACAGCTCAGGGTGCACAACCTGACACTCGTGCAACTCTGCAATAACAAACAGGTCACGCACGGAGCACGGTGCGCGTGCAACCCTGCCATAAGAGCTCGGGGTGCACAACTTGCTGTTTGTGCAACTCTACAATAACAAACAGTTCACGTACAGGGTGTGGAGCTTGTGCAACCTTGCGATAACAGCTCAGGGACAGAACCTGACACCCATGCAACCCCAGTGCAGTCCTGCAGTAACAGGTCACGCACACAGCACAGCGCTCGTGCAACCCTACAATAACAAACAGGTCACGTACAGTGCACAATGCTCGTGGAAAACCACAACAACAGCTGAGAACACACAGCCTGGTGCTTTGCAACCCCACCATAACAGACAGGTCATGCGCACAGCAAGGTGCTCGTGCAATCCTACAGTAACAGGTCAGGGACACGGCACAATACCAGCGTAACCCAACAATAACAGCCTGATGCTTTTTCACCCTACAATAACAGCTTGGGATGCACAGTGCAACCCTGCAGTAACAAACAGGTCAAGCACAGAGAACAATAGCAGTGCAACCCTACAATAACAGCTCAGAGTACCCAGCTTGGTGCTCACACAACCCCACAATAACAAACACGTCATGCGCACAGCACAGAGCTCATACAACCCTACAACCGCAGCTCAGGTATGCAGCCTGCTGGGGCCCTGTAGGGATGCAGAAGGTCCCCATATCCATGGAAGGGTCCTTATATGGGTGCAGGGATCCCTATAGGGATGCAGAGGGTCCCTATATGGGTGCAGAGGGTCTCTGTATGGCTGCTGGGGTCCCTATAGGGATGCTGAGGGTCCCCATACAGCTATAGGGGTCCCTATAAGGGTGCAGAGGGTCCTTATGGGGCACAGCTAGTCTCTATGTGGGGGCTAAGGTCCCCATGTGAGTTTGGAGGATCCCTATATGGGCGCAGGGGGACTCCTGAATGGGTGCAGGGAGGGTCCCTGTACACAAAAAAGGGGGTCTCTATAGGGTAGGGGAGGGCTATGTGAGTGCACGGGGCCCTATATGGGTTCAGAGCACATCCCCCCCAAGGTTTGGGGAGTTCCCTGTACAGTTGAGGGGTCTCCATGCTGTTTGAGGCTTCTGTATGGTTTGGGGGAGGGATGTCCTTGTATGTTTTGGGGGTCCCCGTACAGTTTGGGGCACCCTTGTACAGTCTGGGGGAGTCCTTGTGTGTTTTCGGGGTCCCAAAAAGTTTTTGAGGGAGTCTCCATGTGGTTCAGAGTCCCCATGTGGTTTTGGGGAAGTCCCTGTACAGTTCGGTGGGGTTCCTGTGCAGTTTAGAGGGTGTCTTGGTGTTTTGGGGTCCCCCTGAGCAGTTTTGGGGGTCTCTGTATGTTTCACAGTCCTCCCTTGTCTCTGGGTTCCCCTCAAGCAGTTTTGGGGGGCCCAGGGAGTTTCAGGGTCCCTCCGTGTCTCTGTGTCCCCCTGTAGAGTTTTGGGGGTAGCTGAACATTTCGGGGTACCTCCTCGTGTTCGGGGTCCCCCATGCAGTTTTGGGGATCCCTGGGCATTTTGAGGTCCGCTGTACAGTTTGAGGGATCCCTGGAAGTTTTAAGGTTCCCCCGTGCAATTTTGGGGTCCCTGAGCATTTTGGGGTCCCCTAGTGCAGTTTTGTGGTTCCCCCTGGTTTTCCTTACCCAGTGCAATTTTGGGGTCCCATGCACAGTTTTGGGGGTCCCTGTACATTTCAAAGTCCTTCCTCCCATTCGAGGTCCCCCGTGCAGTTCCGGGCGTCCCTGAAAGTTTTGTGGTTTCCCTGTGCAGTTTTGGAGGTCCCTGGGAATTTGGGGGTTCCCCCCGTGCAGTTTTGGGGTCCCCCCAGTTCATCCTCCCAGTACAGTTTTGAAGCCTCCTGTACAATTTTGGGGTCTCTGTACATTTTGGGCTCCATGCTTGTTTCGGGGTTCCCCTTGGTTCCCTCTTCCTGCAGTTTCAGGGTCCTCTGTACAGTTTCGGGGTCCCCCCGCGCCTCCCGTGCTCGGGGGTTCTCCCGCCCTGCAGGTGGCGCTGTAGAGGTCCTGGCGGCGCTCTGGGCAACCCGGCGGGCGTCTCGCTGGTTGCAGGGGCGGTGCACGGGGCTCGCGTCTCGCTGGTTCCGGCGCCGCGTGGTGGGGGAGGCCGCCATAGCGGGCGGGAGCGGCGGGGCCGGGCCCGGCGGGGCCCCCTGGCGCCATGTGGTTCATTTACGCACTCAGCTGGCTCTCCCTGCTTATCCAGGTGGCCTTTGTCACTCTCGCCATCGGTGAGCTCCGTCCCGGGGCCCGGGGAGGGCGCTGGGGGGAGGAAGGGGGCAGCTCGCGGGGGCCTGAAGGACCCTGAGAGCCCCGGAAATTGGGGGGTCCTGGGTGCTCCTGAGATCCTGGGGAACCCCAGAGGTTGGAGGGGTCCCATGGGTCCCCCTGAGGTCCTATGGAAGCCCCAGAAACTGGGCGGGGGTCCTGTGGGTGTCCCTGCGTGCCCCTAAGGTTTTGGGGATCCCCAGAGATTAAGGGGTCCTGGGTGTTCCAGAGGTCCTGTGGGTGCCCAAGAAATTGGGGTTACCTGTGTGCTCCTGAGGTTCTGTCCATGCCCCAGAGACTTAGGGGCGTCCCATGGATTTCCCATGGGTGTCCCTGAGGTCCTGTAGAAGCCCCAAAGTCTGGGGCTCCCCTGGATGCCACTGAGTGTCCCTGATGCCCAGTGGGTGCCCCAGAGATTGGGGGCTTCCCATGAGTGCCCTCTAGAGCTGTGGGGAGGGGTGAGCCCCTGTGTTTGCCACAGGCCGTGGCAGCCAGTGGGGTTGAGCTACACGTTTCTTCAACAGCTGCTGGGCTCTACTACCTGGCAGAGCTGATCGAGGAGTATACGGTGGTCACCAGGAGGATCATCAAATACATGATCTGGGTGAGTCCCCGTACACTGCTCCATGCCACAATCGCCCTTGCAGTGCCTGTGCCCAGGGGATTTTGGCTCTGGGTGGAGGGGACGAGTGGTTGGGAAGCGTCTCCTAGGATTTTGGCTCTGGATGGAGGGGACAAGACCTTAGGAAACTTCTCCTTCCCCAGAGCAGCTCCAGCTCTCGAGGAGGTCAGTCGGTTGGCAGGAGCTGCTTCAACCAGCATCTCCTTAAACCAGGAAGGAGATGACCTTTGCTAATCTTTACAGGGTGACAGTTCTCCCCTCTGCCTGGGGAAACTGAGGCCCAGCCATGGCATATCCCACCAGGAGCAAGGCTGGATTCCCATTTGTACCTTCCCAAAGGGCTCCACCAAGAGGAATGTGGGTGGGGAGATGTGGTGCTGTCAGAGTGCACTAGAAAGCACATCAGTCCCAGCTCCTGTTGATGCCGCTTCATTTGCCACCAGCAACTCCTCCCGTTCTCTCTTCCAGTTCTCCTCGGCCGTGCTGGTCGGTCTCTACCTCTTCGAGCACTTCCCTGGCTTCATGGTGGGCGTGGGGCTCTTCACCAACCTGGTCTACTTCGGTTTGCTGCAAACCTTCCCCTTCATCGTCCTCACCTCCTCCAATTTCATCCTCTCCTGCGGTGAGTGGGGCGCTCGCCTTCCCATGGGAGCAGGCGCCGTAGTGGGAACGAGCGCTGGGGTGGGAGCAGAGGAGACCTTGTCACCTCCATCACTCGTTGGGCTCTGGGTGGCAGCACAGCTTTAGGTTTTGCTCTTCTCATGGCTTTCAGACTTTGAGCTTTGAGCCATGGTTTTTAATCAGCACAGGAAGGACACAGAGCTGTTGGAGCAAGTCCAGGGGAGGCCACAGAGATGATCCAAGGGCTGGAGAACTTCCCGTACAAGGACAGGCTGGAAGAGTTGGGGACTCTTTGTTGGTGCTGTTGCATTGAGGATGGAGATGGAGAGGTTGAGCTCCTGGGGGAAGGGAGACAGCAGCAGCAGAGCAGAGTTGTGCTTTATGGTTGGACTTGATGATCTTGGAGATCTTTTCCAGCCACATTGATTCTATGATTCTGTCCTTGATGCTGCACAAAGCGGATAGCTGAATGTCCTCATGCCACCCAGTGTTCCCCCATGACCAACAAGTGTGTAGAGCTGGCTCTGGTGGTTTTGTAGAACACCATCCTGTTCCCTTTGCTGCCAGGTCCCCTCCAGTGCCTTCACAAGTGATGTGCCCACGAGCCAACTGTTGTCTTTTGGTCCACAGCAGCACCACGGTTGGACTCAATCTCAAAGCTCTTTTCCTACCAAGTGATTCTATGGTTCTGTGACTGAAGGGCTGAAAGACTCCTCTGCCCATAAATCCTCCGCTGGGGTCACTGTCTGGGGAGGGGACAGAGGTTTGGGACAGAGTTGTTCAGCCTGGAGAAGAGAAGGCTCTAGGGAGACCCTAGACCAGCCTTCAAGTATGGAAAGGGGCTCCAAGAAATCTGGGGAGGGGCTCTTGATCAAGGGGTTTAGGGATAGGATGAGGTGAATGGTTTTGAGCTGAAAGAGAGAGGATTGAGATGAGATCTTAAGAAGGAATCCTTCATGATGAGATGGGGAGGCCCAGACCCAGGTGGCCCAGAGAAGTTGTGTCTGCCCCATCCATGGAGATGTTCAAGGCCAGGTTGGATGGGGCTTGGGGCACCCTGATCCAGTGGGAAGTGTCCCTGCCCATGGCAGGGGTTGGAACTGGGTAAGCTTTGAGGTCCCTTGCAACCTAAACCATTTCCCAGTTCCAACTTCCCTGCCATGGGCAAGGACACCGCCCCCTGGATCGGGGGCTCCAAGCCCCATCTGGCTTGGCCCCCAACCTGGCCTTGAACACTCCAGGGATGGGATCTGGAGGATCTGGTTGATGGCAAGTTAGAATCAGGGAACCATGGAATGGTTTGGGTTGGAAGGAACCTCAAAGCTCATCCAGTTCCAATCCCTGTCATGGGCAGGGACACCTCCCACTGGATCAGTGTCCCTGATCCAGTGGATTAGGCTGCTCAAGACTTCTCTGGGTAACCTGTGCCAGGGCCTCCCCACCCTCATCGTGAAGAATTTCTTCCTCGTATCCAATCTAAGTCTTCCCCCTTCTAATTTAAAGCCGTTTCCTCTCGTCCTGCCACTCAAGGTCCTTGGAAAAAATCCCTCCCCAGCTTTCCTGTACCCCTTTCTGTACTGGGATGCTGCTCTAAAGTCTCCCTGGAGCCTGCTGCTCTCCAGGCTGAACAACCCCAACTCTCTCAGCGTGTCCTCAGAGCAGAGGTGCTCCAGCCCTTGGATTATCTCTGTGGCCTCCTCTGAACTTGCTCTTGTTCCGTATCCTTCTTTTGTTGGGGACTCCAGAACTGGACACAGCTCCAGGTGGGGTCTCACCAGAGCGGGTCAGAGGGGGCAGAGTACCCTCGCTCACCCTGCTGGTCCCACTGCTTTGGATGCAGCCCAGGACGCAGTTGGTTTCTAGGCTGGAAGTGTACGTTGCTGGCTCATGTTGAGCCTCTCGTCAACCAGCACCCCAAGTCCTCCTTGGCGCTGCTACCAATCACATTGTCCCTCGAGGGTTGCCCCAACCCAGGTGCAGAACCTTGCACTTGGCCTTATGAGGATGGAGGACACCGGCTCCTCACACCCTTCCTCGCTGGGTGCTGGAAAATACATTGACACCAGCAGGATTCCAGGTGTGCAGAGCAGATACGGAGTCCTCTTGGAGGCCTGGAAAGAAGCTGGTCGTGCTTCCTCCATGCTGGAGCCTGACTTTGCTGTGTTTCCCTTTGCCAGTGCTGGTGATATTCAATCACTACTTAGCGTTCCAGTACTTCGCCGAGGAGTATTACCTGTTCTCTGAGGTGAGAGAGCTTTGGGAAGGAGCCAATCTGTGTTCTTCCAGCCGGCGCTGAGCTGCTGGGGGGAGGGAGGAGGAGGAAAATGCCATTTTTTGCGGTCAATGGCGCCACACGCCGAGGTTATTTTTTGCAGACCTTCCCTGGGGGATCCTGTGCTCGTTCCCTCGGAAGCACCAGGGAAGCTGCTTGTTTTTCCTGGTTGTGAGCTTGAGGCAGAAGGAATAATGGATCTTCAGCATGGATTTTCATTCTGAAAGGCTGAAAATTAGGGAAAATAGAAAATATTGTTATTTTTAATCAAACCCCTGTTCTTTTCCCTTTTGGAATAACAGCTCCTCATTATTTTTACATCCCTGAGTCTCCTGTCTCACCACCCTCGCTCCTCCAGAATGAAGCCCACATTCCAAGGGGCTTCTTTGGGCCCAACAGTAGCTGCAAAGTTTAAAAACAAAGGAAAAACCCTGTGATTTTAGGGATCAGTCCAGGTTTTCCCGAGCCTGGGGCAGGAGCGCGGTTTTCCTCTCTGGCTGTGGATGCTGCTGGGTGAATTTTATCCCCTTATCAGCTTCGCTGTCACTGCTCCCACAAGGCTGAGTTGTGGTTCTCCTGTTACGAGGGGTTCAGGTGGAAATGTGGGGCAGGGATGAGCATCTGGGGTCGCAGCAACACCTGTGGGTGCTGACCCAGAGAGCAGCCAGGAGCATTGCAGCTCGGCTCTCACCACCTCTCTCGCTCTGCCCACAGGTTCTCGCCTACTTCACCTTCTGCCTGTGGTTAATTCCCTTTGCTTTCTTCGTCTCCTTGTCGGCTGGAGAGAACGTCCTGCCCTCCACGGTGCAGCCTGGAGGTGAGCGCTCCCAAGGCTTCCAACAGGAGCAGTGCACACACCCCATTCTTTTCCCATTCCTGGGAAGGGGGGCAGCTGGTGGAGTAAAGCCTTCCCAAAGCCGAGGCAGGGAAAGGAAGGGGGTTCAGAGAACCATAGAGTGACCCAAGTTGGAAGGGACCCACAAGGATCATTGAGTCCAACTCCTGTCCCACAGGACAACCCCAACAACCACATCGTGTGGCTGAGGGTGTTGTCCAAATGCTTCTGGAATATGGTCAGGCTTGACACTGTGACTGCTTCCCTGGGAGCTGGTCCAGTGCTCCGCCACGCTCTGGGTGAAGAACCTCTTCCTAATATCCAATCTAACCCTCCCCTGGCACATCTTCCTGCCATTCTCAGGTCCCATAATTGGTCACCAGAGGGAAGAGCTCAGTGCCTGCTCCTCCTCCCCTTGTGAGCAGCCTGGTGTGGTGGGAGGTGTCCCTGCCCATGACTTGGGGGTTGGAACTGGATGATCTTTAATGTCCCTTCCAACCCAAAGTGTTCTATGATTCTGTGAAGCTGAAGAACACAATGAGGTCTCCCCTGAGTCTGCTCTTCTCCAGGCTGAACAGACCAAATGCCTTCAGCCTCTCCTCATACGATTTCCCCTCCAGACCCTTCACCAGCTTTGTGGCCTCCTCTGGACGCTCTCCAGTAGTTTGATGTCCTTTTTCTACTGTGTTGCCCAAAACCGAGTACAATATTCGAGGTGGGGCCTCACCAGTGCAGAGCGGAACCATCTCTGCCCCAGCTGGCGATGCTGTGTTTGATGCTCTCCAGGACACAGTTGCCCTCTTGGCTCATGGTCACCTTGTCATTGACCAGAACCCATCGGTCCCTTTCTGCAGAGCTGCTCTCCAGCCTCTTGCTCCCCAGGCTGTATCTGCAGGGTGAGAGGGAAGTGAGCAGGGTGGAGCCTGTTCCAGCTTTATATCCTGTATCTCTCCGGTCCTGGAGCCCTGATACTCTCCTAGGACTTCCCGTGCAGCTCAAGGAGCTCAGGATTTGACCTCCCTTTATGGGAACGCTTGGGCAAACAGAATGTGAGCAAACCAGGAACTTCTCTGCTTTAAAGGCAGCTCGTGTTGTTCTTAAATCAGCAGATCCATAGAGTCATGGGCCTTTGAGGTCATCGAGTCCAAGTGTAAACTTCACCCTGCCAATCCCACCACTGAACCTGTCTCCCAAGTGCCACATCCACACAGCTTTTGAACCCCTCCAGGGATGAGGACTCCACCACCACCTTGGACAGCCTCTGCCAGGGCTGACAACCCTTTTCCATGAAGGAATTGTTCCCAATATCCAATCTAACCCTCCCCTGGTACAACCTGAGGCTGTTTCCTCTCATCCCATCCCTTGTTCCTTCGGAACAGAGCCCCGTGCCCGCCTGGCTCCAACCTCCTCTCCAGGAGCTGCAGAGAGTGATGAGGTCTCCCCTCAGCCTCCTCTTCTCCAGACTGAACAGCCACAGGTCCCTTAGCTGCTCCCAGAACCCCTGTTCTCCAGACCCTTTCCCAGCTCCATTCCCTTCTCCAGATGCACTCCAGCCCCTCAAGGTCTTTCTTTGAGTGAGGGACCCCAAACTGAACCCAGGATTCGAGGTGCTGAGTGCAGGGGGACAATCCCTTGCCCTGCTCCTGGTGGCCACCCCATGGCTGATCCAAGCCAAGGAGGCTGGTGGCTTTCTTGGCCACTTGGGCCACTGCTGGCTTGTGTTCAGCCGCTGTTGACCAGCATTCCCAGGTCCTTTTCCAGCTGCTTTTCCCCAAGCCTGGAGTGTTGCATGGGGTTGTCGTGGCCCAAGTGCAGGACCTAGCACTGAGCCTGGTTGAACCCCATCCCGTTGGCCTCAGCCCATGGATCCAGCCTGGGCAGGTCCTTCAGACTGACCCCAAAGGGAATTTAGCTCCATTCCCCACCTCTCCAGGCAAGTACCTCTATCCTAGGGTTCCCATGTCTGTCCGTGGTTTGTGTTTGATCGTTCTTCGCTTCTCTCCACAGATGATGTGGTCTCCAATTACTTCACCAAGGGCAAGAGAGGCAAACGCTCTGGGATACTTCTCATCTTCTCGTTCATCAAAGAGGCCATCCTGCCCAGCCGGCAGAAGATTTACTGAGCTGTGGGCTGCAGTTCCGGACCAGGGCAGAGCGAAACTGTGCAAAGGGCTGTGAGGCATCGCTGTCCCAGGCCTCACCCAAACTCTCCTCACTGTCTCCTGAAGGGATTTTCCTAGCAACACACAAAGTGGGCAGCGACCAGAGGTGCCGGCAGCGCTGGGAAAGGCGCACAGGAAGGGCTTGTGCCTTTCCACACAGCTCTGTCGATCCCCCAGCACGAGGGGACGTTTGGCTCCGGTGGAGGATCCGCGTGCCCGGACATTGTGCGTGGTGTGGTCGAGGGAACCATTCCCTGGGGGCAGGAAAGGAACGCGCTCCGCAGGTTTACACAGAGCCATTAATTAAAACAAAATCAACCAGACTGTCCAACCGCCACGTGTTCCCGCTGGGAGCAGTGCCGCATGGTGCTGGCATCTGCACGCAGCCACGGGGAGGTGACCTGGAAAGGCTCCACATCACCTCTTGTTTGATTTTAATGTTGGAAACACCTGGTTTTCTTCTCTCTGGTTTTCCTGGAAGCCTCTCTGAGCCCCAGGAAGCGCAAGCCAGTCAAGCAAGACCCCAGGAGGTGCTTTCACAGAGAGGATTCTCCACTGCACACGAGCAAGTCATCACTTGGGTGTCATCTGCTTGGTGTTCCTGGTGCTGCTGAGCTCTCAGAGCCTCTAAAGGGAGTAAAAAAGGAATGATGGTACTGAGAACGAGACAAATCCTTTCTTCTTGTTCCTCGTAATCCTAAAAAAAACATTCCCCCCTGTGTTTTGCTTCATTTTTGGTTGTTTTCAGCCTGACCAGTGGTGAACTCCCTCGAGCTCAGCAGGAGCCAGCCTTGTGTGCAGCTATAGTGCAGGAACACCTGGTTCTGGAAGGCTTTTTGAGGACTTTCCAAGGAAAATGGCTCATTTTGTGGCCTGGAAGCGTGGTTTCTGTCCAATAAAGGATGTAGATGGAGTTTGCCTTATCGGAGAGGCTGGATATTGTGCTGTCCTCAGCTTGAGTCGGTGGGGAAATCTGGGCATGCCCATTGTACCGTGTTTTATTAGGAAAATAGTGGAGTGTGGAGCACCATCCCAAGGTCAAAGGCAAAATGAGAGGAATTGGGACTCAAGGATCATGGAATGGTTTGGGTTGGAAAGGACCTCCAAGCCCCATCCAACCTGGCCTTGAACATCTCCAGGGATGGGGCAGACTCAACTTCTCTGGGCAACCTGGGCCAGTACCTCAGCACCCTCATCATGAGGAATTTCTTTCTAATTTCTAATCTAAATCTTCCCCCTTGTCCTGTCACTCCAGGTCCTTGTAAGAAGACCCTCCCCAGCTTTCCTGGAGCCCCTCCCAGTACTCAGAGGCTGCTGTGAGGTCCCCCAGAGTCTTCTGTTCTCCAGACTGAACAACCCCAACTCTCTCAGCCTGTCCTCATAGCAGAGGTGTTCCAGCCCTTGGGTCATCTCTGTGGCCTCTTCTGGACTTGCTCCAACAATTCCACATCCATCTTATGTTGGGGATTCCAGAACTGGACACAGGGTTTCAGGTGGGGTCTCACCAGAGCAGAGCAGAGGGGCAGAATCTCCTCCCTCACCCTGCTGGTCCAACTGCTTTGGATGCAGCCCAGGACACACTTAGTTTCTGGGCTGCGAGTGCACGTTGCCAGCTCATGTAGAGCTTCTCATCCCCCATCACCCCAAGTCCTCAGGGCTGCTCCCAACCCATTCTCTGCCCAGCCTGGATTTGTGCTGGGATTGCCCTGACCCAGGTGTAGGACCTTGCACTTGGCCTGGTTGAACCTCATGAGGTTTGCATGGTCCCAGCTCTCCAACCTTACCAATTCCCTCTGGATCCATCCCTTCCCTCTAGCATGCTGACCATCCCACACGTCTAGGTGTCTTCCTCAGCCTCTCTGTGGGTCCCCTTCAATCTCCAAATTTCTCATTATTCACAGGGCTGAGGCACGGATTCTCTGGAATTTGCCTGCCAAGGGGCAATTGGACACTCTACCTTAAGAAGCAGCATGGATCATCCTGAAATTCCGTAATTAAGGTGTATTTATTAATGCAGAGCTGCCCTCTGGAGCATCTCTGCTCAGCACCTTTCCTCAGGCATCTCGGGGATGGCACAGCACGGTGTTCCTGTCCCATGGGAGCCAAGCTGGCATCGATTTTCATGGATGTGCGAGCAGTGCAATCAGGGGAGAGGAATCCACTCAATACGGAGCGTGGTGGGAAAAGGGCAGGACACGATGAGGAACCGCATGCCATGACCTTTCCAGGTGTGCTGGAAATGTCCCTTTTTATGGGAATCACCCAGAGTGCTGGATTTGGAGAAGCTGGGAGCAGCCTGGCCCCAGCCTCCCAGTGTTTCCCAAACTGGTGGAGCTGGTCCCAGTGCTGTGATCCCAGTGGATCTTCCCATCTTTTCCAGTAAAGGAGTCTGGTCACCAACTGCCATTCATTCTCTGTCCCATGAGATCTTCCATGGCTGCTTTCCACAGGGCAGCCCTGAGGTGGCTGGAGAACCCAAATGCCAGGGCAAGGAACACTGGGCTGTCCCGAGGGAGTAGGGGGACCCTTCCCTGGCAGTCCCCAGGGATCAGAGGGGACTCCAGCACTGTTTTGCTTCCAGCTCTGTCCCATCCCCATCCCATCCCACCTCCAGCCCCATTCCACTGTCAGCCCCATTCCACTGTCAACCCCATCCCATCGCCAGCTCCATTCCACTCCTACCCCAGATCGTCCCCATCCCACCCTCAACTCCAGTCCCATTCCACCTCAGTCCCAGCTCATTCCTAAGTCCAGCCCTATCCCACCCCAGTTCCATCCCCATACCACTCCTACCCCAGGCCTGTTCCACTCCCATCCCCATCCAAACTCCAGCCCCATCCCACCTCCAACCCCACTTCCATCCCACTCCTATGCCAGATTGGTCCCAGCCCCATTCCAGCCCAGCTCCATCCTACTCCCAGCCTCAGTCCTGTCTCATTCCTACCCCAGCTCCATCCTACTCCTACCCAATCCCCACCCCATTCCCACTCCCACCCCCAGCCCTATCTCTCTGGTGCCAACTCGACATGTGGGGACCTGGTGCCACCTCTCTTTAATGAAAGCCCAAGGGTTGGAAGCTGCTGGAGAAGCAGGGTGGGCACTCACAGCACCCCCCCAGCTCCTCTCCTGCCATGGCGGTGGGTGGGAGGCAGGGCAGGCTGGGGGGCACCACAGGCCCTACCCCGGCTCTCCGCTGCCCCCAGCCAGGCAGGTGAGGGGCCGTGTCCTGGGGAGCCCACTGGCCACCCGGGATCTGAATGGGACCTCATCCCCACTTCCCAGCGAGAGCCTGGAGGGAACCATGCCGACATCCTCATCCTTGTCCCCTAGAGAGACAGACAGACGGATGGAGAGGCGATGTGGAGGGAGTAGGAGTCAGAGCAGAGCCCATGAGGACCCATGCCATAAGCCTGGCACAGGGAATCATGATGGGAAGGGACTCCAGAGCAGCCCCATCCCACCACCATCCCAATCCCACTCCAGCTGCATCCCATCCCATTCCTACCCATCCTTGTCCCATTCACAACCCATCCCATTGTATCCCCAGCTCCTTCCCACTGTCATCCCCACCCCAGCCCCATCCCATTCCCCTCACAACTCCATCCCCGCCCCATCCCATTCCCCTCACAACTCCATCCCCATCCCATCCCACTCCCAGCATCAGTCGGGGCAGCAAGGGGACCTGTGTGGGTGTCACCTCTGCGTCCATCCATGGTGACATTGTCATTCCAGGAGCACCACCCAGCCAAACCCCTGCATCCCCTCCCCCCAAAGCCCTCTCCATACCAGATTCTGGGCTTCTGGCATCCTCAGGTCCCTGCTGGGGGGTCTCAGGGGTGGGCAGGGGGGACAGGGACCCCTCCAGCACCCGGCGTCGCCGCTGCAGGATGGACTCAAGCTGCCTGTCCCTGCCCTTGAGGCTGCCAGGGCGCCCACCGCGCCTCCTGCTTGCCCTCCTCACAGCACCCTAGGAGACACCACACGGATCCTAGAGGTGAGGGATCACATCCAGGCGCTGGGAACCCTGGATCTGAACTCCCAGCCAGCCCCATGCAGGTTGGGTGCAACTGGGCATGATCCCATGTCCCCACACGATGGCCAAGTGTCACCACACCTTGGGATGGAGTTGCTCACCAGGATGCCCTGCAGCTCTGGCACCACGCTCCGCCACTTGCCGCCCACCACTGCTGGACCCTGCAGGAGGACATGAGATGTGGCTTTATTCTGCCCACTCCCAGCTCCTTGGAGCTGCCCACGCTCCCCAAATCCCTCCTGGGGCTCCACAGGGATGTTCTCCCATGGGCTGGGGATGCCTGGCAGCACCAAATCCTGGTCCTGCTTACCTGGTCCAGGGGCACCCGGTCCTTCATGGGCCTCAGGACCACCCCACGCCTGATCCGCTCCATCATCTCCTGCACGGCTCGAGTTTTGGTGTCATCACCTGCAGGGTTCCCTGCATGGGGAGCACTGTGCTGAGACCCCACACACTCGTGATGGTTGCTCAGGCCCTGCTGGGGTGGGAACATGCCACCAATCCCTGCTGGGATGGGGAGATGCCACCTCTGTGCAGGGAGATGGGGAGATGCCATCAGTCCCTGCTGGCATGGGGAAATGCCACCTCTGTGCACCTCAATCCATCCTCAGGTCCCTCCTTTGAGGTCAAACCCATCCAGTGCTCATCCCCAACCCATGCCAGGAGCATTACTGGCACAGCTGGGCAGGATCAGGGTGCTGGGCGCTGGGCATCCCATGTTGGAGACCTTGGACCAACACTTGTGGAAGGATGGGAGGTGCCTGACCTGGTGCAGCATTGCCAAACCTCTATCCTGGAGAACTTCCGTCCTCCCCTTGCCCAGAGATGCCCCCATTCCCATGGATGTCCCCATGGTGCCAGGACCCCCCAGGCACTTACGACTCTGAGCGTCTGCCAGCCCCTTCCTCTGCCTGAGTGCTGCGAGCGGGCTGGAACGGAGACAGGGGTGAGAACACAGCCGAGCTGCACCCCACACCCCACAAAAAGCCAGACACCATGTTTAGACCCCCCCACACCATCTCAGATCCAGGCCCACCTCCCCGTTCCCAGTGTCCTGATGGGTTCTGGCCCCTGTGCCAGCTCTGCACCCATCCTTCACCTCCTGGGGACGATGCCCCAGTGCAGACAGGGGTGGGGTTGGGGTGGGGGGAGAAGGCTGTGCCCCCAACCCAACTCATTTGCCATGCAGAGACAAGATGGAAGCCCTCGTTCTGCAGGATACGATGGGATGTCCAGTGGTGCCACTTACTCCACAGGGACGGTAGGTGGTGGCAGTGGTGGTGGTGGAGGTGGTGGGGTGGGCACAGCTGGTTCAGGGCTCCGGCTCTGAGGTGCTGAGTCCTGTGCCAGCTTCTTCTGCAGTGACCCCACTGCAATGGGGAGGTGGTTGTGGTGGTGGTGGCCCTTGGTGACTGAGCCCACCATGGCCATGGGCATCACATGGGGAAGGGGGGAACCCACCCACCTTCCTCCTGCAGCCCCACCAGCCGCGTCTCAGCCTCCTGCAGCCGCTTCTTCAGCTGCAGCTTCTCCTCCTCTGCCGCAGCCAGAGCAGCTCGGGCCAAATCCAGCTCCTCCGGCTCTGGGCGCTTCCCCAGCTGCTCCTCCAGCTCCTTCACCTGTGGGATCGGGGGTCTCAGGGGAGCTGGGTGCAGCCCAGGAGCTGGAGACCCCCTATTCCATCCCTGCTAGGGATGCAGATCCTCCACAGCCCCACAAATTTGCCACATCCAAGGAACACAAAGTGAATTTTAGGGCTGGGTGGTGGAAGCATGGTGGGTGCTGCTGTGGTGTGGGGGTTCCAACTACAACATAACCTGGCTGTGGGACCCTGTCCCTGCCACCCAAAAGGCACCAGGGGAACTCCTTGAAAGGACAGCCTCTCCAGGTGATGGAACACCAGTTCCACCAGAAAAATCCAGAACGTGGGATGAACATGAAGGGGTCTGATCCTGCTCACAGCTGGTTCCCACCTCCAGGAGAAGCCATCAGCATCCCTGGAACTGTGTCATCTCCATGTGTCACCAACGCTTGGCTCCTCACCCGCTGCTGCTGCTCCTGCCTGGCCTCCTCCAGCGCTCGTGTCAGGCGTCCCACCTCATTGAGTGCTGCCAGGAGCTGGGTGCTGGGTGCCGCGCTGTGCAGCAGGATGGAGCTCTGTCTGTTCGCCTCCTTCTTCTGCACCAGCATCTACCCATGGGGATGGACTTCAGGGAGGGTCTGAGCCCTGGGCTTAACCTTTTCAGGGACGCTGGGGGAAAACCTCAGCCAACCCCATCCCAAGGGACCACGATGGGTGCCCAGGAGCACCTCCACCCTCTTGGGATGAGGATGGGGGGGTTGCAATGAGCAAGCAGTCCCCATGATGTCCCATCCCCTCCATCCATGGGAGCCCGGGTGCACCTCGTGGGCGAAGGCTTCGGCGTGCAGGCGCAGGTCCTGCTCCAGCTCCAGCTGCTGCATCGCCTCATGGTAATCCTGGGTGATGATCTGGGACACTGACAGAGAGAGCAGGAGCTTGAGGGGTGACACCAGCATAGGGGTGGGTGTCACACCAGGATCAGCCACCTCTCATGGACAGGGACATCTGCATCCCAGTGATGGCAGAACCATGGGATGGGATGGGTTGGGTTGGGTGGGAAGGGACTTCACAGCCCACCCAGTTCCAACCCCCCTGCCACGGGCAGGGACACCTCCCACTGGGTCAGGGTGCTCCAAGCCCCATCCAACCCGGCCTTGAACACCTCCAGGGATGGGGCAGCCACCACTTCTCTGGGAAACCTGGGCCAGGGCCTCCCCACCCTCACAGGAAAACATTTGTCCTTGAGATCTCATCTCAATCTTCCCTCTTTCAGCCCCAAACCGTTTCCATTGTCCTATCCCTGCACTCCCTGGTCAAGAGCCCCTCCCCAGCTTTCCTGGAGCTCATTTCCATACTGGGAGGCTGCTCTAAGGTCTCCCCAGAGCCTTCTCTTCTCCAGGCTGAACAACCCCAACTCTCAGCCTGTTTCTATAGCAGAGGTGCTTCAGCCCTTCTACCATCTCCATGGCCTCCTCTGGACCTGTTCCATCAGTTCCATCTCCTTCTTATGTTGGGAATTCCAGAACTGGACTCAGGGCTCCAGGTGGGGTCTCACCAGAGCGGAGCAGAGGGGCAGAATCCCCTCCCTCACCCTGCTGCTCCCACTGCTTTGGATGCAGCCCAGGACATGGTTGGTTTTCTGGGCTTTCTGGCTCATGTGGAGCTTCTCCTCCCCCAGCACCCCAAGCCCTTCTCCTCAGAGCTGCTCCAAACCCATTCTCTGCCCCGCCTGGATTTGTGCTGGGATTGACCTGACCCATGTGTAGGACCTTGCACCTGGCCTGGTTGAACCTCCTGAGGTTTGCGCAGGCCCAGCTCTCCAGCCTGTCCAGGTCCCTTTGGATCTATCCCTTCCCTCTGGTTCCATCCCTTCCCTGCATTGCATCGACCACGTCACACAGCTTGGTGCAATGGACAAACTCACTGAGGGAGCCCTCAATCCAACCATCCATGTCTGAAATCCAGCTGCAGCTCCCAGCACTGCATCGGTGGTTGCACCAGTTCACCAAACTGGGTGGCACTGGGGAACTGCCGACTCCTCTTCCACCACCTCACAACCAGATGAGGAGGGGACACGGCCATGGAGAGAAGACCCAGCAACCAACTCACCTCTCTTGAAGGACTTCAGTGCCCGCTGGCTGGTGCTCAGCGCTGCCCGCAGGCGCTGCTGCTCCTCCTGTCCCATCTCCAGCTGCAGCAGGAGAAGACCTCGCTCAGCTGGGAAGTCCCACCATGCCCAGCCCACCCACGCTGGGACATCAGGGGTTTGCAGAGGAGGGTCTTCCTCCCAAAACCCTGTCCTGAGCTCAGCAAAGAGATACAAGGATAAGTAGGAGCTTGGGAATAAGGAGGGTGATGAAGGAGGATGCTCCGGGTCAGATCCTGACTGATGTGGGCATCCCAGAAGTTACCTGGTCTTGCAGGTCCTGGTTTTGCCTCTGGAGGTCCTGTACCTGGTTGGTGAGGTCCTTCCGCTGGGCCAGCAGCCAGGAGATCTTCTTCTGCAGGTCTGGGAGCAAAGGGGAGAGCGGGAGAGGGGAGGGATGGGAAAAGCAGTGGGAAAAGCGGGTTCCCCAGCTCCGTTCCATTCTCCGGATGAGCTCCAGCCCCTCAAGGTCTTTCTTGGAGTGAGGGGCCAAAACTGAACCCAGGATTCGAGGTCCTGAGTGCAGGGGGACGATCTCTTTCCTGCTCCTGCTGGTCACCCCATGGCTGATCCAAGTCAGGTTGTTGGTGGCCTTCTTGGCCACTTGGGCCACTGCTGGCTCATGTTCAGCAACTGTCCACCAGCACCTCCAAGTCCTAAGATCTCATCTCAATCTCTCACTTGCATTCCCAGCACAGGTCCATCCCCCAGACCTCCTGGCATGGACCAGCAGATGGAGCATCCATCTACAAATGCAACTGAAATTGCTGACGTAGGAAAAGAGGATGGGAAAGGAGGAAGCAAGAGCAACGGCGCTTTCACTTCACTTTTTTCACTGGGTTTCAGTATCATTTTCTCATCATTTTCCCAGAAGAAGACCCAAGCACCAGCAGAAAGCCCAGGGATGCAAGGACAGGGCAGGAGCTGGGACTTTGCCCCTGGCTGGGGCTTAGGAGGAGCCCCCAGCCCTGCTCACCCTCGAGCTGCTGCCCGTAGCACTGGGCAGGATCAGGCGCCTCCTCGGTGGGTTCCTCCTCGGGCAGGGCCGGTGGGGCCAGGCTCAGCCGCTTCAGCTCCTTGTTCTCCTGCTTCACCTGAGGTGGGATGGAGACCCCTCCCCAGCATCAGGGTCATAGAATTGTCTGGTTGGAAAAGATCTTTGAGATATTCCTCAAAGGAATATCCTCGAGGGTTCCTCACGGGTGCTCCAGAGGGGATGCACCGTCACCCTTGCACACACAGCCACGGGCACTGGGGTGCTGGGAAGGGCGAATGGTGGCATGTGGACACTGCCCACACCTACCTGGGCTGCATAGGCTTCAGCTCGCTGCCGGCACGTCCTCTCGATCTCCACCTCCATCTCCAGTGCTGAGAGCTCAGCCAGCAGTGCCCGTGACACTGGCAGTGGTGAAAGTTGGGTTCAGGTGCCCACCTGGCTCTTCTTGCCTGGTGGTGGTGACACCGTGCCCTCCTCCCTGCCCACCACCTCTGGTCATACAGGGCCACGTACAGCACCTGGTTCTGCACCAGGATTTACCCCTGAGATGTCCTCGCCGGGCTGTTGCTATAAGCAGCAGCTCCACCAAGGCAGCTGATAGGGCTGAGCCACCCCCAGGTGCCCATACGGCATTGTGCCAGGATGTGACATGGAGGTAGGACAGGACTTACCTTGCTCGAGCTCTGCCAGCTGCTCCTCGGTTTCATGCACCTCCAGGCCAATGGGTGGGTGCTGCTGGGAGAGAGAAGTGTGTATGGCATTGCGTTCGGATGGCATTGGTTGGGATGACAGTTTGTTGTGATGGCAAAGGTTGGGATGGCATTGATTGGAGGTGGCATTGCATTTGGATGGCATTGATTTGGATCACATTGCGTTGGGATGATTTTGTGTGTGAGTGGCATGGTGTTGGCACTCTCTTGGTGACCCCAAGCCACTCAGACGCTGCCACACATGCTGGTGACCCTGAGACCATAACACCCTGGTGCTCAGCACTCTGGCGTCATGGCCTCGTGGTGAGGAGGGCACGGGAGGACCAGCTCACCGTCGCCTCAGAGTTGAGTGGACAGGATGAAAATGAGCCCGTGAGTGCTACCTGCAACACTGCTGCCTCTTCATCCTCCTTCTCTTCATCCTCTTCCTCCTCCTCCTCGCTGCTCTCTGACTCCAGGATGGCTGCAGAGGAACCAAAACCACGACAGGGGGACATCAGTGCTGGGGGAACCCCAGAACTCTACATCAAGAAGGGAAATGGAGAAGGGTCCCAGGGGAAATGGGAAGTGTGGGTGGTTCCCAGTGCTCTGGACTGGAAGCTCTTAGGTCCTCCTGGACTTCCAGGGGGTGGGATTTGGGGAGTGGTTGCTTACCTCACACCCCCCCCAGGGCAGCTCCTGCTACAGCTGGGGTGCATCATGGCCACAACCCAGCCCCTGTCTCCCACACCCATGCCAGGACCCCTGTTCCAAGACATCTATGATGGGACCCCCACGATGAGACCCCCATGCCAGGACTCCCATGATGGGACACCTGTGCCAAGACTGCCATCCCAGGACCCCTCTGTCAGGACACCCGTGCTGGAGTCCCTGTGTTGGGACCCCCATGATGGGACTTCCACTCCAGGACCCCATCTTAGGACCCCTATTCTAGGACCCCCTGGTCCAAAACCTCCACGATGGGTCCCCCGTACTGGGACCCCCGTGGTGGGACCCTCATACTAGAATCTCTGTGCCAGGACCTTCATGCTGGGACCTCCATGCTAGGACCTCCATCCCAGGACCCCCATGATGGGGCTTCCATATCAGGACCCACGTGCTGGGAAGCCCATACCTTCCATCTAAAGACATCCCACCAGTCATCCACCCCTCCGTGATGGGACCAAGCAGAGAAAACCCATCTCCAGGACCAGTTCTAGTCTGGTTTCCTGCCCGGCAAACCAGCCCAGAGGCCACAGTGATGGTCAGAGGGGCATCCAGAGCCACCCCACCACCCTGCCTAGTGGGACACCAGCATCTTGGGCCATGTGTGAGCCCGTTGTGTCCTCCAGCAAGCATAGGGACCTCACCTGCGAGCTGCCCAGCACCATCCCCAGCGGCCTCACCTGCGAGCTGCCTGGTGACGTCCCCAACCCAGGCCATGGTAGTGGGACTGGTGGCACCCAGCACCCCCAGCTCAGCCAGGAGCCTGTCCTGCACCCTTGTGCTCGCCTCGCCCTTCCTACCCACCACAGGGAAGTGAAACCATGAGGTCCCAGAGGCGGCGCCACCACAACGAGCTGTGGTGGGACTCAGCACCCCAATCTGGGGAGGATTGGACCTGCAGTGGCAGCAACCGGGCCCTGGGAAGCAGAGATGGATCTCTTTTACTTCAGGGGCTCTGCAGAGCAGAAGTTCTGGTGCAAAAGCCACCAGGAACCAAACCTGGTTCTGCTTCCACTCTGACTCCCAGAATCCCAGAGTGATGGGTTCAGAAGAAACCTCGAGCTCATCCAGTCCCATCTCTGCTACAGCAGGGTCCCCTCCAGCCACTGCACAGGAGCATCCAGGTGGGTTTAGATTCTCTGGAGAAGGAGACTCCACACCCTCCTGGTTCCATGGCTCCAACATCCACATAGGGAGGAAGTTTTTCCTGCTCTCCAGGTAGAACTTCCCAGGCTTCAGTTTGTTCCTGGTGGCTTTGTCCTGTCACTGGGCACAACTGAGCAGAGTCCGTCCACCTCCTCTTGCCCTGCTGCCCATTGGTTATGGATCAGCATGGATGGGATCTCCTCTCCACCTTCTCTTCTCCAGGCTGGGCAGACCCAGAGCTCCCAACCTTTCCTTCTAAGAGAGATGCTCCAGCTCCTCCTCATCTCCATGGCCTCCACTGGGTTCTCTCCAGTCATTCCTGGTCTTTCTGAAGCTGGGGAGGCCAGAACTGGACATGGAACTCCAGAACTGGACACAGGATATGGACAGAGTCTCCCTAGAGCAGAGCAGAGGGGGAGGGGAACCCCCCTCACCTGCTCCCCACTCTCCTGTCCGTGCACCCTGGGATCCCCTTGGCCTCTTTGGCCACCAGGGCACATTCCTGGCTCACAGTTGGCTTGTCCACTAGGTCCCAGTGTTTTGATCCAGGGAGATGCTCAGGTCATAGAACCATTTAGGTTGGAGAAGACCTTTAAGATCATCGAGTCCAACCGCAAACCCAACACTGCCCAGTCCAGGGTGGGAAGGAAGCAGCCACACGGGGAAGCACGAGAGCACGGAGGGGGTTTGGTGGCCACGTTGGTTTTATTGAGCAAAGAGCAGAGGTTCCTCACCGCTTCGGGATGTCGGTGGCACAGCACCCTCCTGGTGGCTAATTCCAGCCAGCCCCACCAGAGGGACCACAGATGGTCTGCAAGAGGTTGGAGGGAGGCAAGGATGCTCCTCAAAGCTGACCTTCTCATCCTGGAGCCAGGGAAGGGTGTCAGAGGGCCGTGCTGGCTGGTCCCTGGCCCGACACCTTGGCCTCTCGTGGGTAGAACTCGGCCAGGATGCTCTCGGGGATGCGCTTCAGCAGCTGCTTGGGGAAGATGCGCAGCAGCTGCCAACCGATATCCAGAGACTCGAAGATGCTCCGGTTCTCGTAGGGACCTGGGAAGAGAAGGAGATGCCAGAGCAGGAGATGCCAGAGCAGGAGATCCTGGGGGGTTTAGTCCAGCCCCGACCCCCTGTCCAGCTCCAGGGTTGGGGTCCAGCCGCTCCCCTCACCCTGGGTGATGAACTGCTTCTCGAACTTCTGCAGGAACTCCAGGTAGAGGAGGTCATCAGGGGAGAGCGCCTCTTCTCCCACCACTGCCTTCATCGCCTGCACATCCTTCCCGATGGCGTAGCAAGCATACTGCAGGATGGATGGGGGATGTCAGGACAGACGGACACTCCATGCAACCCACCAAGAGGGCAGAGCAGAGGAGAATCGAGCAGGGTCCCTCCTGCCCAGCTTTGGAGCAGCTCATGGGGTTGCTTGGCTGTTTGCTGCTCAGTTGTACCACCCTTTGCCTCAGGACACCCTCAGAAGGGTCTGCATGACCGTGCTTGGCCTGTTTCCAGCCCTCTGGTGTCCTCAGCATCCATAATTATACTTAAATATATTTATATTATATACATGGAATCATGGAATGGGTTAAGTTGAAAGGGACCTCAAAGCCCATCCAGTTCCATCCCCCTGCCACGAGCAGGGACACCTCCCACCAGATCAGGGTGCTCAAAGCTCCATCCAAACTGGCCTTGAACACCTCCAGGGATGGGATCTGGGGGTTCTGGTTGATGGCAAGTTAGAATCAGGGAACTATGGAATGGTTTGGGTTGCAAGGGACCTCAAAGCTCATCCAGTTCCACCCCCTGCCACGGGCAGGGACACCTGGAGCACCAGAGTGCTCAAGACCTCATCCAACCTGGCTTTGAAAGGGATGAGCGATCCTGCTTCTTCCCAACACCATTGTTCCCCTTCTTCCCAGTGCTTACCAGCTGGTTGGAGACATCCCCATGGTCCTTCCTGGTCATTCCCTCCCCGATGGCCGACTTCATCAGGCGGGAGAGGGAGGGCAGCACATTGATGGGGGGGTAGATCTGCAGGGCGAGAAGGACCACCTCCCTGTTTGCTGCTGCATCCATGCGTGGGTGAGGGGACCATCACCCCCACTTCCAGCCCCCATCCTGGTGCTCTCAGATTGTCTCCAGCCTCACATGATGCTGGTGGTGTTGGACCCATCTCTACTCACAGAGCTGGGAAAGGGCATGGGAACCAACCTGCCTGTTGTGGAGCTGCCGGTCCACGTAGATCTGCCCCTCGGTGATGAAGCCCGTCAGATCAGGGATGGGGTGGGTGATATCTAGGGGGGAAAGTGGAGTGGTGTGAGCCCCCAAACCACATCTCACTGGCTTGGGACATGGCTATGTTCCATGTTAGGGGGTGACCAGAGCATCACAGCCCTCTGGAAGCCACGCTGTGCTGACAAGAGCCTCGTTTAGGCTCACTCACCCATGGGCACTTTCATCCAAGCCTGTGGGCACCCCCGGGCACCTCATATCCAAGTCCCATCCCCCACATACCCTCTTTGATTGAAGTCCAACGCCCAAACCCATCACCCTGCTCCATCTGGGAGTGCCCAGAGGGACCACATGGGGGGAAAACCAACCCTAGAGCATCCCAGCCAGCTCTGCTACCCCAATAGATCCCATGAGCTCCTCCAAAACATGTTGAAACCAAACAATTTGGTGTTTCTCAGGCCTGTGGTTTCCCAGCATGGTACCACACCCTCATGGGGACCCCCCTGCCCCCTGGGTCTTCTGACCATCATTGGGCATGGTCAGTATGGGGATCTGGGTGATGGAGCCGTTCCTGCCCTCCACGCGGCCGGCCCGCTCGTAGATGGTGGCCAGGTCAGTGTACATGTAGCCTGGGAAGCCACGGCGGCCGGGCACCTCCTCCCTGGCTGCCGACACCTGCGGGACAGGGGGTGGTGTTAGGGTGGGGAGTCTCAAGCACCCTAAGCACCACAAGCGCCTCAGCACCCCAGGCATCCCACCCATCCCAAGCGTCCTGGGCACCTCTGGTACCCTGAGCACCCCAGCTATCCCAAACATCCCAAGTACCCTCGGAACCCCAGGCACCTTGGGCACCCTGAGCACCCTGAGCACTCCAGGAACCCCAAGTGCCCCAAGTGTCCTGGGCACCCCAAGCACCCCAGAGCACCCTGGGACACCTCAGTCACCCCAGGCACCCCAAGCACTGTGAGCACCTCAACCACTCCAAGCGCTCCAGTCATCCCAGAATCCTCAAGCACCCTGGGAACACCAAGTGTCCTGAGCACCCCGGGCACCCCAGGCACTCTAACAGGACCGTCCTCATCCCCTGCCACAGGGAGGGGACCCAAGGGACTGGGGCTGGTGCCGGGGGACACACACTGACCTCCCGCAGGGCCTCGGCATAGGAGCTCATGTCCGTCAGGATGACCAGCACGTGCTTCTCGCACTGGTAGGCGAGGAACTCGGCGGTGGTGAGGGCCAGGCGGGGCGTTATGATGCGCTCAATCCTGTGAGGGGGACAGGGTGGGCACCCTCAGATCCCAGTTCCCCCTCCTGCAGAGCATCTCTGGAGCCTGATGGGTGCTGAGCCTCATGGACTCCCTACAGCGCGTCAGGCTGTTGGCTTGGGCACTCCAAGGAACCCCAACTCTCAGGTCCCCTGAGCTGGGACCGGGTGATGGATGAGGAGGGAGGCACCTGCTGCCCATGCAGGGCATCGGCTGCGATCCGGTATGGGAAGGGATGGGACACACAAACTGGCTGGGTTCAGTGCCAGCTTCCCTGTCCATTCACTGCCCACTGGCCAGAGCACAGGATGGGTCTCCCAGCCCAGAAAGGGCCCCCAGCCTTGGGAGAGGATGAAAAAACAAAAAGGGAGAAAAAAAAGGGAGAAAAAAAAAGGGAGGAGAAAAAAAGAAGAAAAAAAAAAAGGAGAAAAAAAGGGAGGGAAAAAAAGGAGAAAAAAAGGAAGGAAAAAAAAGGGGAGAAAAAAAGGGGGAGGAAAAAAAGGGAGGAAAAAAAAAGGGAGAAGGAAGGGAGAGAGCCATGTGCCAGAGCCACAGGGCTGACTCACGTGGGATCGTTGGCCAGGTTGAGGAAGAGGCAGACGTTCTCCATGGAGCCATTCTCCTCGAAGTCCGACTTGAAGAAGCGAGCTGTCTCCATGTTCACCTGGGAAAAGAGGCCAGTCAGCAGGAGCAGAGCAGCTCCGTGCAGGGGGAAACTGAGGCAGGAGAGGGACGAGCAGTGCAGGGGGGTGGCAGCAAGGCAGCCTGCACATCCTGTCCCAGCACCAACACACCCCCATGGCAGCGAAGACGATGGCAAAGTTGTCCTCATGGTAGTCCACCACATCCTTAGACTTCTTCACCAGGCCGGCCTGCCGACAGATTTGTGCAGCAATCTGCAGTGGGGACAGGTGGGCAGAGTGGGGTCAGAGCCCCCAGAGGGACCACAGTCCCCTGGGACCAGGATACAGCCCCCACGGCCAAGATGCAAGGGTGGAGACAGAATGAACAGGAACCACTGAAGGAGGGAGCATCCTAGCACGGACACAGCACCCCCAGCCCCAGGGGTAGGGTACCCAGCCCTGTGGGTCAGGGGGCAGCGGGGTGTCCCCCAACCCAGCCATGGCACAAGATGCATTGTGCAGAGCCCCGACTTGACCATGGTCACCCTGTTCCATCGCTTTTGATCTGTCAGGGCTGGTTTTCCATCCCATGGCATCATCACATGCTGGAGGGGCTGGTGTGCCCATGGATTCCCAGTATTCCCAGTCACTGCTGGTCCACAGGGTGGTCTATGCTCCCCACCCCATGGGCCTGGGCACTACACATCCCCCCCGAGCTCCTCTCTCCACCCAGTGCAGCTCTTGGTGTAGCAGGGTTTGTGTCACCCCCTTGATGAGGAGAAGGAAGGAGAAGGAGGAGAAGGAAGGAGGAGAAGGAGGAGAAGGAATGCAACCCCTGGCGAGCAGAGCACTTCAGGCAGAGGAGGAGAAATGCTCAAACCCTCCCAGATCTGCCCGTACTGCTTCCTCCATCCTCCTCCTCCTCCTCTCTTTGCTGCGGGGGGCTCGGTGCCCCACGAGGACCCACCTCGTTGTGGGGGAGGCCGGCAGCGGAGAAGATGGGGATCTTCTGGCCCCGGGCGATGCTGTTCATCACATCGATGGGGGAGATCCCGGTCTGGATCATCTCCTCAGGGTAGATGCGGCTGTGGGGGTTGATGGGCTGGCCTGGAGCAGGAAAGGGAATGAGGAACCCCCAAACGGAGGAATCACCCCCCGTGGTGCTGAAAACAAGGTGTGAGCTTCTGGAGGAAAGGAAGAAGCATGTTCTACCCGTGCGAGCCCAGGGGTGCGATGGATCACCAACCCTGCACCCATACCCCCAGCCAGGGCACCCCAGTGGGGATGAATGGACCTCTTGGGGAGGCGCCCATCATGCAGATCCCCATCCTGACCATGGCCAATGATGGTCAGAGGCCACAGGGGACACGGCCCTGGATGCTGGGATGTCCCTGAGACCCTCTGGGATTGCCCATGGCTGGTAAAAGCAGCCAGGAAAGAGACACTGTGCCCAGAGCCATCACCATTGATGTCCAAGAAGTCCTCGGCCATCACAGGGGGGCCACTGTCGATGGGTTTGGCGGAGCCGTTGAAGACCCGACCTGCAAGGAGAGAGCTGCTCAGCCCCTGCTGAAGGCACCAGGCTGGTGCACAGCCCCAAGAGCCCATCCTGTGGCTATGGGGCTGGGTTCCATCCTGCTCCTGGTCCCCAGAGCTGGTGCAGGCAGACCAGGGGGAGGCAGCAGCGCTTCTGAGACTGAAGGTCTGCACTGCTGCTGGGGTTTCCAGGAGAAGGAGAAGAGGGAGAAGGTCAAGGATGAGAGGGAGAGGGAGGAGAAGAAGAGGCAGGACAAGAACAAGGAGAAGGACAAGAGCACCCATAGGTGCCACAGGACATCTCAGCTGCCTGGGTGTCCCACAAGGGATGGACATCAGCTGGTGAGGAGCAGAAGGCTGTAGGCACCCCCAGTCTCTCTGCTGCATCCCACAGCTCCCCATGCTGGTGGACAAGGTGTCCCCATGGCACATCAGCAGGATGAGCAGGTTGGCTTCTTCAGACTCCCCTCGAGGGTCTGAAGAAGTCAACACATGGGGCCAAGGCTCCAGAAATCTCCCATGCCACGGAGCCACCCACCACCCCTTGAAGGCCCCCAGCTCCTGTGTAGGTGGGGTGACACTAAGACCCCCCCATACCAGCCCCAGGGTCTGGTACAAAGCTCCTGCTGCACCGCTGTTCATGCTCAGCCTCATCGAGTGGGATCAATAGAGATGAGGCCATCGTGGTGGTCATGCCACCCCTCCCCCCCCGCATGGCACTGCCACCGCTATGGGACCAGCTTGTGGTCCCCGATGGAGCTGGAGAGGCATCACTGCTGTCAGAGTGGATCAAGCTGATGGTGGGACTGCAGTGCAGAGCACGGAACATGAAAGGTCAACAACCTTGGTGCTCACTGGGCACAAAGAGCATCAGAGGGGAGGGAAGGGGTGATGCAGAAGAGCAACCAAAGGACCCCAGCCCAATCTGGGGGAAAAGAAGGGGACATTCCCCCCCCTCTTCCCCCCGAGATGAAGGATGGAGGCTTGGAGGAGCAACAGGGACAGCACAGGATGGGTTCTGGCCACCCCTGTCCCCTCATGGGGGATTCAGCCTGGAGAAGAGAAAGCTCCAGGGAGACCTTAGAGCAGTGAAAGGGGTTCCAGGAAAGCTGGGGAGGGGCTCTTGATCCAGGAGTGCAGGGACAGGATGAGTGGAACAGTTTAGAGCTGAAAGAGGGGGAAATGAGGTGAGATCTTAGGCAGAAATGTTTCCCTGTGAGGGTGGGGAGGCCCTGGCACAGGTTGCCCAGAGCAGTGGTGGCTGCCCCATCCCTGGAGGTGTTCAAGGCCAGGCTGGATGGGGCTTGGAGCACCCTGATCCAGTGGGAGGTGTCCCTGCCCATGGAACTGGATGGGCTTTGAGGTACTTTCCAACCGAAACCATTCCATGATGCTGTGATCCATCTGGACAAGGGCTCCCTGCCTGCTGCCAGGGAGGAGGATGTGTCCGGTGTCACTGTGCTCTGCGCTTGCCGCCTGCCCTGTTGCCCTTTCCCGATGCCCTTTCCAGGTAGGGCTCTGTCCGCATTCCATGCCACCGGCGCAGATGGGAAGGAGATTGCAGGAGACACTCAGCTCTTGACCAAGCAGTGAGCCCGTGCATCAGCCCAGTCACTTCCATCACCAGTCATCACCAGCTGTGACCCCCCATGAGCCCCCAAGAGTTGCTCTGGGGGCTGTAGGACCCTCAAACAAGGTTGAAGGGGTCCAAATGTCCAGGGTTGAGCTTAAACAGCCCCAAGGGAAAGTGCTTAGGGCCAGGGGGATCTACCAGCACCCCACTGTGCCCAGGTTGGTGTCCCTATGGGGACAAAGGTGTCCAGTGCCCCCTCCATGTGCCCACTCTTGGCCACGTCTCAGGGCTCTGAGAGGATGGGGAAGATGTTGGGCAGCCCCAGCTCTCCTAAAGTCAAGGTAACCAGAATCCCAAGGGCTGAAGTCCTCCTGTCCTCACCCAGAGAACCTTCTCCCAGTCTAATCTGAGCTGTTTCTCCTGAGATAACTGGGCAGATTTGGCCCAGGGAGGTGGTTTTGGCCCATATGAGAGTGACCATCACCATCTCTCCATGTTGGATGTGACTGTCCTGGGACTGGAGAGCGGGCACAGGGATGTGCTCAGCGAGCAGGAAGCAGCAGAGCTAAACCCCAAGGCACGACACACCCCCAAACTGTGTGTCCCCTCCCTCCAGAGTGATCACAGGATCATTAAGGTTGGAACGCCTTCTAAGTTCATCCAGTCCAACATCAGACCAACCCTATCGTGCTGACCAAACCCTGTCCCTTGGTGCCATGGCCACATGGTGTTTGAACCCCTCCAGGGATGGGGACTCCCCCACCACCCTGGGCAGCCTCTGCCAGGGCTTCTCCATTCTTTTGGTGAAGGAATTGTTCCCATTATCCAACTTAAACCTCCCCTGGTGCAACTTGAGCCGTTTCCTCTCATCCCATCCCTTGTTCCTTAGGAGCAGAGCTCAAATCCCAACTGGCTCCAACCTCCTTTCTGCTGCAGAGGGCGATGAGGTCTCCCCTCAGCCTCCTCTTCTCCAGGCTAAACAGCCCCAGGTGCCTCAGCCGCTCCCAGAACCCCTGTTCTCCAGACCCTTCCCCAGCTCTGTTCCCCTCTCTGGATGCGCTTCAGCCCCTCAAGGTCTTTCTTGGAGTGAGGGGCCCAAACTGAACCCAGGATTGGAGGTGACCCAAGTCACACCAAATTGTTGTGGTCCAAGTGCAGGACCCAAGTGTTGAACCCCATCCCGTTGGCCTTGGCCCGTGGATCCAGCCTGGCCCGGTGCCTCTGCAGAGCCTGGCACTTGGCCTAGTAGAACCCCACGCAGATGAGCTGGTTCCCCAGCACCCGTGCACTGAGCTGTGTTTGGGCTCAGCAGGGCTTACCCAGCATGTCCTCGGAAACCGGGGTGCGGAGGATGTCCCCGGTAAACTCACAGGAGGTCTTCTTGGCATCGATCCCAGATGTTCCTTCAAACACCTGCGGAGACCCCAGGGGCAAGAGGCAGGTGGGGGGCAATTAGCAGGGATTAACGGGTGCAGAGGGCAACGGGGCGGGGGGGGCTCAGGGACAGCTGGGGTCTCCGTAGGGAAGTGACGTGATCCTCGTTTACCCGAAAAGCCCAACAGGGAGAGGTGACAGGAGAGGGGGGGAAGCCCCCAGGGTTAAGAAAACCCCCTTCTGAGGGGCTTCGGCTGGGCAAGGGGGGGCACCGTGTTCTCGTTAACCCAACGAACGCAGCAGAAGGGCCCCGGGCAGGGCAACAAAAGGCATTTTGATGGGGATAATATTTGACACCATTTGTATTAATTAACCTCCAGATCGCTGCTTTAATTAGAGCCGGGTGGCCCCTGGGAGCAGGGGCCGCTTGGGAAAGCCAGAGCACCCGGCTGGTGGGGATGCACGAGGGTCAGTGAAGGTGGCAGCACCCGGTGCAGGTGCCTCCAGGTCCCTCACAATGAAGCTGCTGCAAAAAGGCTCCTTTTCACCCTTTTCTCCCCCCTTTTTTTCCTTCCCCCCCTATTTTCCCCTCCTGAGTGTGACTCCCTAATAGGATTAAAAGGGCTCTGCAGAGGTCCAGGCAGCATTAGAAAAGACAATTTTGGCAGCTCACCAGCCACAACCTGGCCAAGTCAGCTCTGTGGCCACCCTGAGCCCAGGCCTGGGTGATTGGGGGGGATCTGGGTTAACTGAGGGGCTCCAGGAAAGCTGGGGAGGGGCTCTTGATCAGGGAGTGCAGGGATGGGATGAGGGGGAACAGGTTTAAGCTGAAAGAGGGGAGACTGAGATGAGATTTTAGGGAGAAATGTTCTCCTGCGAGGTCGGTGAGGCTCTGGCACAGGCTGCCCATGGAAGCTGTGGCTGCCCCCTCCCTGGAGGTGTTCAAGGCCAGGTTGGATGGGGCTTGGAGCCCCCTGGTCCAGTGGGAGGTGTCCCTCCCCATGGCAGAGGGGTGGGACTGGGTGGGCTTTGATGTCCCTTCCCACTCAAACCATTCCGTGATTCTATGGTTCTATGACAGCACCAAAAGGCCCTCGTGCTTCCTGTGAAACCCCATTGCTCCAGGAACCTCAGGAGAACCCCAGGAAGCCCCTGATCTTGGCCCCACATGGGGTGATGGCAGGATGTTCACAAGGTTTCCTACTGAATGGAGTGGGTGGAAGCCCAGAGAGGACTTGGGGATGAGGGATGCAGGGTGTAAAGGAGGCTGTGGTATCACCTGGAGGGGCTCTCCCTGGTGGAAACACAGGGAGGGGGGGACCTGGGTGGGCAATGGGAGAAGGGGCACAGTGGGATCACAGAATCATGGAATGGTTTGGGTTGGAAGGGACCTCAAAGCCCATCCAGTTCCATGGGCAGGGACACCTCCCACTGGACCAGGGTGCTCCAAGCCCCATCCAGCCTGGCCTTGAACACCTCCAGGGATGGGGCAGCCACCACTGCTCTGGGAAACCTGTGCCAGGGCCTCCCCACCCTCACAGGAAAACATTTCTCCCTACGATCCCATCTCAGCCTCCCCTCTTTCAGCTCAAGATGGAGACCCAGACAGGGTTGTGCCCACCCCTGGCCCCTGCACCTGGCTGAAGTTATGCAGATGTTGCCATTCTGGTTTTGGCACCCAGATGCTCCTGCCCTGAGCAGGTACCAGCTCCGTCCTTGCTGGTGCCACAACAACAGCCATGACCCAGCTTCTGGAGCTTGGGCAGAGAACAGGAACAGGGGACACACTGCCTGTCCAAGGACACCACCTGTCCCAGGACATCGGTCCCACAGCCTGGAGGAGCTGGGACAAGAGCCACTGCTGGATGGGGACATAGCCCTGGGCAGAGCTTCAGGCCATGCAACACCAACACATCCCCCATCCCACCACATCCCCACCACGCTGGGCTCACCTGGACGATGGCTTTGGACCCCATCACCTCCAGGACCTGCCCGCTGCGCCTGGTGCCGTTGGGCAGCATGAAGTTCACGATCTCGGCGTACTGGGCGAACTGGAGGGACGGGGGTGGAGTGAAAGGGGTCGAGGGGGATCCTTTTCCCCTCCCAAAAAACCCTCCTCACAGCCCCTGCATGCATGGAACTGCCAGTGCTGCCTCAGTTTCCCCTTCCATGGCTCAGTTCATGCTCCCTGCAGCCCCCAAACACCACCAACAGGCAGAGCCACCAGTCCAGGCAGGAGAAGACATCGCAGGGAAGGAGCACCTCCAGGCTGTGGCACCACTCCGTGCCCCAGTTTCCCCAAAATTCCAAGGAGCTGCCCTGCTCCTGCCCCATCCCAGAGTGAACTCCAGCCACGGAATTGCTCTGTGCCTCAGTTTCCCCAACATTCCAAGGAGCTGCCCTGCTCCTGCCCCATCCCAGAGCACCTCCAGGCTGTGGCATCACTCCGTGCCTCAGTTTCCCCAACACTGCAAGGTGCTGCCCTGACCCGAAGTTGCTCTCAGAGGCTCCCCAGATGCTGACAACCAAGGGACGTGACCCCCTCTCCCCCTGTCCCCTTGGGACACCCCCACCCCCCAGTGTCAATCCCCCACAGGATGGAGCAACCGGGAGTGTCCATGCCGCTCGAGACCCCAGGGAGGCCCAAATCCCTCCAGAGCTGTGAAAAGTTAAGTCAGGGATCACAGTGCCAGCACCTCGCACCAGTCAGGATGGGACACAGTCCCCCCCAAGACACCGAGTGACCTCTCTGTCCCCACAACCAGCCAGGACACCTGGGGAGGATGAGGGGGACTTTCTGGAGCCTCTTGGCCTGAGGGGCACATCCTGCTCTGGGGATGCATCCAAGGATCTTTGCCCCATGAGGGAGACTGCTCAGGGCACTGTGTGCTCTCCTCATCTTCCTCCCCCTAATAATCATCCTTCTCCTCCTCCTCCCCATCTTTCTCCTCCTCCTCTTCCTCCTCCTCTTCCTCCTCGCTCTCAGCCACCAGGGCTGGCTCTGCCACTGTGAACTTTGGACTTGAATTTTTCTGCAAAGACCTTTGCACAAAGGCCAACAAAGCAGAGGGAACACCTGCCTGGCCCTGGCGCGTTAATTGAGCTTATTAATTAACATCCTGCTGGGCTCGGCATGAAAGGGGCCACAGAAACGAGGCAGTGGGTAACAAAGCCCCTCAGAGGGTCCTCGCTGGCCAGGACACGCGGGGACGCTGAGGCGCCCACCCAAGTGAATCCAGACCCTGCACCAGGGGCAGGGACAGCAGGGTGACACCAAGGGCCACCCCGTGATGGGGAAACGGGCTGAGCTGGGGTCTGGGCTGGGGTCTCGCTCAGAGCAGGGTCCCTCATGGAGCTGGAGCTCGGGCAGGGGCACAGGGGACAAGGGGCTGGAGCTGGGACAGGGGCACAGGGGCACAGGGGACAGGAACTCTTTCATGGTCACAGGGGACAGGAGCTGGAGCTGGGAGAGAAGCAGGGGCACAAGGGGACAAGGGCTGAAGCAGGGGGCACGAGACAGGAGCTGGAGCTCAAGCAGGGGGACGTGGGACAGGAGCTGGAACAGGGGCACAGGGGACGAGCTTGGGCAAGGGCACAGGAGCTCTGGCAGGGTAACCGGGGACAGGGGCTGGAGCTGGGACAGGGGCACAGGTGACACGGGACAGGGGCTGGGCTAGGGAACAGGAAATGGAGCTCAGGTGGGAGCATAGGGGACAGGGGCTGGAGCTGGGGCAGAGGGGACAGTGCTGGAGCTCAGGCAGGAACACAGGGTACAGGTGACAGGGCACAGGGGACAAGGGACAGGGCACAGGAACTTTGGCAGGGCCACAGGGACAGGAGCTGGAGCTGGGCAGGGGACAGGAGCTGAGACAGGGTCACAGAGGACAGGGGAAGGATGTGGAGCTTGGATGGGGCAGGGGGAATAGGGAAGGAGCTGGAACAGGGGCACAGGAGCTGGATCTTGGGTGAGGCACAGGGGACACAGTGTGGGCTGGCACACGGGCTCTGCTGCCGGCTGCGTCCAGAGGAGGGAGCTCGGAGCCGGC
The DNA here is from genome assembly GCA_033558235.1 of Neomorphus geoffroyi. Classification (NCBI taxonomy): domain Eukaryota; kingdom Metazoa; phylum Chordata; class Aves; order Cuculiformes; family Neomorphidae; genus Neomorphus; species Neomorphus geoffroyi. The sequence goes on from JAUMJM010000044.1 coordinate 21,272,696, forward strand.
TGATGGGCCCCAGAGAGCAGGGACAGCCCAGGGGATGGGGGACATGGGACACAGCGTGGGGACAGGGGACAGGCTCCCATTGCACCCTCCACACCTGGGAGGGGGCTGGCGGCCAGGTACAACACGGTGGTCCACACACAGCTCACAGTGACACCATCGAAGTGTCCCCTTGTCACACCCCAGTGGGCAGGGTCCTACCTTCACATTGTCCAGCACCACCAGGGGCCCATTGACACCGCACACCGTCTGGTAGGCTGGGGGGGGGAGGACATGTCATCAACCTCCAGAGCTGAGGATGATCCCACCACCCCCAAACCCCACCTGCAGCCTCAGCAGGGCAGGATCTATCCCACCCCAGTGCTATCCATTCCTACTGTCCCAGTCGTGGAATAATGGAATGGGTTGGGTTGGAAGGGACCTCAAAGCCCATCCGGTTCCATTCCCATGGACAGGGATGCCTCCCACTGGATCAGGGTGCTCCAAACTCCACCCAAACTGGCCTTGAACACCTTCAGGGAGGGGGCAGCCACTATTCCTTATTCCTGTGAGTGGCATCTCCCAAACTGGAGACCCAGCACGTCTGTCCTGTGGGAAATGTCCAGCAGATTGTCCACCATCCCATGCCTGGTGTTACAGCCCAGGGACAGGCAGATCGTCCTCGAAAACCCATGGCTACAGGCAGAGAGAGCAGCCCAGATGCCATGTGATGGGCACAGCCCTGCCATGTGCCACCATCCTTCTACTTTGCCTTGCCTCAACACACCAACAGAGCTGCCCTGGCACCACAGCAGCCCTGGAGGTCACCCCTTATTGCCAGGGGATGGACAACCCCAGCTGGATAATGCTGAGCAGGACAAGCTTTTGGGGCCACCACCACCATGGTGAGGTCTGAAGAAGACCCTGGGGTGCTGGCCTGTGACCCCACTATTCAGAATGAGACCTCAGGGAGATGGGGACTTGCACAGTGCTGCATTTGGGTCCTGGGGATGGGATTTCTCCAAAGTGACTGTGAAGACCCCAGGGACAACCATGGGGCAAGGAGGCACCTGGGATGCTAAGCACAAGAGTGACATGTGGGGATGAAGTCGTGTAGGCGGTGAGAGGAGGCAGGTCCTGGAGACCATGGAGAGCAAGGGTTGGGAGCAGCTTCCCAGGCAAGTGCAGATGCCGCTCCTTGATCATTTCAGCGATGTGTCAAATGCTGTAAGGCAGCGGTGGCAGGGTCCCCTTTCATCCTCCTGCCCTCTCCTCACACCAGTTCCTCCGGTTCACTCATGATCCTAATAGGATTGGAGAGGTTGGGTGTGCTGGGTTGGGTGGGGTGGAGTTCATTCTCCTCCCAGAACAGAGCTGTGGTTGGGATTTGTGCTGGGAACAGCATGGATAACCCAGAGGTGTTTTAGACACAGCTGAGAGCCAAGACCTTTCCTGCTCCTCACCCCACCAGCAAGGGCTGGGGGTGCCCAAGGAGTTGGGAGGGGACACAGCCGGGATAGCTGACCACAACTTGGCAAGCTGGAGTAGGAAAGGGCTTCAAAGCCCATCCAGTTCCATCCCACAGGGACACCTTCCACTGGATCAGGGTGCTCCAAGCCCCATCCAACCTGGTCTTGAACACCTCCAGGGATGGGGCAGCCACCACTGCTCTGGGAAACCTGGGTCAGGGCCTCCCCAGCCTCACAGCAAAACATTTCCCCTTAAGATCTCAATCTCCCCTCTTTCAGCTCAAAACTGTTTCCCCTGGTCCTATACCTGCACTCTGTGATCAAGAGTCCCTCCCAAGCTTTCCTGGACCAGGTAGGTAACAAAGAAGGGTGGGAGAGCCAACCATGAACCTCAAGGGGATTTAATCCTGGGTGAAACTAATCCGTGATTTGAGTTATGTGTTATAGGCATAACCACAGCAGGAACCACCTAAACCAAACGAGCTTTGCAAGAAGCAAGCGGCGACCCAACCTGCATTGACTTTAGTGCCCAATATCTCCACACAACAGACTCTACTGTCCTGAGTGACCACCTTAGCAGATGGAGCCCAAAGCCATGGACTCAGCGAACTCAGTGGGCATTTGTGGCCATTTATGGACATTTTGTGGGCATTTATGGATATTTATGGATGTTTGTTGACATTTAGGAACATTTATGGACATTTGTAAACAAGCATGGACATTTATGGACATTTTACAGCCATTTCACAGGGCTGGTCCAGATACTGTGAGAATGATATATGTGTGTTGTATCAAAGGGTGGGAAGGGAGATGGTGGTTAATGGCATTGGATAGAGTTGGCACCTCAGCATGACTCAGCGGGAAAGCTGGGGAGGGTCTCCAGATCAGGAAACACAGGAATAGGATGAGTGGAATGGTTTTGGGCTGAAAGACGGGAGATTGAGATGAGATCTTAGGGAGAAATGTTTTCCTGTGAGGCTGGGGAGTCACTGGCACAGGTTGCCCAGAGCAGTGGTGGCTGCCCTATCCCTGGAGGTGTTCAAGGTCAGGTTGGATGTGGCTTGGAGCCCCCTGATCCAGTGGGAGGTGCCATGGGCAGGGGGGGTTGTAACTGGATGGGCTTTGAGGTCTTTCCAACCCAAACCATTCTATGATTCTATGATTAATTCGATGATTCTATTAAACTGTTCTTATCTCAACCCTCGAGTTCTCTCACTTTTACCTTCCCAATTCTCTTTCCACATTCTGCTGGGGCAGGAAGTGAGTGAGTGGTCCTTAGTTGACAGCCAGGGTTAAACCACACCATTGGGCTGGCGAGCTCGCTAGCATCTCTCCCATCAGCTGTGGGGATGGGTGGTCCATCACCCAGAAGCCACCCTTCTGGTGATGCTGCCACCAGCACAGCCCAGCAGGTGCAGGGTATGGCCCCACATGTGTCAGCCCAGGGGGACCAGCTCCAGGAACTTAATTTCTGGGTGACAGGTCTTGTTTGCCCCTCACTGGCTGCATCCTGTGCTGGGGAGAACCCACCCCACAGACCAGAGTGGTGTCACCTCCCATGGTAGAAATGGGCCCCCCGTGCCCCCCTCCTCTCATCCGTCCCTGTAGAGGATGCTGGTGGTGCTGGTAAAAGCCTGACAATTTGCAATTAGCCTTCTTGCCATTTCCCAGTTACGCCCAGTTCCCGCTGCTCCGGCTCTCGGCTACCAGCCTCCCCACCTTTTGTCTCCTTTATTCCCAAAGTGACCATTCTGCCTTTTATTTCTCCTTCCAATTCCTTCACAACATCCGCTGCCGCCTCCTCGCCTGCTTTACTTCCCTGGGAGGCTTTGTTGGGCTCTTTTCTTCCCTCACAGCTGCCGGGGAGCCACCCACATGGGACAGAGCCATGGGGCTTGTCCATCTCCACCAAGCATGGTGGTCTCTGGCCACCAACACTCTCAGGACCCTCCTGGATTCCCTCTCAATGCAACAGGTCGTCTTCTACCACTAAGGGCATCTGACCCTCTGGCAGCACGACTTGGTGCCCCATGGCTATGCCGCTGGATTCTAAGCCAAGTTCTCTCCCTATCCATCCATCCATCCATCCATCCATCCATCCATCCATCCATCCATCCATCGACTCGTAGAATCACAAAGTCATTAAGGTTGGAGAAGACCTCTAAGCTTATCCAGTCCAACCATCAGCCCAACATCACTGTCGCACGTGAACGCTGCCCCAAGTGCCACGTCCACTCAGTGTTTGAATTCCTCCAGGGATGAAGACTCCACCGCTGCCCTGGGCACCCTCTGCCAGGACTTCTCCACTCTGTTAGTGAAGGAATGTTTCCCAATATCCAACCTAAATGTCCTCCCCTGGCACAGCTTGAGGCTCTCATCCCATTCCTTGTTCCTGACCCCCACCTGGCTCCAACCTCCTTTCCAGGAGCCGCAGAGAGCCATGAGCCTCTCTTCAGCCTCTTCTTCTCCAGGCTAAACAGCCCCAGGGCCTTCAGGTGGTCCGAGAACCCCTGTTCTCCAGACCCTTCCCCAGCTCCGCTCCCTTCTCCGGACGCGCTCCAGCCCCCCAAGATTTTTCTTGGAGTGAGGGGCCCAAACTGAACCCAGGATTGGAGGTGACCTCAGTCACATCAGGTTGTTGTGGACCAAGTGCAGGATCCAAGTGTTGAACCCCATCTCATTGGCCTCGAACCATGGATCCAACCTGGCCAGGTCCTTCTGCAGACCCTTCCATCCCTCCAGCCCATGGATCCAGGCCTGGCCAGGTCCCTCTGTAGAGCCTTCCTGCCCATATCTACCCATCCATCCATCCACCCATCCATCCCTCTACCTATCTTTAAATAACATCTTCATACACATATATTGGCCCTCCAACCACCACTCATGGAGGACAGCATTATTCCTGTCATTCCCTCATGGGGAAACTGAGGTAGGGAAGGAGAAGGAGGAGGTGGCGGAAGAGGAAGAGCAGAAGGAGAAGGAGAAGGAGAAGGAGAAGGAGGAGGAAAAGGAGGAAGAGAAGAAGGAGGTGGCAGAGGAGAAAGAGGAGAAGGAGAAGGGGAAGGAGAAGGAGAGGGAGAAAATGGAGGAAAAGGAGGAAGAGAAGAAGAAGGAGGAGGTGACAGAGGAGGAAGAGGAGACAAAGAGGAGAAGAAGAAGGAGAAGGTGGAAGAGAATGAAGAGGAAGAGGAGAAGGAGGAGGAAAAGATGAGTGAGGAGGAGGTGGAGGAGGAGGAAGAGAAGAAGGAGGAGGAGGAGAAGAAGGAGGAGGTGGAAGAGGTGGAGGAGGAGAGGGCTGGGGCAGATGAGGGGGTGCCCCTTCTCCCAGAAGGCACTAATTCCAATAATTAAGACGTTGAGCTGTTATGAACAAGTGGGGGGAGGAGCGGCAGGGTGGGTGGGCTGCGGGGCACGAGGGGGGGTGTGTGGTGGGGGGCGAGGGGCCAATTGAAAAGAAAAAGCCTTTCAACCTGGCCTTCCCCCAACCTCAGCCCCAAATTCACAGCTCCTGTCAGATGCAATCTCCGTTAGCCGCGACGCTCACGCACTGCACGGCCGGAGCTGGGGGGACAGGGCCCCCAGGGGACAAAGGGCACCCGACCCAACTACACCCACCACTAATTGCTCTGCTTGCTCCCCCTGCCCTTCCCAACACCATGCACGCCTTAGGGCTCTGCTCCAAAGTGCTCTTGAGTGGTCACGCCCAACCTCCAGAAGGTCCCAAAACCTTGGTGAAGAGATGGATGTAGTGCCAACTCCGTCCTCCTCCAGTCCAAGCCGTGGTGTGGAGGATGGAAAAGCCCTGCTGAGGGTATTGACTTCTCCATAGAAGTGACAGAGGCTAGGTTTGTCCGGAAAAGATCTGCCTGGTGATGGTCACCTCGGCCTCCAGGGAGGTGCTGGAGTCATCACCCCTGAAGATGTTTAAAAGTCAGGTAGGTGAGGTGCTCAGGGATGGGACGGTTGGACTTGATGATCTCAAAGTTCTTCTCCAACCAAGGAATTCTATGATTCTCTAGGACCAAGCAAGCAGTGTGAGTGATGCTCATCCTCATTCTCTACCCGAGGGGCTTTGCACACCTTCTACCCCAAAAGTCCCCAACACACATGCAGCCACCAGAGTCTTCGACACCCTCTCCCATCCCCCGCTCCCATCTCCAGCCTCACACAGCTGCTGAAGCATGGGATGGAGTGGGCTGAAGAGGAACAGACCTGGAGAAAAGACAGGCAAAGGAGCTAATGAAGAGCCCCAAAATGCCCCAAACCCCTCTCCCCTCCACCCCAGAGCAAGGATGGGGATGAAGAGGTGGTTCATGAGGTCCAGAGCTGGTCCTGATTTACCCTGTGGTGTTGGGATGAGTCGCCAGTGTCCCCCAGGTCCTCCTGGGGCAGAGGGGTCCGGGTGTAGTGAGCACAAGGCACAAAGGGGTCGTGGACAGCTCCAGATGGATGCATCCTACATCCCCCATGGTTGCTGCTTCCCATTTCATCACTCTCACAAGCTGAAGTTTCAACCATAACGCTGGGCCAGGCTGAGGTGCTGCAGCCCAGCTCCTGTGACGGGGCTTGAATCCAGTTCCAACCGCAACTTTGGGCTCAAAATCCTGCTCAGCCTTGCCTGTTCCTGGTGCTGGAGCTGTGGTGGTGACCCATCCTCCAGGATCCATCCAGATGTGCCTCTCCAAGCGGTGGACTCGATGATCTCAAAGGTCTTTTCCAACCAAACCATTCTACAACCCTACAAGCTTCACCAAGAGCCAGCATCTCCTGCTGGCCTCATCCTGCACAGAGTGGTGAACGCGGCATCCCAGGGCCGTGCTGGGATTTTTCCGACAGTCCCTAAGTGACCGCTTCCCCCCACTCAGCTTCCGCAACCTGCCCATTGTGCCATGTGTCACTTTGTGCCGCGCTGTCAACCGCACTGGCCTGTCCCAGCCCGGCACGAAGCCGGTGAAAAGCCCAGCGGGAGGTCACACTCTATGCCACTAATTAGGAGCCGGCATCGAGGGTTCCCATACACACCTGCACGTCATGTGAGCAACGGCAAAGAATGGCCGGGCCAGCCGAGCGTGAACCCAACAAGCCCAAGCGAGGGGGAAAAAAAGGAATTGCTGGGCTTGCTGTTGCATTTTTGATCAGACAAAACAGGGCTGGGGTGGGGGAAGGCGGTGCTGGACCCCGGGTGTGAGTGGGAGACGCAGGAACTAGCCGGGCTGAAGGCTCTGGAGGGGATGAAGGCAGGAGATGGTGCCAAGGGGAAAGGAGAACCGTGGAATCATGGAATGGTTTGGAAGGGACCTCAGCCCATTCTGTTTCACACTCCTGCCGTGGGCAGGGACACCTCCCACTGGGTCAGGGGGCTCCGAGCCCCATCCAACCTGGCCTGGAACACCTCCAGGGATGGGGCAGCCACCACTTCTCAAAACCTGGGCCAGGGCTTCCCCACCCTCACAGGAAAACTTTTCTGCCTAAGATCTCATCTCAGTCTCCCCTCTTTCAGCTCAAAACCATTCCCCTCATCCTATCCCTGTATTCCCTGATCAAGAGCCCCTCCCCAGCTTTCCTGTAGCCCCTTTCAGTGCTGAGACGCTGCTCTAAGTTCTCTTCCCAGCCTTCTCTTCTCCAGGCTGAACAACCCCAACTCTCCCAGCCTGTCCTCATAGCAGAGATGCTCCAGCCCTCAGATCATCTCTGTGGCCTCTTCTGGGCTCGCTACAACAGATTCGTGTTGTTCCTGTGCTGAGGTCTCCAGAACTGCCCACATGCAGTAAGTTTGTCCATCCATCCATCCATCCATCCATCCATCCCTTACAAGCTGCTCCCAGCTGTGCTCACTGAATTTAAAGCACGCTATGGGGCTATGCCAAGCTGTGGGGCAGGGCATGGGGCACCCCACTCTCCCCAAGCAGCCCAGAATCCATGTGCAGGCAGAAACCCTGAGCCCACGTGCAGGCAGCGGCATCGTTTGCCGGGTTGTTTTTCGGAAAGATGGGTCAAGCCAAAGGCCAGGAGGTGATAAGTGCTTCTTCCACTCACTTGTGCTAATGGATTTGCAGGCTGGGAACAGCTGCTAATTCCATTCCTCCTCTCATGAGAGCAGCCCCAGCAGAGCTTTGCCTGCTCCTGCCAGCCCTGCTCAGCCCCTCGGCCTCATCTGAGCTCCAGGTGCAGGGCTGGGAGTCAGGGTGCTGGGCGGGAGCTTGGGGATCAGGTACCACCTCCTTTTCCCAGTGCTATGCTGGGAACCCCATAGCAGGACACTCACCCGTGGGGCTGGGGAGAGGCTGCGGCGTTGCTGTGGGCGTGTGGGGTGTGAAGCTGGTGTGGTGGGAAGGTGATGGCAATGGAAAGGTGACGGGGTGGGAAGCTGGTGGGGTTCGAAGCTGCTGGGGTGGGGAGGTGACGGTGTAGGAAGCTGGTGGGGTAGGAAGGTGATGGGGTTGGGAGGTGATTGGGTGGGAAGCTGGTGGGGTGGGAAGGTTTCAACAGCTCCAGGTCTTTCCTGTGCTGAGGACTCCAGAGCTGGACACAGGGCTCCAGGTGGGGTCTCACCAGAGCGGAGCAGAGGGGCAGAACCCCCTTGGTCCCACTGCTCTGAATGCAGCCCAGAAGCCTGAGCCTCCAGGATTTGGCCAAGGAGCCCATGGGAAGGGTGGGAGCTGGTTCTCATGGGACAAGGAACAGCCTGAGCTCCCTGCTGGTTGTCACCCAGGTGACCCAGGCAGGAGTCAGTCATGGGTGGCTGCTCCCAGCTCCTTGTTGACAGCAAACATGGGCCCAGCCGTGCTGGGAGGGTGCAGCCAGCACCGTGCCAGTCTGGAGCTGCCCGGCTTGGGATGAGGGAGGTGACCACAAAGCTCCCTCCAGCCTGGAGCGAAGGCATGAAGGTCACAGAAACGTCCTTGACACCTCTGAGCTCGCTGTGCTCGGGGCTGGGGGGCTTGAGGGGGCACAGTGCACCCCATAGGCGTGGGGCTGGTGTGATGCCAGGCTCCCCAAGGTTGGGGTGGAATGGGGTTCCAGCCTGGGATGGGATAGGGGCGCAGCTTAGGGTGGGCTGGAGGTGCAGCCTGGGGTGAAAGGACTGAGGGTGCCAGCATGGGCCCAGCATCGTGGTGCTGCCTGTAGGTCCCATGGGACCCCAAGGACCTGTAGAGCGCACGTGGGCACAAACAGAGCCACCAGCACCCCTGGGTGCAGAGCAGGGGAGACTCACACGACACAACACACAGTGTGGACACACGGACACCCCCTTGATGGGCTCACAAGCCCCAGCACCCAAGTGTGTTGTGAGAGCCCCCAGGAAGCCACGCCCCTTGTCCCCATCCCTGTCCCCTGGGGTGCAGCACACGATGTGTCCCCACCACAGCTGGGCACCCAGGCTGTGTCCCCAGCTCCGTGCACTCATGGGTGACCCAAGGGGCACCTTGGCAGGGAACAGAAGGGAACGCGGAGAGGGTCACACAGGGGCAGTGGGTAACACAAAAGAGTGCAAGCAGTGGGATGGGTCTGGGTGGTCCCTCACTGTCACTTTTCAAGGCTGTCAACCCCAGTTTTCCCCCCATGTGGTGGGTCCATATGGGGTCCATACCGGCTCCATCTCCTGGATGGGCACCCAGCACCTCCCAGTAGGATCGGCTGCACCCCAGTGCATGCCCTCCAGCCCTTGGGGGGGATGTGACACCTTTGCCAGCCCCTGCAACCCCCAGGAGGGGATGATGGACCCCCCCAGCCCCCCAACAGTCCTCATGCCCTCCTGAGAGGCCCACAGAGCCCTCACACTCCCTCCGAGGGTCTCAGCAGCGAAAGCATGGAGGGATGGAGGGCAACCAGAGCCACCCACCCACCTCTGCCACCCTGAATGCCCACAGTGCCCCTCGGGGTCAAGGGGCTGTGCCCCTCTGTACTCACTCAGCCTGGGGTTGCTGCTGTAGTCGCGGGTGACGGCCAGGGTGTGCTCACGGGCGGCGGGCAGGGGTGTGGGTGCCACTGGTGAGACCTTCGAGGTGGCCATGGCTGGGGTGGAGAGGGGATGGCACCAGGAATGGGACTGGGAATGGGACCGGGAATGGGGATGAGACTGGGAATGGGGATGGGACTGGGGATGGAGATGGGAGTGGGGCCGGGGTTGGGACTGGGCATGGGACTCAGGATAGGGAGGGAGTGGGGATGGGGATGGGAGCGAGGTTGGTACCTGTGCTGGGACAGAGCCGAGGATGAAGCGGGGCTGGAGCGGGGCAGGGCGGCAGCGCCCCGGGCTTTGTACCCGCAGCTCCAGCCCCAACCGGTTCCAACCCCGCCCGCAGCACGGGATCTGCTCCCAGCACCCACCCCAGTCTCAACCCCAGCCCCGCTTCAGTCCCAGCCCCGCTCCCAGTCCCAACTCCTGTCCCAGTCCCTGTCCCACTCTTAGTCCCGCTCCCAGTCCCAGCCCTTGCTCCAACCCCAGTCCTTGCTCCAGTCCCAGCCCCGCTCCATTCCCAGTCTCAGCCCCAGCCCCAGCACTGGTCCCAGTCCCGCTCCCAGTCCCATGTTGGTTGTAAACAGCACGAGGGAGCGGTGAGAGCGGCATCCCCAGACCCCGAGCCGGGAAGAGATGGAGGGAACCCAGAGGTGACGGTGGGACGGGATGGGATGGGGATGGGGATGGGGATGGGATGGGGATGAGGATGAGGATGAGGATGAGGATGAGGATGAGGATGAGGATGGGGATGGGGATGGGGATGGGGATGGGGATGGGGATGAGGATGGGGATGGGGAGGGGGATGGGGATGGGGATGGGGATGGGGATGGGGATGAGGATGGGGATGGGGATGGGGATGGGGATGGGGATGGAGTGGGATGGGGATAGGATAGGATAGGATAGGATAGGATAGGATAGGATAGGCACTGGGATTGGAGTAGGGGTAAGGAGGGATAGGGATAGGGATAGGGATAGGGATAGGGATAGGGATAGGGATAGGGATAGGGATAGGGATAGGGATAGGGATAGGGATAGGGATAGGATGGGAAGGGATGGGATGGGGTGGGGTGGGGTGGGGTGGGATGAAATGGGGTTCGATGAGGTGGGATTAGGTTAGGGACCAGGTTGGGGCAGTTGTCAGGCAGGATTGGGGTAAAGAGGGGGTTTGGGGCAGCATTAGGAGCAGGGTGAAGGGGAGGGGGGTTGTTGGGAGGAAGGTGGAGTAATGGAAAGGGTTGAGGGGCTCCCATTCCCCCTGCCCACTACAGGCTCTGGGTGCTGATGCAGAGGGAGAGCAGGGCTGGAATCAATATCAAGGGGCAGGGAGGGAGCTCGTATCTGCGCTCTGAGGGGGGCTCTGAGAATGACCAGAGGTCAAGGAGAGCAAGACATGATGGGCTCTAAAGTCCCACCTTGCGGAGTCACCTCCCGAAAGCTGCTGGTACCCAGACAGCCCTGGTCAAGGAAGGCAATGGAGGAGGAGGAGGAGGCAGGAGGCAGGACATAACTTTTATTAACCATTAGGAACCATAAGAAACCGCATTATTTGTTAAAGTTTTACATCCAGTACTTTTTGTTTTTAACCTTTTTCCCAACTACAGAAGTCAGGAGGAGCAGAGCAGGACAGGCTAGGGGTGAACTGCCTTCCCCATGGGTCCTCCTGAACCTCCCCAGGACAGCTTTGCTGGGGATGGTTCCTTTGGGAGAAGGACCTTTGGAGGAACAGCAGCTTTGTGTCAGATCTGGGGCCTTTGTGAAAGCAGCTTTTGGGTTCAAATCTGCAGAAAAGGCTGGACATTTGGATGCAGGGCAGCCTGTGGCCTCCTGACCTTGATTTCTACATCGCCCCTCTGGCCACTGAGCAGCAGGGAGATACAGGAGGATGGAGGAGGATGCAGGAGATACCTATGGGTGCCCCAAGCTGGACAAACACACCAGGTCCCCCCGAAACTCCCAGGATTTGGGGGCTTTTCTGACAATACAATTGGACTTTGCTTGCTCTGAAATGCTCCAAAACCTCATCCACCAGGGAAGGGGTGAAGGGGGGTCACTTCTCCATCAAATCAGACCAAGGTTCCTCCTAGGGTGGAAGGAACCAAGGTCTAGAAACCTCAGGAAATTCCCAGTTCCCAGGGGGAAGAGGGAAAACTGAAGCAAAATGATTCCTGGAAGCCCCTAAACCTTCTCCTCTTGAAGAGAAGCAAGAGGGGATTCACTTCTCCGTCAAATGGGATCAAGGTTCCTCCCAGGGTGGAAGGAACCAGGGTCTGAGAGAGAAGCTCAGCACCCTGACCTGACCTCTGTCCCTGCTTTCTGCACCCCTGGGCAAACCCTGCGTCCTGCCCCAGTTTCTCCAGTTGCATCCAGGGGGGTGCCGACCCCTCCTGAGCTCTGCAGAGCAAAGGGTTCACTCCCATAAAGTGCTCCAGGCGTGAAGTTAGTGATAAAACCAATTTCATAGAAACGCTTGGTTTAAAGGAAAAATAAAACTCACCGAAACTTTTCCATAAAATCCTTTATTTTAAATATTTCCCTGCAAAATCCCGGGCGCAGGCAGGCTGGTGGCTGGGACCCCCTTAGGGACCCATCCCTACAGAGCAGCCCACACAGCGATACTCGGCCCAGACCAGGCAAGGGGTGCTCATTATTGTCATTATTCTCATTATTATAATTATTATTCATTAAACACAGTGGGAGGATGCAGGAACCCCCCAGTTTGGGGGTGTGCATGGTGCGGGGACCCATGGCAGCTCCTGGGTGCTGGGAGGGGGCTCAGGCCATCACCCTGCTCCTGTCACAGTGATGTCCCTGCTGGGTGTCCTGCCAAGGTGATGCCACCAGAGCATCCTGCCAAGGTGATGCCACTGCAACATCCTGGCAAGGCAATGCTACCACAGAGCATCCAGCCAAAGCGATGCCACCACAGCATCCTGCCAAGGTGACACCACCACAGGGTACCTTGCCAAGGCAATGCCACTAGAGCATTCTGCTAAGGTGATGCCACCAGAGCATCCTGCCAAGACTGTGTCACCAGAGCATTCTTCCAAGGTGATGTCACCACAGGGCAACTTGCCAAGGTGATGCCACCACAGAGCATCCTGCCAAGGTGATGCCCACACCACTGAAGGGTCAAACTTCCCGGTGTAGATACCCTTCAGCAGATGACAGGGAGGTCATGCTGTCCCTTTCCCCAAGGGCCACCTCATGCCCTTGTTTTTGCTCCAAGCCCACCATCAACCCTCCAGAGCTCATTCCGCCATCCTCAAGCCATTCCCTGCCCAAGAACAGCCCTGGCATTGCACATCTGAGGCCAAAACCTGCCCCGTGGGAAGCCATGGGTATCCTCTGGGGTCAGGGTGTGGAGCTGGGAAGAGCATCTGAGGTTGCCTGGAGGTCAGGCAGTAGGTGCTCAGCACCTCTCAGAGCTGGACACTGTTTGTGCCAGACAATGGGAGCAAGGAGGGGGTTCTGCTAGGCCAGTGCTCAGGAAGGGGCTCACTTTGGTGCCAGGGCTGAGCCCCCAGCACCCCTGGATGAATGTAGGGGTGCTCAGGGCTCTCGCTGATGGCAAAACCCCCTCTGGCCAGACCTGAGCCAGAGGAGCAGAACCCAGCATCACAAGTGCCCACACAACCGCACCCCCCTCAGTGGGGTTTCTGTGATGGGGGGCAGGATGGTGGCCTGGGTCCACCTCACCACAGTCCTCCAGGGAGGTCCGAGGCTCCCCCAGTGTCCTGGGATAGGACAGCACCAAAATGAGGTCTGGGATGGTGGTTCTGCTCTGCATGAGCAGGTGCAGAGGAGCCTGGGGATGTCCTGAGAGTGAGGGCACAGGAACCACTGGTATGGGGCAGGGAGGTATCACCAGCACCATGGGACTCCCATCGAGCTCCCCACCTCCCCTTCTGGCTGGGGGTCCGGGAGGACAAGCAGTGCTCCTGTTGGACCCTACAACCACCAGGATGCTCTGAGACAGCCTCAGCAGGAACACAAAGCCCTTGGCAGGTGGGGAAACAGAGGCAGGATGCTCACCCAAGGACACCACGGCCGGACAGACACACACTCCAAGCTGACCTGCGCTCTCCCTTCCGGGGTGCCCTCCTGCTCCCAGCAGTGATTCCAGAACCACGGGCTCTGGGGTGACAGCTCAGCACCCCCCATCATCCCCCTGGAGCTGCTTCTCTCCCAGCCCACACAGCAAGACCACGGTATTGTCTCCCCGATACCTGGAGGGTCGACGTGACCCTGGCACATCCAGCAGCGTTGGCAAGGGATGGGATAGCACTGGTGACACGGGACACCTGGAGACCCCCAGGTGTGATCAGGTTCAGCATTAGGAGCTGAGGGGTGTCCTCCACGGCTGAATCGAGGTGTCTGGTGGTGGGACCAGGCGGGCACAACTCACACGTGTGTGCACACACCCAGGTGGGATGCAAAGGGTCTTCCACATCCTGATGGCCAAATGCAACCCCGGTGCAGGGCGTGGGGCGCGTGGGGGCTGCAGGGACGGGGGTTGGAGGGAGACCTTTTGACACTCATTGGTTTAAGGGCTTGGCTTCTTGCTGGGTATAGAATTGTCTTTCCTTTCCAGCCGTGTGTAAGGCTCAAAAGCTGAAGTGCCCAGTCCGTAAGCACCCGGCAGGTCGTGCAGGCTGCCCAGCAATGGCCCCCCAAAGCACAGCGGGGCGCCCGGCAGCCGGGGCGAGGAGGAGGATGACGATGAAGAGGAGGCAAGAGACGGGACCTGGAGGCTGAAGGCTCCTGGCCCCGGTGGGCTGCTCCCACCACTGAGCCCTGGAGAGGTGGTTCCTGGGGTGGCCAAAGCAGATCCGTTGCCCGTTGGGGTGCTGATGGGGTTGGAGTTGGGAGAGAGGAGGCTGGGGGGAGCTGGGACGGAGAGGAGCCGGCCTTGCTCCAGCAGCCGGAGGATGTTGCAGGTGGCAAAGGACTCGGAGGTGGTGGTGGAACGTTTCTCAGAGTCCCTGCTCTGGTCCTTCTTCTGCTTGGTGCGTCGGTTCTGGAACCACACCTTGACCTGGCGGTTGGGGGAGCAGGGGGTTGGGGAACGGGGGACAGAAAGGCACGGATGGAAAGAGAGCGCGGGGATCGAGGGAAAGAGAGGCGAGAACCAGGAGAGAGTGAGAGATAGGAGAGATGTATTAAAATAAACGCCCAAGCAAGATCCAGCCCCACCGAAGGGAGAGGATAAGCCACTCCCGTCTGCCACTTCCAGGGAGACGGCAAAGTCCTGCAGGTGCCAGGAGGGAGTGGAACGGGGGCCAGGGGTGGGAGCCCAGGGACAGAAGCTCTCCGTGAAAGCCAGGGGATGGGACCCTACAGCTGGGAGCCTGGGGATAGGGCCACCTGGATGGAAGCCAGGGGACGAGATCCTGCAGGTGGGAGACCAGGAATAAACCCAAAGATGTGAGAATGGGGCTCAGGGATGGGAGCCCAAAGACGGGAGCTCATGGATAGGAGACCAGGGACGGGTTCTCGGATGAGATCTCAGGGATTGGACCCTGCAGCTGGGAGCCCAGGGATGGAAGCCTAGGGATGGGACCATGTGGATGGGATCTCAGGGATGGAACCCTGTGGATGGGAGCCCAAGGACAGGAGTCCGGAAATTGGGACCCTGGGGATGGAATCATAGGGATGCAACCCTGCAGATGGGAGCCTGTGGATGGGATCCTGGGGTTAGGAGCCCAGGAATATGAGTTTGGGGATGGGACAATGCAAATGGGAGCCTGGAGATGGGACCATGCAGATGGGAGCCCAGGGATGGGAGCCCACGAATGGGAGCCCAGAGATGGGAGCTCACAGATGGGAAACCAGGGAGAAAGAGCCCAGGAACTGGGAGGATGGGGATGGGAGCTCAGGGATGGGAGCCTGGGGATGGAACCACATGGATGGGAGACCAGCGCTGGTATCTTGGGGATTGGGAGGATGGGGATGAAAGCCCAAGGATGGGGATGAAAGCCCAAGGATGGGAGCCTGGGAATGGGAATCTGCAGTAGAGAACCCAGGGATGGGACTCTGTAGTTGGGAGGCCAGAGGTGAGGAATCAAGGATGGGATCCTGTAGATGGGAGCTCAGGGTTGGGAGCCCAAGGATGGAAGCTCAGGGATGGGAGCCCAGGGATGGGAGGCTGGGGATGGGATGCTGCAGGTGGAAGCCTGGGGATGTGAGCCCAAGGTAGGAGCTCGAGGCTGATCCATCTCACTGCTGCCCAGCTCTGCCCTGTGCTGGCTCTCCTGGGGATGCTGAGCTATGGGATGTGCTGGATTCTCTTCTGTGATGGTCATCAAACCCAAATTTGTGTTCCCACCTGCAAACCCTTCCCTAGCAGGGCCAAGACACAGAGCAGGGTGGAAGCTCTCTGGCCTTGCTACAACACTCCTTGGAGTAAGGAGAGAGTTCAGGTGGAGGCCCAAGGGGACCCCCTGCCCTCAGACTGACTGATCCAGGTGGGATGCAGTCCCTGTTCCCCAGCGGCTCCCATCCCCCTGCATCTCCTAACCTCTCCCCTGGCAGGACAGCTCCCCACTCCCTGGCAGAGCAGAGGGGAAGGAGAGGCAAAGAGAGAGACAGTGAGAGGTGTGAGAGACAGACAGGTGGACGGAGATGGAGGTGAGGGAAGGAGATGGATGGGAAGACACTCGGATTAGAGCATGGCGGATGGGAATGGACGAGTCAGGCTGGGACCCCGAGCGTAAACCCAATGCATTGGCAAAGGCTTTGTCCCCGTCTGCTCCAGTGCCAGTGGGTTTCCAAGTCATCCAAGGCATCGGAAACTCATTGAGGTGCGACAGTGGCTTATTGACACAGCCCTGCCACCATGGACCCGCAACACAGAGCTCATGGAGCATGGTGGGGGAGGAGGTCTCAGCCCCCCAGCCCTTTCCAGGATGCTGACGTCTGGATGAAGCTGGCTGGAGGCTGGGATGCTCAAGGAGGAGCAAGAGAAGATGCTCCTGGGTGATTGGGGGACACCAAGACCATGGGGCTGAGACACTGTCCCACAGCTGAGACCTCCTGGAACCATGTGCCACCACCAAGCCACGTCCTACCCACAGGGTCCCGCATGGAAGGCCACAAGGACATTCCCTGCCCGTGGACACCTCAGCTCAGCACAGGGAGCCAAGGATCCCGTGGTGATACCAGAACTGCTGGGTCCACATTCCAGCCAGGTCCCCAGTGCTTCCATCCTCTCCCCACCATCCCCATCAGTGCCTCCATGCCGGAGAGCAGGATGAGTTTGGGCAGGACTGTGTGCTTCCACACTCCCCACATCCCAGGGCATCATGACACAACATGGAATTAGCATCCCACCAGAACTGACAAATTCTGGGGAGCACAGAGCCACCCCAGTGCAGACGGTGGGGCCAAATGGAGCTCCCACATCCGATGTCACTATTTAAATCTTAACAAAGGTGCGGTGTGAGTCCACGGAGTCCCAGCGCTCTCCACTCAAAGTGTCCCTCAAGCAGCCAAGTCTGGAAGAGCAAGAGCTCACAAGACCCCCATCAGCATGGACAGATCCTTGAGGATGGGCGTGGCATGCCCAGGAGGTGCCCGCATCTTCCCAGCTCAGCCGTGTGCACAGCACGAGGTGACAGCGGGCTCTTCGTTTCCTCGTCTCATGCACCAGCACCCAGCTTTCCCACACCCAACACCACTGCCCATGGATCAGGCTTAGCATCTCCTGGCCTTTTCTGGATGCTACCTGGGTCACCACATTGTGCGAGGGAGCATGGAGACTGAGGGTTGTGTTGGAGCCCTTCCTTTTGGTTGAGGACCATCTCCATCCCTGATCTCCAAATAAAGGTGCTCCAGGGCCCCACAGCCACAAGCCCAGCCAAAACGCTGCTTCCTTCATCCCAGCATCCATTTGTTGAGGCTCCAGGGCTGGGAACCCACCACCAGCTTGACCCTGCTCTCTTCCTAGTATCTGCACCCTTTTGGTTTGAGTGCATCACCTCCACGTACCCTGAGATGTTGATGGCTCTCAGAGACCCACCAAGGCTAGACAGGGATTATAGAATGGTTTGGGTTGGAAGAGACATTTAAAGCCCACCCAATCGAACCTCCCTACCATGAACAGGGACAGCTTCAACCAGATCAGGTTGCTCAGAGCCCAATTCAACCTGACCATGAGGCACCTCCCACCTTTTTGGGCAACCTGTGCCAGTGCATCACCACCCTCGTCATAAAGATTTCCTTCGTTACATCTGGTCTGACATCATCCTGAGCAGCACCGGGGTGTCAGCTGATGGGGTACCACTCTCACTGACTTTGGAGCTACCTGAGCAGCCCCATCACCACACATCAGAGAAGGATGAGCAGTGGCATCAGAACATCCTGCAGAAGGAAGGATCAAGCCCCAAGGGACGAGGTAGGTGGAGTGTGCTCCTGCTTCGCAGCATCACAGCTGGTGCAAGCAGGGACAACGGCCCAGGGGCTTTCCTAACACAAGGACCAGTTGTAGTCACCTTGTAGCAGCTGGAAACCTGAGCAGAAGAGGAGGAAAGGCCTCTTTGGGCAGGACAGATGGTGTCAGTCCCTGCCACAGGCCACCCTGGAAGCCAAAAGGCCAGCGGGATGAGGAAGGGACTATAAAAAATTGTAGAACAGACCCATCATAGAATCATGGAATGGTTTGGGTTGGAAGGAACCTCCAAGTCCATCCAGTTCCAACCCCTGCCGTGGGCAGGGACACCTCCCACTGGATCAGGGTGCTCCAAGCCCCATCCAACCTGGCCTTGAACACAGAGCCATCAAGATGTACCCTGGTGATCTGGGTACCTCCTCATGTTGAGCATTCCCTAAGATGCAGGAAAGACCTGGTGAGGACAGGACCAATTTACACTCAGTTCCACACCACTGGGAACAGGAGGAGAAACGCTAAAGGGCAGGAGGGAGAAAGGGTGAAGGGGACACCAATCTCAAATGCACCAACATGGGGTTCATCTCGGGAAGGGAGGCAATATGGTGCAATATGGGGGAAGAGGACCCGTTGGGTTCCTCCTTCCCAGTGCTGCTCCTGGAACACCAACCCAGAACCGAGATGGGAGACCATCCCAACACTGAGACCCTTCCCACCTGGAACATCCTCCACTCTCACTCCTCCTTCACTAGAGCTGATGCCATCAGTGGGGATTGCACCTCCAGAAACAGAAGCTTTCTGTAGCCCTCCCTGCTGTCACTCTATGTCTGGTCCTCTTGCAGGAGGTTCTCCCATTCCCAACCCACCTCCATGATTCTTCTCCACGCCGATCACCCTCGAACACCATGAGCCAAGCTGAATGTGCTCTGCTAAATAAGGCTTCCTCATGCCTCGTAGACTGACATGAGCTCTTCCCCATCTGTGTTGGTGACAGATCAGATGAGCAGGATCACATTTGTTTTCATGGTTAAAGTTCTTACACAACTTGTCATTAATTAGGAGATCCATGTCCTTTTCATCCTCCATTATGATCAAGCCCCAAGTTTCTATCACTGGAGATGTAAATAAGCTCAGCCAGATACATTCCTTGACAAGCCCATGAGTAATTTCCCTCCAGCCTTGATTCCTTCGTCTTTTAGCAGCAGCCTCCACTATTTCCCCTCCACTACAGTTTCTCCTCCACACCACATGTCCTTTACTCATCTTTCACTCCGGTTTCATTCCCAGCTCCCCATCAGCCACAACAGTGAGGGCTTTGCCAAAGTCTGCTTTGATGACGTTGGCTTCAAATGGCCACTTTCGTCATCCAAGCTACTGGGTCAACTTGTGGTGCCTGTGATGAGGCGATGTCACCATTCCCAGCAGGGCAGAGAGGATCACAGTGGCACCACCCTGGTGAGCTCTACACCTCCAGCATCTTCACCTGGAGTTCTGCATTCAGCCACCCATGTCTTAGGCTGCGTCCAAAGCAGTGGGACCAGCAGGACGAAGGAGGGGATTCTGCCCCTCTGCTCCACTCTGGTGAGAACCCACCTATAGCCCTAAGTCCTGTTCTGGAATCCCAAACCTAAGAAGGAGATGGAACTGTTGGAACAGGTTCAGAGGAGGCCACAGAGATGATCCGAGGGCTGAAGCACCTCCCGTACAAGGACAGGCTGAGAGAGTTGGGGTTGTTCAGCCTGGAGAGGAGAAGGCTCTGGGGAGACCTTAGAGCAGCCTCCCAGCACTGAAAGGGGCTCCAGGAAAGCTGGGGAGGGGCTCTTGATCAGACAGTGCAGGGATAGGATGAGTAGGACAGTTTTGGGTTGCAAGAGAGGAGATTGAGGTGAGACCTTAGGGAGAAATATTTTCCTGTGAGGGTGGGGAGGCATTGGCACAGGTTGCCCAGAGCAGTGGTGGCTGCCCCATCCCTGGAGGTGTTCAAGGCCAGGTTGGATGGGGCTTGGAGCCCCCTGGTCCAGTGGGAAGTGTCCCTGACCATGGTGGGGGGTTGGAACTGTGTGGGCTTTGAGGTCCCTTCCAGCCCAAACCACTCCATGATTCTATGTGTCACTCTGTGGGACAGCCACGACAGCCGGCTGGGGAGGGCAAGGTCAGAGAGAAGCTTCCTCCTTCTTCAGAGGAGTCCCAGGAAGAGCCCACATCTCCCAGTGGCTGTAAGTCCTCTGCCTGGAATTGTGGGATCCAGGACCAGACATGACAGGGCAGTCAGGTCAAGCCTGTATGCAAACAAATAGATGACAACGTGCATTTGGATGTGACTGAAGGGCAGGACATGAGAGGTCAGGCATTCACCAGAAAAGGAAGGTGACTCTCAGAGGACAGGAGGAGGCAAGCAGTGTGGAAGAGATGATTCTGAGAGCCCTCAGAATCACGACATGCAAGAAACAGAACCATTCTGGAGGTAGGAGGATAAGCGTGATACATGGATTTATGGAATCGTGGAGTGCTTTGGGTGGGACCTCAAAGCCCATCCAGTCCCACTCCCCGCCATTGGCAGGGACACCTCCCACTGGATCAGGGGGGCTCCAAGCCCCACCCAACCTGGCCTTGAACACCTCCAGGGATGGGATCTAGAGGTTCTGGTTGATGGAAAGTTAGAATCAGGGAACCACGGAATGGATTGGAAGGGACCTCAAAGATCTCATCTCAATCTCCCCTCTTTCAGCTCAAAACCATTCCCCTCATCCTGTCCCTGAACTCCCTGATCAAGAGCCCCTCCCCAGCTTTCCTGGAGCCCCTTTCAGTGCTGGGAGGCTGCTCTAAGGTCTCCCCAGAGCCTTCTCTTCTCCAGGCTGAACAACCCCAACTCTCCCAGCCTGTCCTCGTACAGGAGATGCTCCAGCCCTCGGATCATCTCTATGTCCTCCTCTGGACCCACTCCAACAGCTCCATGTTCTTCCTGTCCTACTAGCAATGATGAAGAGCATGAAGCCTCGACCTCATGCTGGGTGGAAAAGCAGCTTGGAAGGCTGAAATCTGCTGCCTGATCATTTCAGGAGATGCTGGTGTGAAATCAGCTGGTGGCCCTCCCCGTGGCACGACGGATCCTCTTCTTGCAGGTCCTGCCTTCACCCTGCAGCACTGGAGCTCAGTCCCCCAAGGACCTGGGGTTGTAAGTTCATCCATCACGGACTACGTGACTCCCACCACATTCCCACTTACAGGCAGGAAGAAAAAAAGCAACCACCACAACTACATCCCAGAGTCCCGTCTTCCCAAAAAACCCTTTCTGCTTGCTCACAGCAAAGCCAGCACTGCTCAAACCCCGAGCTCCAAGAAGAAGAGCAAGGGGAGCCACAGCCCTGCTCACTGACAGGAAAGCACTGTTGCAATTCCCACCGCTCCCAAGCAGCTTCTGCTGCAGTGAGAGGGTCAGTGGGGGACCTGGGGTGGGAGCCCTGGAGAGCCCAGGGGGAGGTCCCTGCAACCCCTCCCCATGTTGTGCCACCTTCAGGTACCACGGTTGTCTGATTCAGGCAGCTGGGGGGGTCATTTTATCTTCTTTTGTGTATTTTATGTTATTTTATTGTAATTCTTTAAATTTAATTTAATTATTTTATTTTAATCTATTCTATTTTGTTTTGTTTTCATTTATTCAATTTTGATCTATCGTATCGTATCGTATCGTATCGTATCGTATTGCATCATATTTAAATTGATTCTTTTCTATTTTATTTTATCCTATTTTATTATTTTCTTCCCATTTTTTTCATTTCATACTGATTTATTTCATTTTAAATGCTCCCAGATCCCCAGTGCCTGTTCTGCGACCAAAGGAGCTGCGGAGATCAACTCACAGACTTCTCCACCTGCTGGGATCCTCCCAGTATTTTCCCACACTTGATGAAGGATCCAACCTGCAGGATCGAGCAGTCAGACCCTGCTCCCCCGGAAACCCCACCTGCAGCCCAGCCTTCGGCAAGCACCGTGGCTCCAGTGTCACCAGCTCCGCTTGCAATGGGAAACTCCAGTGTCATCGAGCGGCTGAACACCTCGGGGTACCGCATGGGGCTGTTCTAATCAGGCACTGTCTGTCCATCTGTCCAGTGATGGGACGGACACACTGACAACAAAGCAGCCCTCGCCCTCCTATCCTGCACCCAAAGGCCTCAAGCCATCACCCGGATCACAAAGCCTGCACAAACACCCACACATCCTGCGCACATGCGTGCCCTTGCTTATGCCCCACCATGCGTGCCCGCAGGGTCCAAACATGCAGCGATCCCGCACCGGAGCATCCGCATGGATCAGGTGTCCCAGGCTGTTGGACATCCTGGATCCTGGTCAGGTAGGGCAGGATGAGGGCAGCAGCACAGGCAGAGCTCCAGGAAAGAGAATAAACCCCGGGATACAGGTTTATTTATGGGATGCAGGGATATGGCAGCTCCCCACCCATCAGCAGCTCCAGGCAGGCTACTACCTCCAGACGTGGTCCATGCCATGGTCCCATGAGACCTCCTGGCTCCAATATCAGTCCCAGAGCAGCCATGGGGCAGTGTGTGCTGTGAGCATCACTTTTCCGCAGCTCTCAGCAGCCAGGATTGAACACATGAGGGGTTTGGTCCCCAGTTCTCTGTGCCAGGAACTTCAGGAGCTCTCTAGCCCAGGTATCGCCTCCACCAGCCCCTTCTTCAGCAGCTGAGCCTGCCCTGCAGGTGCCGGGAGCTGGGATGCTGCTCTGATCTCGGTCCTCCATCTCACACTTCCAAGCTACAAAACAAACTCCTTCCAAGCGGTTAATCCAGAGGCCCTTCAGCAGCATCCGAACTCTCCGCACACTCCATGCACGAGAAGGAATTAGCAGATTGCCACATGGTGCCTGGTGATCCAGGGATCTGCTGAGGGTTTCAGCCGTGCACTGCTCCTTGCTTGGCTCATGCATCCCAACTCGCTGCCCAAAGTGCTTCCCATCCCCAGCAGAGCAGGATGCGACCACGCTGGGACAATCAGACAGCACCCTCCCCTCTCTGACTCCTTTTTATATCATCCAGCCACCCACCTGATGCGTGTTGCCACTTTGTGGCTGAGCATCAGTGGGATGTCACCCACAATTGGCTGGTGGGAGACAAAACCCCCGTCCCTGCTCACCGTGGTCCCTGGCAGTGGGCACATCCCACCTGCTCGCTAAACCCTGCTTCCACTGGAATGCATGTTCCTGCTCACCAGCATCCCTCACACCAACAACCGTCACACCAACATCCCTCACACAAGCGTCCCTCACACAAGCATCCTTCACACCAGCATCCCTCACACCAACATCCCTCGCATCAGTATCCCTCACACCAGCATCACACACACGTGCATCCTTCACATCAACATCCCTCACACCAGGATCCCTCACACCAACATCCCTCACACGAGCGTCCGTCACACAAGCGTCCCTCACACAAGCATCCTTCACACCAGCATCACTCACACCAACATCCCTTGCATCAGTATCCCTCACACCAGCGTCCCTCACACCCCCATCCCTCACACCAGTGTCCTCAACACAAGCATCCCTTACACCGGCATCCCTCACACCAACATCTCTCACACCCCCTTCCCTCACACCCCCATCCCTCACACCCATGTCCCCAGCACCAGCATTCCTCACACCAGCATCCCAAAAATGTCCAAAGTCCTTGGCCTCCCATGCTCGGCGGCCAAACGAGACCGTTCTTGTCCAAACCCAGGATGTCCATGCCGATTGCTGCGGAGCCCAGCACTCGCGCAGGTGGGGCAGGGGGATATGTTATGGGTTTTACTGGTGTTTATATTTTGGCTGCCCTGCCCCGGCGCTGACCCCAGCGCTGTCACGCGACACATGCCGTGCGCCCCTCCGGCACGCCAGCCATCCGGGACTCTTCCGAGCTGCCGACCGGGGCCATTTTCTTTTCCAGGATTAGCTCCTCGCCGCCATCAACTACTCCTCGCTGCGGCACAGCGGACAGTGCGATCCATCCTGCCGCACCACCATCTCCCCACAACATCCCACCACGCTTCCTCCTCCTCCCTCCATCCCAAGTGGACCTATGGAGACCAAGGCAGGTGGAACCTCAACACAGGCTGAGGACCCCGGCATTGCGTAAGCCACCGGGCTCACTGCCCAACGCTGCCTCGGTCAGAGGTTTCATAATGGTGTGGCGGCTGCACAACCTGTCTGCCGCTCCCCGGACACAGTGGGAATGGGGATCGAGTACCGAGCAGGGATGGATTCGTCTCTCAGGTTCTCCTCTGGGTCACCCACCCCAAACCCTCTGCTCCAGCCCAGCACAGAGAGGCTTTGGTCCTTCCCAGGAGCCCACCCACAAAGAGCCCTTAGCCTGATTTTGCACAAAAATTCCAGATATTTTCCACTTCACAGCAGAGCAAAACCTTCCGGATGCTCCTGCACCCTTTGCAAATGGAAATGAGATGAAGGAGCTGGGAGAGATGGTGTTGGCAGGTCTGGAATTGAGGAATTGTCCTCCACCATTCAGCCTGGTGGTCCCAGAGTGAAGTGTCCTGGTGGGAGCATCCCCACCATCCCAAAATCAGGTTGAGACAACCAAGGCACCGGCAAAGGCTGACAGATGGTTCCCCTGTTATTTGGGTTCCAGAAAGCACAACCTGGGATGGATGGGAGACATCACCCAGCACCAGCCATCCCAATAGGGACATTGTCCTTGCAGGAGAGGTCCAGTGGGATTGCAATATTAGGAGACAGACCGATATCCAGCAGGATTTGCCCTGTTGAGTGTACAAGGTGGTGACACCCACAGTAGAGATGCCCTCTGCCAATGGCACCTGGTTTGGGTGTCACAGGGGGTCACTTCCCTCCCATGACACAAAGATCAGGTTAGAAAACACTCACATGGATGTGGTGTTTCCTCCTATTTTGCACACACAGGGCAAACGGGGATGGCTTTACCAATGAAAACGCTTAATGATAAAAATTGTAATTAATTACTTCACATTCGCTTACATCAGCAATTTTTCCCAGCATCAGCTGAGTTTTTGGAATCATGGAATGGTTTGGGTTGGAAAGGACCTCAAAGCCCATCCAGTTCCATGGGCAGGGACACCTCCCATTGCATCAGGGGGCTCCAAGCCCCATCCAACCTGGCCTTGAACACCTCCAGGGATGGGGCAGCCACCACTGCTCTGGGCAACCTGGGCCAGGGCCTCCCCACCCTCACAGGGAAACATTTCTCTGTAAGATCTCATCTCAGTCTCCCCTCTTTCAGCTCAAAACCATTCCCCTCATCCTGTCCCTGAACTCCCTGATCAACAGCCTCTCCCCAGCTTTCCTGGAGCCCCTTTCAGCACTGGGAGGCTGCTCTAAGGTCTCCCCAGAGCCTTCTCTTCTCCAGGCTGAACAACCCCAACTCTCCCAGCCTGTCCTCATACAGGAGGTGCTCCAGCCCTTGGATCATTTCCGTGGCCTCCTCTGGGCTCGCTCCAACACCTCCAGGTCCTTCCTGTGCTGAGGACTCCAGAACCAGACACAGAACTCCAGGTGGGGTCTCACCAGAGCAGAGCAGAGGAGCAGAACCCCCTCCCTCACCCTGCTGGTCCCGCTGCTCTGGATGCAGCCCAGGACACGGGTGGTTTCTGGGCTGTGAGTGCACATTATCCAGTGAAGAAGCTGCTTCCCATGCCCAAACCCACTTCCCCAACTCCCTGAAGTCCTTTTGGAAACCAAATGCCACAAAGGGGAATTTGGGAACAGAGGCAGTGGTTGGACTGTGCCAGCCTGGTCCTGCCACCAGGCGGTCCCTGGGTATCACATAGATTTACTGCCACCAGCCCATGTCCCGCCAGCTTCAGGGTAAACCCCACCACGTGCCCGTGTCACAGGGAGGAGATGGGATTAGCTCATCCATGTGAGTGGGTTTACTCTACAAGCGTGGTCTGACGTAGGCTGGCATGTGGGAATGGAACCCAGAAGCTACCAGAGATGTCCAGCTGCTTCCAGGGTGACCCTGGGTATCTCCAGTGGCCACCTCCTGCCATGGGACCCAGGATCTACCTCCTTTCCAAGCCAGTGTGGGATGGATGTCTCCAGCATCTGGATCAGGATCATAAAATCACAGAACCATGGAAGAGTTTGGGTTGGAAGGGACCTCAAAGCCCATCCAGTTCCATGGGCAGGGACACCTCCCACCGGATCAGGGGGCTCCAAGCTCCATCCAACCTGGCCTTCAACACATCCAGGGATGAGGCATCACTCGGTCTGACATGGGAAAACCCTGAATGTAGCAGTGGGACCCTTACTGCCACCCACTCCCTTCCCAACAGAATCATTATCCAAGGTTTTAACTGGCTGCAGGTTATTGCGATCGGACACGATGCTTCCCCCAGCCAGCTGCCTCCCCACATCCTCTGCACCGGCCCTGGAGCACCCCAGGTACCTTGAGGAGGTGAGTCAGATCTAGTCTGGTAGGGAACTGCTCCAGGAAAACAGGACTCCCCTCTGCTGGTTTGGTTAGTTCAGCCTGTCCAGTGAAAGGTCCACCAGAAGTGTCCCAGGAGGATGGACAGGAACCTCCAGCTGGAAACAACACTGGGAGGCGGGAGCAGCCCCAACGGGGCACAAAGCCAAGCAGAGAGGAGAAAACATTCCCTGCTGGACAACTGTTCATGGGAGAAAGGGAAGATCAAGCACCCATGGCACCAAAATGCTACAGAAGGAGCTGGGTGGAGGCAACACAAACCGTGGAAGATGTTCGGGACTGTTTTCCTATGCACAACAGAGCAGGATGGAGGGATGGAGGGATGGATGGAGAGAGGAGCGGAAAGATGGATGGATGGGCAGATGGATGGATGCAGGGGCAGATGGATGGATGGAGAAGCAGATGGACAGATGCCTCCTCAGATAAGACCATACTCGACTATGACACCTCTATTTTCAGCATGGTCTGGAATAAAGGCTTTCCAAAGCTTTGGAAATCCGCTTCCCTGTACCCCAACAACTGCAGAGACCCCAAGGATGAGGCGTGTCACTCTTTTCAGTCCTACCTGCTTTGTGGAAGCCCCAACCCACAGCTGCCATCACCAAGATCTCAACGCCTCCCATCCCCTCCAGACCACAGCTTCTCTATGGTTTCCCATAGAAAGAAGACAACCTGTGCTGGCACCGACCACTGCTTCATTGTTCTCTCGCTTCAGGAACTGATAGTTGTTAATGACTTGAAGTGTGATTAATTTTTAACAGCATCATCTTAATTGTCAGGCTATAAATAGACCTTACTGCCCCTCCTGTGGCTCAGCTGCTTTCTCCTATGTTTTGGTCCATGTCAGAGGGTGCGGAGGATGCTCGGGGGATAGCAGGATGATGGAGCTGTAGGAGCCCAGCCTCTACCAAGGATGTCCCAGGTGTTTGTCCCAAGGAAGATCTAACGGGTCAGTTGTGAGGGAACCCATTGCAGCGAGGGGAACACCAGGGAACTGGGTTGAAACTGGATGAACTTTAAGGTCCCTCCCAACCCAAACTATTCTGTGAATCCATGGGAGTCCTGTGGACTTCCCAGCAGCCAAGGCAGGCAAAAGCATGATGCTAAGACCTCTCACCACTCTATGACCCAACATCCACCCCTCTCCAAAGGGAAGAAGTCAAGGAGCCCAAAAGCTCACCAGCATCTGCCAGGAGATGCGTGGGTTCAGGAGCTGCCAGCAGCGCTCCTGGGCCTGGAGGATATCCCTGCTCCCCAAAACTCCTGCCTTTGGAAGGGGATGAGCTGCCTCTGGGCAGAGGGACAAGGCTTGGAGCTGCGTGCTGCATGGAGAACATCTGATACAAGAAGCTGTGCCCTGTTCTCCTGGGTGCCTAGTCCTCTAAAGGAGACTTTCTTCAACTCGACTGAGGGTTGACCCCAGGCCACTTGAACCCGAGCCTGGCATTGAACTCCTGACCCTGAAAGCAAAGCCTCCCGGCCCAGGCAAATCCCCCAGGCCAGCCCATCCCCTCTCCTCCTGCCGGGGGATTTGAGGGAATTATCCTCCCTCTGCCATTCCCCCGTGGCCCTTTTGCCTCACTGGCTCCTCTCGGCCTTGCATTTTCTATCCCTTAATGACACTAAGAAGGGGCACTTTGCTCCTAAACCCTTGGGACATGATGCGTGGAGAAGGCATGCGCTACTCTCTGCTCGGAGCATGGGACCAAATCCTGGGTGGGTTGTGCTGGGGGGGCTTGGGTGGCTCCTCCTCAGGTCTCCATGTCAGGAACATAGGAACCCACCTGGGATGTAGGAGCTCGCCTAGGATGTGGGAGCTCATCTGGGTTGCCAGAGCTCACCTGGAGTGTGGGAGCTCACCTGGGGTGTGGGAGCTCACCTGGGGTGTGGGAGCCAGTACATGCACATGTCCAGGCTCCTGCCTGATACGTTAACAAAAATACTCTACTGGCTAATTAAACTCAGTTAACACTGATGATGTCCATGGGTTAATTAGCTAAAGCACAAATTACATCAGGTTGGAGCTGGAGCGGCTCCTGGTGAGGCAGAGCAGGTACCTGGCTCCCTGGAGGGACAGGGCAAATTCCTTGGGCTGGAGAGAGCTGGAGTGGATGAAAGCACTGTCCTCATCCTCGCCCAAGCGTGAGTGGCTTTGTAACTCCTCCAAGGTCCCTTCAACACATCAGGTCTGGCTGAGGAGAAGGACTTGGGTGCTGGGGGATGAGAAACTCCACATGAGCCGGCAACGTGCATTCACAGCCCAGAAACCACCCATATCCTGGGCTGCATCCAGAGCAGTGGGAGCAGCAGGGTGAGGGAGGGGGTTCAGCCCCTCTGCTCTTCTCTGATGAGACCCCACCTGGAGCCCTGTGTCCAGTTCTGGAGTTCTCAGGACAGGAAGGACATGGATTTATTGGAACAAGTCCAGAGGAGGCCACGGAGATGATCCGAGGGCTGGAGCACCTCCTGTACGAGGACAGGTTGAAAGAGTTGGGGTTGATCAGCCTGGGGAAGAGAAGGCTCTGGGGAGACCTTAGAGCAGCCTTCCAGTGCTGAAAGGGGCTCCAGGAAAGCCTGAGAGGGACTTCTTCCAAAATTCTGGAGTAACAGGACAAGGGGAAACAGCTTTAAATTGGAAGGGGGAAGATTCAGACTGGACATGAGGAAGAAATTCTTCATGATGAGGGTAGGGAGGCCCTGGCACAGGTTGCCCAGAGCAGTGGTGGCTGCCCCATCCCTGGAGGTGTTCCAGGCCAGGTTGGATGGGGCTTGGAGCCCCCTGATCCAGTGGAAGGTGTCCCTGCCCATGGAACGGGATGGGCTTTGAGGTCCCCTCCAACCCAAACTGTTCCACGATTCTATGAAGATCTCTGCTCCCCAGCATGGAACTGGGCTATTTTGGCTTCTCTGCAAGGGCCAGCAATAGCTTCGTGCTCTGAGACTGCCGCGAGCCGGGATCAGATGCCGGGCAAGTGAAATAAGAGCTAAAAAGAGGCTTTTTTTTTTCTCTCCAGCAGTATTTCTCAGGGGTGCAGCCTGATCAGCGGCTGCACTTACAGGGACGCTTGGCTGCAGCTCTCCAGCTGCGATGACATCGTGTCTCTTCCTATCTCATCATGCTGCTTGCACCACTCTCTCTTCTCAGAGGAGCAGAAATGAATCATTCTCCCCTTTCTGAACATTCCCAGGCACAAAAAACCCCTCCTCAGCGAGTCTCTTTCTCCGTGCTTTCCTCTCCCCTCCCGTGGTGGGATGTGGTGGGCTCCCATCACACCCATGGGTCCTTGCAGAGAGCAAAGCCAGAAGGAGCTGGTGGTGGGAGGCTTCCTTAGCCTAAAACCAGGATATCACTCACTAAGGGGATGGAAAGGAGCCATCCCAGTGTCCCAGCCATCAGCGTAACTCCAAGGTCAACCAAGAAAGAGCTATAAGATGCTGCTGGTTGGGAATCCACCAACAAAAACCTTTGTATCATGAGTAAGGGAGCTGCTCCTGGATAACACTGGGAGGAAAATCAGCCAAAGTACCCCAAATATTCTGATTATTGCAAATGTTGGGTTTGACTCCATCTGAGCTGATGGACGCAGAGGAACCCCATGGGTCAGAAGTGACTGGTGGTGACTGTCTGGTCTCCAGGCCACATCCAGAGTGAACCAGCATGGAGTGATGCAAACCCCTCCAACTCTAAAGGGTCTTGGAAAATGCTGTCGACACCCAACTCTTGCAATGACCAAGGAAACCTCCCAGCCAGACCAACACACTTCATGGAGCTATGCAAACCTCTCCAGGTCTAAGTGGTCTTGTAAAACCCTGTGGTCACCCAGCTCGAGGAAACCTCCCAGCCATGAAGAGCGGGTGCAGGGTGACGGGTGATGCCTGAGTGTGCAGAGAGCCTGAAACAATGTCCCTACGGACCTGCATCCTGCTAATGAGAGGAGGAAGCCGGGCAGTGAGTGTGGGAATGCCAGTCCTGGGCATGGCAGTGGCTGGGGAGGGACCAGTGGTGGTGAGGGAGCCGGGAAGGTGCAGCTGGGAGTTTGCTGCAGGGAAGGAAATGCTGTGAAAAGCACAGAAAGGGATTCAAAAAGACAGAGAGATGGGATAAAAGAGGATGTGGGAAGGAGGAGAGAAGAGGAGAAGAGACAGTCGTGGCCTACAGGGTGTGAATTTTCTCACTGGGGGATGAAGGCAGCAATGAGGCACCAAGCAAGCAGTAAATACGAAGGTTTGGTCCCTACAGAGAGGCCCTGCCTTCCCGGCCTCGGGCTGCAGCAGCCGGTTCAGGCACAGCCCTTTGCTTTGTCCTCCATCCATGTCCCCCCCAGCTCCGTGGAGGTGGCACTGGGACCAGACCCTCGGAAAGGGACCCTCGTGCAGCACCCAGCTCATGGGGATCATCGCTCTCAATCACCAGCACCTCCTTGTATCCCATGGGCTCCTCACCTGCTCCTCACCAAAAAACCCCACTCTGCCACCAAAACAGGCAAACGGGACCACGCAGTGGCCACACCACAGAGTAATAGCGTCTCCCCCAAATCAGACTCCTCAGCAGGAGAGACTGGGTCTGAGAACCAGGACAGGTTTGCTCCACAAGAGGTTGGAAAAATTGAACTTATTGCCTATCTGAACTGATAAAACCACATTGCTGTCTCCGAAATACCTGTTATCGGCCAGGGAAGGGGCAAACTGTGCTGATGGAGTCATTTCTGCAGGTTCCAGCCACGCTGGTTTGCGCTGCAGTCTTCATTAATTTAATTATCACTACTATTTCTGTATAAATTTCCATTCGAAAGCATCACAACCCCAGCAGATGTGCTTTTTCCTTAGCAGGCATCAACGCCAACTTCCAAACAACACGCAACCCCAGCGCCCACCACGCCGGGCGGAGGAGAACCTGGAAAATGTCTCCCTGACAGCAAAGCTCTGGCTGAGGATGGTGATGAAGAAGAGATGCCCAGATCATGCCAGAGCTCTGGGATCTCCCTGTCCACAGAGCATCCCCATCCCACTGGGAATGGAAAAGCAAAGCCACGGAGGCTGCAAAGGGCAGGGAGGTGCAGGATCCGTGCAGGATCCATCCAGCTCCTATACAGCCAAATGCCTGATGCCGACAGCACCTGACCTTGCTCGCCTGCGCTGTGGGTGCTGCCATAAGGACCTCAGACCTCCGCTGATGCCCTCCTGCTATTTTCTAGTCCCTCTTTGCCAGAGACAAGGGGTGTTGTCCGCATGGGGAGCAGCGCCACGGCTGAGGGGGTCCCTGCGGACCCCGCTCCAGGCCACCTTGAATCCCCTTTAACCCTAAATTGACGGCTCCTCTGGCTCAAAAGAAAGGGATGGAGGAGAGCGATTGCACTCAGCACCACACAATCAGCGCCAGAACCCAAACACCAGCAAACACTGAACGCCCTCAACTGGATTTGGGACCATGGGCTCAGCTCATCGCCAGCTCTTGCCCACACCAGCCCCAGTCTCTGCCCTCTCTGCCTTCCCCCATCACCGTCATCACGCTGGTGGTCAACATGAGTGGGCTGCGTGTGGCCATGCCACGATGCCACGGTGATGGGCAAGCCACGGAGGAGCCACCATGACCCTTACCTGGGTCTCAGAAAGGTTGAGCTGCCGGGCTAGCTCCGTCCTCTCCCTGCCCACCACGTACTGGCAGCGCTGGAACTCCAGCTCCAGGCGGTAGAGCTGCTCCGCCGTGAAGGACGTCCGTGTCCGCTTGGGTCGGTCCAGGTCCAGGCCCTTGGGGAGTACGATCTCCCGGATCGTCCCTTTGGCATCTGGGAGAGAAGCAGGGAGAAGGAGAATCAGGGAAATGTATCCACGGAGATGAAAAAACTGACTTGGGGAGGAAAGGGACTGGCAGAACTGGTGAAAAAGAGGCATTCCTGGGGGAGGAAAAGTGGGATTCAACACCAGCTGCATCACCAGGGCTGGCAAGGAGGGAAAGGATGGGGTTTACAGTAGGATGAACTGT
This sequence comes from Neomorphus geoffroyi, assembly GCA_033558235.1. Classification (NCBI taxonomy): domain Eukaryota; kingdom Metazoa; phylum Chordata; class Aves; order Cuculiformes; family Neomorphidae; genus Neomorphus; species Neomorphus geoffroyi. The sequence continues at coordinate 21,304,950 of JAUMJM010000044.1, forward strand.
GAAAATCCCCCAACCTGGAGCTAAAAGTGGCTACATTTCATAGTTGTGTTCTCCCCTCCAAACACTGTGAGCTTCCGAACCTCCAGAGAATGGTAAAAAACCTTTGGGAAAATAGGGATTTTTTTATTTCCAAGCAATAAACAGGAATCAAAACCCAGAGCATTTAATCACCAAAATGATAATTTCTGAAAGCCAGAAGCAGAAACCAGTGCTAGAACTGATGACAAGGTCAAATTAAACAGATTTTTAATTACATTTCTATTTTATTTTTGGTTTCCAGTGTTCCTTGGGAATACTGGGAAAATGTTATCTCTGTTGCAATTCTCTCCTTTCTAGAATTACTCACATAGAAGGAATATTTCCTTGAACAGCTCCCACTTTGGTGTCAGTTCTCTATGAAAGGACGAGTTTGGGATGTGCAGCACATCCCGAGCTGCTCTTGGCAATGGATTACCCAAGGCTGGGACAATCGCGGCCCATGGAAACAAAAGCAAGAGGGTTTAGCTCCCGTGTCAGCCCCTTCTACCCAGCGGATGCTCCTCCGAAGCAGCCATGGCTTAGCTTTCTGAGATCTCCCAGAAAGATCCATGGAACCCTGATGTGCCAGAAAGCCTCTCCCCACTCCTGTCCCAGCTCCTCTGCCAGCTTTATGGGTTGAGGTGTGCCCCCATGGGCTCCATGTGCCGGACGTGGCACTAGGTATTAAAAACGAGCTCTGGGATCTGCCCACCGGGTTCCTGCCAGATACCAAACCACTCACACCCCGTGTGCTGCTTTTCCTTAACAAACAGCCTGGGTTGGATGAGCTCCTGGTTTCCCTCAGCTTTCCTGAAGGATAAAAGCACTCACAGGAGTTGCACGAGGCAAGCAACCCTAACTCCAGGCTTCTCTTTCTGGGCTCCATGCTCCAGATCCCAATGGGATCCAAGGTCCTCATCACCCCTGGCTTGAATTAAGTTGCTTTCTCTCTTTCTGTCTGACTCAGGCATGCAAGGATTATAAAATTGCTGGGGTAGGAAAGAGGAAAATAGTGAGGAGCAACTCGGGAAGAGGTGATGGAGCTGGTGTGGGGATGATGGAACTGGTGTGGGGTTGGTGAAGCTGCTGTAGGGATGGTGGGAATGAGGAGCAAGCACAGGCATCGGAGAGGGACCTAGTCCTGAAGCCAGTTTTCCACCGCTACGTTATGGTATGTGGCAAGGGCACCATCCTGGCATGGCCAAACCACTCCAGACTGGAGCCCAGCACTGCACGAGGCACCAGGATCTTGGGAAGGGTCAAGGAGACCAGGAGCGTGGGCTCTTATCTGCACCCGCAAAGCCCAGCAGTGGGCACAAGGCTGTCAAAAAGAAAGGGGTTGAAGGTGGATTGGAGGCATCTCTGGTGAGATTAGGACAACACTGCACTGAGGACACAGAAGACTTTGTGGGGGTCAAGGAGACCGAGAGCGCTGGGGTCTGATCTGCATCCCCAAACCCCACTGGTGGGCTGTCAGAAAGGAAAGGGGCTGTAGGGGTTGGAGGCATCTCCGGTGGGACTGGGACGCCAGCCCAGGAATCATATTGTGAAGGAAACAGCATTTGCGGGGATGATGCCCAGACCACGTCCACACTCCCACGTCCACGCCGCGGTCCCCCGACACAACAACAGCCGGGGCTGTCAGCGAGGAACGGCATGAACAGAGACGCTCAGGCTTTTCCAGCCGCAGCTGCAAGTTTCTGCCCCTCCGCCCTCGCTGCCGGCATTATCGCGGGCATTATTTATTGTTATTTCCCCTCAGCATCTGGGGCGCAGGGCGGGGGGAGCGGGCTCAGCACCGCTCCGGAGGGAAGGAGGCACAGTCCATGGTGCCAGCTTAGCAAACCCCCTTGCCCCAGCCCTATTCCATGCCACAAATTGTCCCTGATGCCCCATCCATGGTGGTTTTGGGGGGCCCACAGCCATCGTCTCCAATGCCAGGAAGGGCACAACCCCATCCTGCCTGAGGAAAATCCTTCTCCCATTCCAGCCGCTGGATCCCAGACCCCCGGCAGCCGCCAGATCCTGGGGTTTCCAGCAGCCCTTGGCCTCGGCAGTGAGACCATGGGGACAAGTTCCACCCTTGGGGACCTGCTGGCAACACATCCAGGACAAGGGTTGGGATTGAAAGCCCCCAGATGAGATGCTGAAGGAATCAACCTTTCTGCCTTAGCAGCTAAACACAACCAGACAGGACAGATTGACACGGACAGGGAGCAGGAGGGAAGGCGAACAGGCAGTAGTTTTGGGGTGCTGAGTCAGTGAAGAGGGATTTTCCACCCTGCACACCCTCTGTAGGTGCAGGAGGGACACATCCTGCTCACTGACACATGCGAAGGAGTCAGGCACACACGGATGGGTCCAAACACCCAGGAACACATCACAACCACCCTCTAGATGGGATTTTTACACCAACACAGCTGCCAGGACATTTTTCGGAAGCCCCGAACACGCACGCCCACCCCTCACCACACCGGGGACTGGAGTAGCCATGGTGGCACTTGGGACGCAGGAGCCACAGCCCTTCTCAGGGCACCCCAATCAGCACCAGGGGCACACCCGGAGCTCCCCACGTCTGTCTGGACACAGTGCCGGGGTGACCGGGATGAGGGAGAAGCACCCCAGGATTTGTCCCGCTCACCTTCCAGTCACCCCTGGGGCTCCATCCCCACGCTGCAGCGAGGTTGGCTCTTCCGACCAATCCTTGTCCCGTTAATCCCAGCTCAGGATGGACCCATCTACACCCCCAGCCATGCCCGTGTCCAGCAGAGCCCACCAGCCCAGCCGCCTCGAGGCAATGGGGATGGCCATGGACAAACTGGCTGTATCCCATACAGCCGATTTCCGGTACTGGGTTGATACTGGTAAGTGGATGGAGCCCCGTGGAGCCCCAGGAAAGCCCCAGGACAGAGAACCTCTTCTCCCAGCCAAACCAGGATCTGGAGGACCCCACCACTTCCCAACCACCTCCTACTGACAGCGGAGGCTCCTTCAGGAGCCTCGGCCACACTGAAGCTGATGGGAATGAGACAACCCGGGAGCTGGAAAGGGAAGATGGGGGAGAGGTGGCACAGCCTCTCTCTACCCTGCTCCAGAGAGCACCCACAAATGATAGAGCGCGGCTCGAAACTCCTACCAGCGCCATGGACACGAGTGGGGACGGCGAGCGTGGCGAGGGAGAGCGGCAGCGGCTGCCAGCTCACCCCGTGCATGGGGAGAGTAAAATTATTTAGAAATATTTTTTAAATATAGTTAAAAAATAAAAATATTAAAACCCCAGCGCTTTGCAGAAAAATCGACCCAGAGATGCTTCCACGGCACTGGCTGGGGTTCGGCACCAACCCCTTCCCCAGGTGCAGAAACCTGGCTGAGGGAGGGCTGGGAGGCAACGGGGCTGTGGCCCCACAAACCGGGGGTCCCCGCCGCATCCTCCCGCTTCGTTCTGGCTCTGTTTGTGTCTCTTTGCCGCGTTTCTCCCCGCCACCATTTTGTCCGCGCTGTGGCGGCTGCAGCAAGATGGTGAGAGCGGTCACCGTGGGGTCAGGGTCCCCGGGGCCAGCAGACGGGGAGTCCCTGCCCCCATGTTGGGGACCACCAACTCCCAGTCCCATTCCCAGCCCTATTCCCAGCTCCAGGTCCATTGGGACAGCTCCAGTAGAGCCAGAATTGGGTAACAGAGAGGCCTGACCCCTGCATGACCCCACCAGATTCTGCCTGAGAGATCGCCGAGGACTCAAGGAGACCTCAGGTTGGACCCCAACATCGGGTCCCAAGCGCGTTCCGCTCCTCCAGGCTGCGATATCTGGGTTGTCAGTGACAGGCACCTATCGCGACAGAGGGGAAAGAGGCTTTGGTGGGCAGGGGTGTTCACAACCTCCGAGACATCTGAGCAGGTGGCAAACAAACAGGCACGGCTGACCCCAGACCACAGCTATGGTTCCCACTGCCCCTTCCCGAGTGCTGCGCTTGGAGCCAGGGAAAAAGGTCAGAAAGCCTCGGCCTTGCTCACCAGAGCTTCCCTGCACTCCGATTCAGCAGGCGGTGGGGCAGGGAGACCCCAAGCATCCTCCAGGATGGAGACTCCGAACATGTCCCAGAATGGAGATGCTAAACATTCCGAAGATGCAGAGCCTGAGCATTCCCGGGATGTAGATCCTGAGCATCCCCCAGGATAGAGACCCTGAACATTCCCGAGACGGAGACCCTGAGCATTCCCTGGTTGCAGACCCTGAGCGTCCCCCGGGATAGAGACCCTGAACGTTCCCGAGGTGCAGACCCTGAGCATCCTCTGGGATGGGGACCTCGAGCATCCCCCGGGATGCAAACCCCGAATATTCCCTGGGATACAGACCCTGAGCACCTCCTGGAATGGACACCCTGAGCATACCCCGGGATGCAGAGCCCGAACATTCCCGAGATGCAGACCCCGCACGTGCCCGGGGATGCAGACCCCGCACATCCCCGGGGATGCAGATCCCGAGCATTCCCCGGGAGCGCTCAGCACCTGCCACATTCCCGAACTTTGGGGGATTCTCCACAAGCCCATGCTGATGCTGGAGAGCCCCGGGCTGATCCCGGCGAGCTCCAGGCTGATCCTGGCCAGCGGGACACGATGCGCCGGCTCCCGGTCCCGCTGTTCCCAGTGCCCGGGCCGAGCCCGCCGCGTTCCCATTCCCGGGCCGAGCCAGGGATATTATAAAGAGAGAGGAGGAAAAACCCATGGTCCCTAAGTCGCCGCCGCTCCGTGACGCTTTTCTCCTGCGACAACGCTTTTAAAGCAAAGCTGGTGCTTTCGCCCCTCTCCCGCCGCTTTCGCATCCCCTGCCGGGGCTCGGGGTTCGTAGCCCGGTGGCTACTGCCCCGCCACCCCGCTCCAGCCTGGTCCTTCGGCCACAAACCAGTCCTGATCCCGGGAAAAAAAGGGGGATGGGGGAGTGTGCCCGGCGCCCGCAGCACCGAGGGCATCTGGGGAAAACGGCAGGGCCGGGAAAGGCTAGAGATGCGCTGGGAGTGATACTGGAAGCCAGGAGAGGCTGGGAATGCGCTGGAAGCAATGCTGGGAGAAGGGGAGAGGCTGGGGATGCGCTGGAAGTGGGGCTGGGAGAAGGGGGGAGGCTGGGGATACGCTGGAAGCGGGGGTGGGAGAAAGGGAGAGACTGGGGATGCGCTGGAAGTTGACTCGGGAGAAGCGGAGAGACTGGGGCTGAGCTGGAAGTGGTGCTGGGAGAAGGGCAGAGTGTGGGGATGTGCTGAAGTGATGCTGGGATAAGAGGAACCTGCCCTGTCCCGCTGCCACCCGTTCCCAGGAAGGAGGAGCGGGGATCCGGTGGAAAGAGTCCCGGAGTGGGGAGCGGGGAATGGATCCGGGTGGAGCGGCTGGGAATGCGCTCGAAACGGGGCTGGGAGCCCTGGAAAGACTGGGGATGCGTTAAAAGTGATGCTGGAAGCCCAGGAGCTGCTGGGATGCTCTGGAAGTCGGGCCGGGAAGCGGGCTGCGTGTCCCATCCCGTTGCCACCGGGAGCGAGGAGCGGGGACCCAGTGGGAAGAGCTCCGGGTTGGGAAGCGGAGACCAGGACCTGCCGCTGTTGCACGGAGCGGAGCCGGGGGAAGCGGCGGGGCCGGGGATGGGCTGGAAGAGGGGCTGGGAGCCCGGGAGAACCGGGGATGCTCTGGAAGTGATGCTGGGAAGCTGGTAGCGGACTCCATCCCGTTGCCACCGGGAGCGAGGAGCGGGGAGGCGCGGAAAAAGCCCCGGGGTGGGAAGCGGGGAACGGGCCCGGAGGGAGCGTCGGGGCCGGTGATGAGCTGGAAGCGGGGCCGGAAACCCAGAAGCTGAGGGGATGCGCTGGAAGATGGGCTGGAAGCCCGGGAGAGGCTGGAGATGCGCTGGGAGCGGGGTCGGGAGCCCGGGAGTGGCCGAGGATGAGCTGGAAGGGATGCTGGGAAGCTAGGAGCTGCTGGGGATGCTCTGGAAGTGGGGCTGGGAGAAGGGGAGTGAGTGGGGATGCCCTGGAAGCGGGGCTGGGAGCGCGGGAGCGACTGGAGATGCGCTGGGAGCGATGGTGGGAGAAGGGGAACGTGCCCTGTCCTACCACTGGGAGCGAGAAGCGGGAACACGGCGGAAGAAGCCCCGGAGTGGGGAGCGGCGAATGGGCCCGGAGGGAGCGGCGGGGTCGGGGATGCGCTGGAAGCGATGCTGGGAAGCGTGGTGCAACTGAAAATGCGCTGGAAGCGGAGCTGGAATCCCAGGAGCTGTTAGGGATGCGCTGGAAGCAGGGCCGGGAGCCCGGGAGTGGCCTGGGATGCGCTGGAAGTGGGGCTGGGAAGCGAGGAGCTGCTGGGGATGCTTTGGAAGAGATGCTGGAAGAAGGGGAGCCACTGGGGATGCTCTGGAAGCGCGGCTGGGAGCCCGGGAGCTGCTGGGGATGATCTGGAAGCCCGGGAGCGGCCGGGGATGAGCTGGAAGGGATGATGGGAAGCGGGGAGCTGCTGAAGATGCACTGGAAGCGGGGCTGGGAGCCCGGGAGCGACTGGGGATGCGCTGGGAGAGATGCTGGGAAGAGGGATACATCCCCTATCCCGCTGCCACCGGCAGCGAGGAGCGGGGACGCGGTGGGAAGAGCCCCAGGGTGGATAACGGGGCCCGGGAGCGGTGCCGGAGCTGCAGCCCGTACCTCGCACGAGGATGCGGCGGCAATAATCGGGCTCCGCTGTCCCCGCCGAGCTCTGGCTGTCCGGGGCGCACTCCTTGGAAGAGCCGGGGCTGAGAGCCGATGTTCCCGGGATGTCCTTGCCGCTGCCGCCGCGCAGGGCGTTCTCCAGCTCCGGGCGGGTCGGCGGCTTCTCCCGGCCCCCCCCGGTGGCCGCGGGCTCGGGCAGCAGCACGGGGCTCCTCCCGGGCTCGGCGCCTCCATCGCTCATCCCTGCGGGAGCCGCGGAGGGAGAGAACATCAGCAGGGAGACGGGGAGAGAGAGGAGGCAAGAATAGGCGGGGGGGGACCCCTCCCAAGACCCCTTCCCCTCCCCGCCCCTCCCTGGTTTCTGCCCCCCCCGCTCAGCGCCCCAGCTCACCCCCATGGCCGGGGACCACCGGGGGCCCCGTCGTTCTCCCGCCTCTCTGCGGTGCAACCGGCTCTTTCCCACCCAGGGGGGCTGGAATTTAAAGTGCCCCCCTTCCTCCTCCCTCCTTTTTGCCCTCCCTCCTCCCTCCCTTCCCCGCTTCACCGGTGGTGGTGGGGGGGGTTGCGGTGGAACCCTTGGGGCATCCCGAGAGGATGCGTTGGGGGCGGGGAAGGATAAAAAGGAGTTAAAAACTTTGACAAGCGACTGATCCCCCCCAAAAAAACAACCCCCCACCCCAGCTCCACATCCCACGGCACCTCGCTCCGGGCAAACTTGAGGCGCTGCCCTTCCATGGAGCGCCGGTCCCGACCTCGGCGGGAAGGCGACGGGAATCAACACCGGGAGATGGGGAAGAGCTTGCGGGGGAGGGGTGTGATTTTTTTGGGGCGGGGGGGAGGTGGGGGGTGGGCAGAGGGGAAAGGGAGGCCGAGAGGAGGGAGCTGCGGAGGAAGCAGCCGGGGGAGGGACCGGTATTCCTGGAGCCTGTCCCTCCCCCGCGCTGCTCTGCGCATCCCCCGGCCGCTACCGGAGCCGGGAACGGGCGGCGGAGCCCCCCGGGGTGCCGGGGAAGGGGCGGCGGGGGGGGAGGGGAGGAGGGGCGCGGGGGGCAATAAAGAAAGGTTTTAAACGAACGGCCCGGGCACAGACGCAATTTCCTGCTCTCCCGGTCCGTGATACCGGTTGGTAAACAAAGAGCCCGGGAGTGCGGGAAGGGCCGGGGGCGGCGGCTCCGGTGCCTTTTCCCGAGAGGGTGGGGGGAGTGGGCCCCCCACCTGGGCGGCAAAGGGCCCGAGGGATGGGGTTAAAGATGGATATGGATAAAGAGGTGGATGTGGATAAGGGAATTCTCCTCCCGGTGTTGCCCCCCCCTCCCCTCACCTCCGTGCCGGGCAGGAGTCGGGGGGACTTCGGTCCTTCTTCCTCACGGTGCTACCAGAGTTCCCCCAGCTCCTCCCCGGGATGCAGGGGTGCCCTGAACCCCCCTCCCTGCTCCAGTCCAGCCGCTCCCGGCAGCCGCAGCCCCCCCCGGTACCGATACCCGAACCGGGGCGAGGGGCTCCCCGAGTCACTTCGGCTGGGGGGGGGGGGGGGGCGGGTCGGAAGGGCTCCAGTGCCTCTTCCCCACGGTGCTACCAGAGTTTCCTCACCGTCTCACCGGGATCCAGGGATGATCCGAGACCCCCAGCTCCCGGCAGCCGCAGCCCGCTCCCCCCGCCTCCGGTACAGGGGCGAGGGGCTCCCTGAGCCCAGTCGGAGCGGGCGCGGGTGGGGGGTCTCCGGCCTCTCTTCTCCACGGTGCTACCGAAGTTCCCCCACCGCCTCTCGGCACCCAGGGATGCCCTGAACCCCCAGCCCCCTGCTCCGGTCCAGCCGCTCCCCGCAGCCGCAGCCCCCCTCGGTACAGGCACCGGGGCTGACAGGGCTAGGGGTAGAACGGGGGTCCCAGGCAAGCCCCCCTCCCCACTGCTCTCCGTTCCCGGGAGCGAAACTCATCAGCAAAGCGGCGCTGCTTCACCTTGGTGGGAGCAGGCAGGGTGGACACACAATGCACCCCTTTTCGTCTCGTCCCGAAACCCCTCAAATCGAAGCGGTTGTAATGACCCTGGATTAAAAATAAATTAATTAGCTCTTAATCCAATTGCTGAGAGCATCCCCGAGAGCCCAGCAGCCCTCGTCACTGGTACCGATCGGGGCTCCACACACCCCCGACGCCCACCTTGATGTCGGGGGATCCCGAGGGGATCCAGGTCCCGCCCGGATTTCCAGAGGGAGAGCTCGGCCGGGGACAGGAGCCGCCCGGTTCGGGGTTTTACGGGGAACAGGGAGTTCAAGGCCTCGGAATTTGCCCTTGGGCTGGGGTGGTCTCAGTGGCTGCAGCAGCCGGTGCCCATCCCTCAAATAACAGGGAGAGTGGAGCGAGTGAAAATGAATTAAGGAATTAAATAAAATATATAAATTAAAATAAAATTTAAAAAAAAATAAAATAAAATTGGGAAGAAAAAAATAAAAGGAGGGGAGGAAAAAGAGAGGGAAGAAAATAAACGAATGACTCGGAGCAGGAGGAGAGCGAGGAGCCGGGATGAGGCCGGGATGGAGCCGCCGGCTCGGTGTGGGCGCTGGCGGAGGCAACGCGTTCCCCGCTCCTGGTTCCCCGCTCCCAGTTCGCCGGTTCCCCGCTTCCAGCTCCGCTCTTCTGGTTCCCCGTTCTCGGTTTCCCGGTTCGTCACTCCCAGTTCCCTGCTCCTGGTTCCTAGTTCTCTGCTCCCAGTTCACTGCTTCTGCTCTCGGTTCCTTAACTCCATTTTCCCCAGTTCTCTGCTCTCGGTTCCCCGTTTTACTGCTCCCAGTTCCTTGCTCCCGCTCCCCAGTTCCCTGATCCCGTTTCCCCCCTCTCTGCTCCCAATTCCCTGCTCCCTGTTCCTCAGTTCCCTGCTCTCGGCTCCCCATTTTTCTGCTCCTAGTACCCTGCTCCCGCTTCAGCACTCCCGGTTCCCAGTTCCCCATTCCTATTTCCCCACTTCCCTGCTCCCTACTCCCATTTCCCTGTTCCTGCTCCCAGTTCCCTACTCCCTCTTCCCCGTTTTCCTGCTCCTGTTCCCCGCTTTCCTGCTTCCCTGCTCGCGGTTCCCCGTTTTCCTGCTCTGCTTCCCGTTCCCAGTATCCAGTTCCCTGTTCCTAGTACCCGGTTCCCTCCTCCCGCTCCCAATTCCCAGCTCCCGCTTCTTCAATTCCTTACTCCCTGTTACCCATTTTCCTGCTCCAGTTTTACTTTCCCAGTATCCAGTTCCCTGTTCCCAGTACCCAGTTGCCCTGCTCCCGCTTCCCCAGTTCCCTATTCCCGGTTCCCCGTTTTCCTGCTCCCAGTACCCATTTCCCGCTCCCTCCTCCCCGGTTTCTCTGCTCCCGCTCCCCTGTTCCCTGCTCCCGTTTGCCCAATTCCCTGCTCTCGGTTCCCCATTTTCCTCTTCCCAGTTCCCTGCTCCTGTTTCCTCAGTTCCCCGCTCCCAGTTCCCCGTTCCATGCTCCCGGCTCCCGGAGCTGCTGCAAGGCCGGGCCGAGAAGCTGGGGCTCCGCTCCTCCCGCCACCGGGCCCGCTCGGAGGATGTTTCATATCCTGACATCGACGAACGATCTATAACGAACCCCGGGACAAATTCCGAGAGCCGCCGGTAACGACCCCCGCTCCCTCCTCCCGGCCCTGGTACCGGGGGGAAGCCCCCGGCCCCCTTTCCCTCCTGATTTTCCCCTTATCCCTATCGTTATCAATCGCGACAGGAGCTGCGCTTGGGGGTGTCCGCACAGGAGGGAGAGGGACGCACCGGGTACCAACCGGCCCCGCGGTCCCCAAACCGGGATGCTTTCCCGGCCGGCCTCGACTTAATAAAAAACAACAACATCCACAATAACAACCGTGACTCGTTAACACGTCGTTATTATTCACGGTTCATTCTGGTTTATCGCCCTTGTTTTGCTCAGTAGTCACGGTTTTCCACCCGCCTGGGCGGTGGGAGCGGGATCCAGCCCGGGATCCAGGCTCGGGAATACCCGGGCCCGGCCCCCCGGGCCCTCCGAGAGGAGAAGAAAATCCCGATATCCCTTGTTTTTCACTCTTTATGCCGTGGGAAAGGGGCCTGCGCTGCACCCCGGAGCTCCCGGCGATGGAAGAGAAGGTACCGGATCCCGGGGCCCGGCTCGTGTTCCCGGGATCACGGAACACGTGGGGATTGGGAACAGGGGGAATGGGGCTGGAAATGGGCCAGGAATGGGGCTGGGAATGTGGCTGGGAATGGGACTGGGAATGTGGCTGGGAACGGGGCCGGGAATGTGGCTGGGAATGTGGCTGGGAATGGGACTGGGAATGTGGCTGGGAACGGGGCCGGGAATGTGGCTGGGAATGTGGCTGGGAATGGGACTGGGAATGTGGCTGGGAACGGGGCCGGGAATGGGGCTGGGAATGTGGCTGGGAATGGGGCCGGGAATGCGGCCGGGAATGGGACTGGGAATGTGGCCGGGAATGGGACTGGGAATGTGGCTGGGAATGTGGCCGGGAATGGGACTGGGACTGGGGCCGGGAATGGGACTGGGAATGGGGCTGGGAATGGGGCTGGGAATGGGCCAGGAATGGGGCTCGGAATGTGGCTGGGAATGGGACTACGAATGGGCCAGGAATGGGGCTGTGAATGGGGCCGAGAATGGCACTGGGAATGGGACTGGGTATGGGGCTGGGAATGGGGCCGGGAATGGGCCAGGAATGGGGCTGAGAATGTGGCTGGGAATGGGGCTGGGAATGTGGCTGGGAATGGGACTGGGAATGTGGCTGGGAATGTGGCCGGGAATGTGGCCGGGAATGGGGCCGGGAATGGGACTGGGAATGGGGCCGGGAATGTGGCTGGGAATGGGACTGTGAATGGGGCCGGGAATGGGGCCGGGAATGGGGCGGGAATGGGACTGGGAATGGGGCCGGGAATGTGGCCGGGAATGGGGCTGGGAATGGGGCCGGGAATGTGGCTGGGAATGGGACTGGGAATGTGGCCGGGAATGTGACTGGGAATGTGGCTGGGAATGTGGCCGGGAATGGGACTGTGAATGGGACTGGGAATGTGGTTGGGAATGGGCCAATAATGGGGCTGGGAATGGGGCCGGGAATGGGACTGGGAATGGGGCCGGGAATGTGGCCGGGAATGGGGCCGGGAATGGGACTGGGAATGGGGCCGGGAATGTGGCCGGGAATGGGGCTGGGAATGGGACTGGGAATGGGGCTGAGAGTGCGGCTGGGAAGTGGGGCCAGTCCAGGAGAGAGCGGGGGAGTGCGGGGACGGGAGAGAGGAGCGAGAACACGGAGGGACGCGCGGACACTGGGGGATGAGCGTGGACACAGGGGGGATGCACGAACACTGGGAAGTGTGAATGGACAAGGCGAAGTGTGCACGGACACGGGGCGATGCACAGACAAGCGGGGATGCACAACACGGGGGGATGCAAGGGCACGTCGGGACGCACGGGCAAGGGTGGGATGTGCATGGACAAGAGGAAGCATGGAATGACAAGGGAAAGCATGCAAGGAAGCGGGAGGATGCATGGACACGTGGGGGATGAGCATGGACACGGGGGGGGGGAATGCACGGACATGGGGAGATGTGCATGGACGCGGGGGGATGCTCAGGGATGCGGGGGAATTCTCAGGGACACGGGGGGATGCACGGACACGGGTGGGATGCGCATGGACACGGGGAATGAGTGGACACGGGTGGAATGCATGGATACGAGGAACTGTGTATTGATCAGGGGAAGTGTGCAAGAAAACAGAGGGATGCGTGGACACGAGGACATGTGTATGGACATGTGGGAATGTGTGGACACGAGGGGATTTGCATGGACACGAGGGGAAGTGCAGGGACATGGGGGGATGCGCAGACAGAGGCGGATGTGTGGACACGGGGGGATGCTCCTGGACACAGGTGGGATGTGCAGGGACACGGGGGGTATGTGGACACGGGGGAACGTTTATGGACACGGGGGGTATGCAGGAACACGGGGGGATGCGTGGACACAGGTAGGATGAACTGACACGGGTGGGATGTGCATGTATACAGGGAAAATGAGGATGAGTCGAGAGTAACTGTGCACGAATGCGGTAAATGCGTGTGGATACGTTGTGAGTGTGCACGGACACAGTGTAATCGTGGATGGACACGGCATGAGTGTGCAAGGACCTGGAGTGAGCGTGCAGGGACACGGGTGGAGTGTGCAGGGACATGGGGAAGTGCGCACAGACAGTGTGAGTGTGCAGGGACAGGGTGAGTGTGCTCGGCTTTACAGGGACTCGGGTTCTGCCACGGGGGAGCTGCAGGCACACGGCGTTGCTGTCACAGACACACGGACACGGGCACACGCGTGGGTTATCTGTTTGGGTCACTTTGTTTGTTTGTTTGTTTGTTTGTTTTTAAAACAACCAGTGTTGCTGCACCTGACACAGCGCATCCCATCATCAGAAATAGCCCTGCCCGGACACGAGTGGGTGTGCAGAGATACTACAACAGTGCACAGACACGGGTGGGAGTGCAAGGAGCCACCACAAGGGTGCACGGACACGGTTGGGTGCACAAGGACTCATCACAACGATGCATAGGCACTATGGGGATGCACGAACACGAGTGGGCGTGCACGGACACGGGTGGCAGTGTGAGAACACATCAGAGCCGTGCACAGAGAAAAAGGATGTGCACGAACACGGATGGGTGTGCACGAACACGGGTGGGTGTTCACGAACACCTTGTCCCCTCACGCAGAGAAGGATGTGGGTCTGCGGGGTGCCCGCGGGGTGCAGCGATGGGTGCCCCTCTCTGAAGCGCTGTGGGGTGCTTTGTCACCCCCAGGACCACTCACTCACCTCGGACCGGCGAGGACCGGGCGGCTCCGGCAGCTGCTGCGGGGATCCCGCCCAGGGGAGATCTGGGGATCTTATCAGCGCCACCCCCGTGCCGGCCCCCCCCCGGCCGTGCCCGGTCCCAATGTGTTTCCCCCACGCCCTCCCCGGTAGCGCTGATTTCGTTAACGGAGCCGGGTGTCCCGGGGTTCTCGGGGGGGGGGGAGCGATCCTGGGTGTGGGACAACTCCCGGATTCGGGACACCCTTCCTGGGTTGGGACACCCCCTCTCCGGGTTACAGCATCCCCCCCGCGCCCCGCCGGGCTCCCCTACGGGTGGGTGTGCTCCCCCCGACCCGGCCCGCCTGGCCCCGCCGCGCCCTCTCGGATCAAACGAAATCAAACGAAATCAAACGAAATCAGGCTGTCATTGTCACAGTCTCCCCCTGTTTCAGCTGCTCCGAGCCCCCCGGCAGTGGTACAGCCTGCCGGGATCCCCCGGTTTCCCCCGCAGCACCCCAGCCCGGCGGGGACAACCTCTCCCTCTGGGGGTCCCCGACTCAAACAAGTACGCGGTGGCGGGGCCTCTGCGACACGGGGAGCGGTGGGGACTGGGGACCCCAGACCCTTCTCTGCTCCTGGGACCCCAATCCTAGGATTTCAGCCTTCAACATCTCCGATCCTGGGACTCCAAGCTTGGGATCTCCTCCTTTAGCATCCCAGATCCTAGGATTTGCCTCTGTAGCATCCTTGATCCTGGAATGTTCTTTGGCATCCCCATTCCTGGGACCTCCTCTAGCATCTTCACTCCAGGGATCTTCTGTTTTAGCATCCAACTCCTGACATACTGCTCATGGAATCTCTTCCTTTAGCGCCCCAGCTTCTGGGATCCCACTCCTGGCATCCTGTCCCCAGCATCCTCATTTCTGGGATGCCCTCTACCACCTCATCTCTGCGATCGCAGCTCCTGAGATGCCCACATTGTGGATTACAACTCCAGAGACCCTGCTCCTGGGATCTCCTCCTTTAGCATCCCTGCTCCTGGCATCCTATCCCCCATCATCTTGATTTCTGGGATGCCCTCTGCCACCTCATCTCTGCTATCCTGACTCGTCCGGTACCTGCTTCAGGGAGTGCAGCTCCAGACACCCTGTTGTTGGTATCTTTGCCCCAAGATCCCCACTTCCAGCGTCCCTGCTCCAAACAGTCCTTGGCACAGTGGTGCGGTGGTCCCTGCAGAGGCCTGGCCCTGTAGAGCCCCACAGCCCAGCGCTGGCTCAGCCCCAGCCCTGAGCATCCTGCCAGCTCGGGCTCTGGATAATTAAAACCAATAATCACTTGAGGGATGGAAGTGCAGAGCCCAGGGGGACACAGTGCAGAGTGGGGAGCTGAAAGACTTAATGCTAGCACACATTCCTCCTCCCAGCTCCCCAGGGTCCCCATGGGGCAGGGTAGACCCCCAGACCATGGGATAGGGGATTGTGATGTGTTCCCCAGCATCCCCAGCTCACCCCCATGCGTAGACTATGTCACTGCCTCAGTTTCCCCACTCCAGGGCTGCACAGGAGTTGTGGGGAAGGCGATGCAGCTGCAGAACCCCACTGCCCCCAGCTTCTGTTGCATCCCACTGCATCCCCGCAGCAAAGGCTGGAGGTACACAGAGCAGTGTCTTCCCTGGAAACACCCACAGCAGAGCTCAGACCAGGAAGGGACACGGAACCACAAGCCTTGACGAGCCACCTGGACACTGGGATGGCACCCAAAAGTGGAGGCAAGGAGAAAGAGGGTGAACAGACCCCAAAGGCTCGGCTTCTCCAAAGCGCAGTCACGGGTTCTTCTGCACCAGAAGCTGCTGCTCAGTGCTTTGTTGCGGTTTCTGGCTCTTGTGCCATCCTGCACATCATTACCTGCCCTCCAGCTGCCCCAGCCCTGGGGTCTCACCCGCCTGGCTGAGGCAGCTGTGGGGACACGCGGGTGACAAGGTGTCAGTGCTGTTGGCACACCCTGTGCCAGCGGATGTGTGGAGGAGGGTGCGATCACAGCCCCGGGGACCTGCTACCACACTTTGATAACCTTGGCCTTTTCAGTCCCCCCAGCTTCTACTCTGCTGGAGACCTCCCTTCCCCCAGATCCCAGGGTCCCCCAGGACACAGGGGGTCCCCACTGAGTCTGCCCTGCGCCAGCGGCTTCCCAGGGGAGGGAAAGCAACTCCAAACCACACTTCATCCCCCAGGCACCCATCACCACTGCACACGGGTGATTCCAGTTAATGAACATCAAATTAATGCAGTTGGGGGCCTTGTCACACCTCGTCCATGTACCCCTGGGGTGCAGTGGTCCCAGTTGAGCTGATGATCCTGGCAGTCAAAGGGGGCCCCAAGGGACCCTGACAAAGCTCCACTGCTCTCAGAGTGGAGGCAGCATTGGGGCTGGAGATGCTCCAGCAGCCTCCGTGGGGCAAACATTCCCAGACTCCTATGGGTTTATGGGGTGATGAAATGGGAGGGGGTTCTTAGGGGGCTGGTGATGTCCCAGCTGACCCACACAGCCACAGAAGGGCAGAAAGCAGCCCTTTCTCCTGATTCTCACAGCACATGGAGTTTTGCCATGCAGTACGGGGACTGCGGAGGGTCTGTGGGGCTCAGTGAGCAGTTTCCCTGCCACCTCTCCAGTTCCAGTACAGCCATGTGTGGGGAACAGGGCAGCATGTGTGACATGGGGATAAGAGGGGAAACTATCCTGCCACCCTGCTGTTCCCACCCATATCCATCATCTCCGACTCGGACCCAAACAGGATCATGAGGCTCGATGACCCCTCACGTGTCCCACCACAGCCACCCAGCCTGTAGGTAGTGGTGACCTCCGGATAATCAATGACGATGGTGAGGAAGAAGCAGGATGGGCTTAGCCGATGTTATGGAGAGCGCTAAAGCTCAGGGAGGGAGGACGTGAGAAGGGCCAACGTGGGGTTGGAGGAGAGGTGGCCCTGGCTGGGGAGGACGCTTGCTTGGAGTGGGGAGGGTTTGGCTCTGACAGTTTTGGGATTGGGGGTAAATCCTGGAAGCACAGAGGCACCACAAGGCCAGCAGCATGGTGTCAACCCATAATTTGTCTTGATGTAGCGATGGCACCCTCTTACCCCACACCACCAGTATCGACCTGGATTGCGGTCACCAACCAAGGCTGATCCCACCACAGAGGCAGCAGGGACCAGGACCTAAGGCAAGGGTGAGAGTCACATCCTGCCCATAGCAGGGGGATTGGAACTGGGTGATTGTTAAGGTCCCTTTCAACCCATTCTATGATCCACGCAGCGGCTCACACGGAGCAGGGGAGGATTTCTCCCCACCTCAGGAGCATGATAGGCAAGAGTCATCGGCATCACTGTCTGCTGGCAGCAAGCCCAGCCCCACGCATGCCCCAGCATCACCCTCACTGCCAGCGCTGGGTGCATTTCAGCCGTCCCCAGGATTAGGGCGAGCAGCAAATCAAAGCCTTTATTCATTTATCCAAGGAGAAACGCCTAGCACATTTCTGCAAGGTCTTCTGCCCGGTGGCAAATCCGTGGCCTCCAGTTCACCTTCTGACCTGCCCTTATTCCCTCGCTCTGCCTTTACACCATGTGACGGGCGGATTTGGCTTAACGTGTGTGTCACTCCAGAAGGAAAGGAGGAGAAGGAGCTCAGAGGGCCCGGAGGTAATCGCTGGCTCCCTGCCCGCAGCGCAGGGGCGTTCCTGAAGCCCTGGGGCTGGATTAAGGCTGGCACACATCCCGATCCTCTCCCAAGCCTTGCTGCTTGCTGCTTCCCACATCTCCAAGCTCCTTCATGTGGGTCAGAGCAGGCTGTTTGCAGAGGTTTAGCATTACAGGAGCAATCTTTCATCTCTCCCTCCATGGTGCCCTAACTCTGGGTGGGATGTAGGTCCCATAGCTGGTGGGATGTAGGTCCCGTAACCAGTGGGACCTTCCTGTTGGACCTCCCTGCACCCCTTCATGTGTGTCAGAGCAGGCTGTCTGCAGAGACTTAGCATTACAGAAGCAATCCCTCATGTTTCCTTCGTGCTGCTCATACTCTGGGTTCGATATAGGTCCCATAATTGGTGGGACCTTACCCACACCCTCTTCTCTGCACTCCCAACACCAGGCTGCACCAGTTGCGCTGCTGGGAAGAGCTGGCATCTGGCACAGCAGCTCACGGGGCTCGACGTGTGCACGCCAGCCGGCAACATCTGTCCTGCTTTCCCCCAGCAAGGAGCTGGGCATGGAGGGGCCAGCTGGAGCAGCACTGCTTCCCAAGGGCGATGGGCAGGAATTAATGAACTTCAGGCTTGGAGAAGCGGGAGGGAGGGACGAGATGCACACGGAGACCCTTTGTAAAGCCCGGGGGCTCGGATGGGAGGCAGCGAGTGGCGTGGGCGCAGGTGGTGGGCTCGGCGGCGGTGGAGTTGGAGGCCTCTGCCACGGAGGTACCTTGAAAAGGTGACTTGCAGCCGGAGGGATGGACCTGCCCAGGTCAGCCTAGCTCCATCCAAACTCATCTGTCTGGGCTGGCGGTTCAGTAGACGGCAGAGCTTTAACCTCAGTGCTGCCAGATGCTCTGGGGGATCTCAGCGAGGAGGCAGTGGCTGCTGCGATGTGCTGGGGAGGGGGATGCCTGCTGCCACCCTGACCCCCACCCTGCCTGTCACCCTTCCCATCACCCTGACCCCGACCCTGCCCACTGCACTCACCACCCTGACCCCCACCCTGCCCACTACACCCACAACTCTGGCCACCACCCTACCCACCAAACCCACCATCCTGACACGAACCCTGCCTGGCACCCTTCTCTCTGTACTGTGTCCAGCTGCCACCAGCCCTGGTCCTGCCACCCAGCCTGGGGACTGCAGGAGGTATGGGGGCAGAGATGGGGATGGGAATTGAAACAGGAATGGAGGCAGGGACAAGGATGGCACTGAGGACGGAGATGAGGATGGGGAAATGGGTGGGTGTTGGTATGGGGAAAGGGATGGGGACAGGGCAGGACTGGGGACAGGGATGGGTATGGAGAAGAGGACAGGAATGGGGACAGGGACACTGTCCCCACACACAGCCCCCATGAGCTGCATGGGGCCCTGCTCTCACTCTGGGCATAGGTACAGGGGGATATTGCACATCCACTGGTGAAATCCCTATTCTGGAATGCTGCAGTCCCACCAGCCCTGCACACGTGGGACCATCCTGCTCTACTGGCCCCACGCAGGGTCACCACCCATGAGCCATGGCATCGGGAGCCATGGGAGGATTCATCCGAGCAGGATGAGGATCTGTGTGATCCCAAGAGCTGAGGAAGAGGGAAAACAGCCAGGAACAGGGCTGGTAGATGGGTGAGTTGGAGGTGGAGGGACAGGGGGACACAGGCACAAACGGGAGGGCACCGGGGTGCAGGAGCTGGCTATCTGTCCCACAGCTCATGGGAATGGCAGTTGCAAATCAGGAGGATAAGGGGGGAGCACCACCCCCAGATCCCCTGTGCTTGGGAAGCTCCAGCTCCACGCTCCAAAGCACCACCTGGCTGCACAGCGCTGACCGAGCCCTTGGCTCGTGGTGTCCGGCAGCAAGGTGGCCGCAGGGTGACATCTAACGGCAGCGGAGCTGGAGGGGACACAGCCCAGCAGCCGCCTTCATCGCTGAGGTCTGCGACTTCTCCAAGCAAAGCCTCCTCCTGCAAACCCCAGCCCCAGCTCCCCTAGGGCAGGTCAGGACTTCTCATCCCCTGCCTCTTCCCAGGCAGTGAGGGGACACACTTGACCTAGGGACTATTGGGATGGTAAGGGTGATGCCAGGAAAGAGCAGTGCTGTGACCATGAGCTGTCTCTGAGCATGGAATCATAGAATCATGGAAAGGTTTGCGTGGGAGGAGTCCTCAAAGCCCATCCAGTTCCACGGGCAGGGACACCTCCCACCGGATCAGGTTGCTCAAAGCCCCATCCAACCTGGCCTTGAACACCTCCAGGGATGGGGCAGCCACCACTTCTCTGGGCAACCTGGGCCAGGGCCTCCCCATCCTCATCATGAAGAATTTCTTCGTAAGATCACATCTCAATCTCCCCTTTTTCAGCCCAAAACTGTTCTCCTCACTCTATCCCTGCACTCCCTGATCAAAAGTCCCTCTCCAGCTTTCCTGGAGCCCCTTTCAGTGCTGGAAGGCTGCTCTAAGGTCTCCCCAGAGCCTTCTTTTCTCCAGGCTGAACAACCCCAACTCTCTCAGCCTGCCCTCATAGCAGAAGTTTTCCAGCCCTCAGACAATCTCTGTGGCCTCCTCTGGACTCACTCCAACAGCTCCAGGTCCTTCCTGTGCTGAGGACTCCAGATCTGGACATAGAGCCCCAGGTGGGATCTCACCAGAGCAGAGCAGAGGGGCAGAATCCCCTCCCTTGCCCTGCTGCTCCCACTTGTTCCTGGTTCTCAGCTCCTTCTGCAGACCAAGCCATTGCTCCGTGTTGTCCACAGACCAGCTTTGAGGGATAGCACAGAGAAGGAAACGTGACCACACAGGACAGTCCCTGGAGGAACACACCCTGCCCAGTCCCGTGGTTGCTTGCATCCCTCCAGCTCTCCACCTTCCTCAAAGCAGGACAACAAACCTCTCCCAGGCTCATCCCAACAGCATTGCTCCAGGTTTTATTTCCAGACAGAGGAATAGCACAGGGAGACTCCTGGCTGTGTAGCACCACAGTGGGCATCATCCTGGGTCGGTGGCTTTGATGGGGGAACAGGAGGCCAGTGGCGATGGAGATGCTGTCCCCAGGCCGGCACCACCACCAGGAGACTCTTGGAGGGGGGATTTTCCAGGGTTTTGCTGCTGGAGAGCAGCTCTGATTCGTCACAGCTTGTTGGTGCCTGGTGCATGTGGCACACAAGCATGGACCATGCCCAATGTGAGAACAGAATCCATGGCAGGGTAGGAGAGGGGCAAGGAGGATGGGAGGGATGGAGATGGGGCTGGGTTATCCCCAGGGTGGTGGTTGCCTGGATCCTGCCAGGCCAGGGCTGTGTGCTTCCAGCATCAGCTGCTACAGTTGCTCCTGGGTGAAAGAGCCATCGGCTTAGGAAGCTCCATCCACCTGGAAAAGGTTGGGACTGGTTGGGGAAACTTTGACCATAGTGGAGCCCAAGGAGCCAGGGAAGCACCCAAAGCACCACCCAGGGAGGTCAGGACCAATGTGTGTCTGGGTTGAGCCTGCAAGGGGTCATCCTGGTCCTCGAGGGGCTCTGCACCTCCTGCCCTTTCCCTGGCTCCAGCTATGGCAGCCAAGGGCATGGTGGCAGCACCCAACAGCCTGCCTGGGTGAGATCCTGGCTGGGTTTTGAGCCCAGCCCTGCATCCCCAGCCCTATACCAGGGCAACACGGAGATGCTCTCCAGCACAGTGCATCCCATGAAACCTGGGAACTCAAGAGGGAAGGTCCTCAAAGCTGGCCTCACCAAGCTCCCTACCTGTGCCTGCTCCTGCTTGCTCCTCAGCTCAAAGGTGTCCTCAGCTCCAGACCAGCACCAACGCTTCCTTATCCTGGAAGAGAGGAGACAGAGCTACCATCTCTGCTCACCACCATGGGCTTGGGGTCCTTGTCCCCCACTTCCCATCCCAACCAGGGATGTTACCTGGGCCACAGCTTCACAGCCAGGAGGGCCAGGGCAGCCACGCAGACCATGGCCATCAGCAGCCCAGCCAGGACGGTGAAGGCCAGGAGGTGGGTGAGAGCTGCAGGCAGAGGGGAGCCAGGGTAGATGCCCACCAACATTGGGGCTGGTGGCTCGACGGAATCAGAGGGGACTTGGGGTGACCCCTTTTGGTCCTCTACCCCGTGAATCTGCTGTGGGGTCAGTGTACATAGGACTTTAGGGATGAAGGGGACCCTGGGGAGGTGGCTGTCACAGCTGGTGGCAGGCAGGGGACAACCCTTGGCACCATGGCTTGGTCCCTGGGGATGGAGCAGTGGGTTGAGAATGCTGGGACCCCATGCCCACTCACTGCCCACGCCATCATTTGCTGTACCAAGGGGTCAGGCAGGCTGGCATGTTCCTGTGTGCCACCCAGCACTGGATGCCACCCTGTCCTCTTCCAGCACCCAAGACTGGGCAGGGAGCAGGCAGTGGCACAGCCACAAGCAGCATCATCCTGTTTTGTCCTTTGTCAAACCCAAGCCCATTCTTACTCACTTTTTTTATCATTCCACTGCATTTGACCCAATTTGCTGCTTCCTTGGGCTTTTTTATCCCTCTTGGAAAACTGGCCTTGAACCCCAGGCTGGGATGTTTCGGGAGACCCCCAGTTCTCCAGCAAAACCCTTTCCACCTAAAGACTCATGGCTAATTCAACCAATCCTGCTGGTCTTTCCCATTGTTCCACAAACACCTTTCCAGTGCAAGTCACAGAATCACGGAATGATGGAATGGTTTGAGTTGGAAAGGACCTCAAAGCCCATCCAGTTCCATCCCACAGGGACACCTCCCACTGGATCAGGGGGCTCCAAGCCCCATCCAACCTGACCTTGAACATCTCCAGGGATGGGGCAGCCACCACTGCTCTGGCCCCCACTCTCCCCAGAGGGTTTGGCAGCCCCACTCACTGTCCACGTTGAAGTAGGCACCAGCCGTGGCGTTGGCCAAGGAGTTGCCAGCCATGCAGATGTATTCCCCAGCGTCCTCTGGCCCCACAGCATCCAGCTCCACTCGGAGGGTGTTGTGGGAGGGTAAGGCACGAACCCCCATCGTAGTGGCTGGGGCCTGGCTGGAGGCCAGGAGGTGGCCACGGTGGAACAGGGTGATGGTGGAAGGTGGGTGGCTATCGACCGTGCACAGCACAATGCCCATCCGCCCGTTGCGGTTCTCCAGGAAGGTGCTGACAGACACATCCCGCGGTGGGTCTGTGGGGGAAGATGGTGGTGGGCCATGGCATGGGATCCCCTTCCATGCTGGCCTGCATGCTCTCCAAGTGCTGCTTAACACATCCTTCCCCCAGGATGGATAAACTCCACCTCACCCAGACTGGAGCTGGTGACCTCCCACCATCTCCAGCCCTTGCTTCTCCTCTCCCAGCTGGATATTCCCACCCAGCCTGGGGATGGTGGCCTCATACCCTCTCCAGCTCTTCTCTCCTCTCTCCCAGCTGGAGATTCCCAGCCAGCTCAGAGCATGTTGACTCCAAATCTGACTTTTGAGGGGTATCTTCAGCCACTGATGAACAGAACCCCAATATCCTCTTCCCCAATTCCAAAGGGAGAGGATAAGAAGAGGAGGAAGAAGAGGAGGAAGGTCTGCTTGCCACAACACCACCTGTGATGCTGGGCTGGATGCATCCAGCATGTTGGGAACTGTGCCACATGGGCTGGGGGACACTCACAGAGCACGCAGAGGCTGAGCGGGGCTGAGGTGATGCTGCCCTTCATCCCTCTCACCCGGCACTGGTAGGAGCCGGTGTCGGCGCTGGAGACGCGGGTGAGAACAAGGGAGCCAGCCGGTCCCTCCTGCAGCCACCGGTTGTTCTTGTACCAGGTGTAGTTGGCCTCTTCGCCCACCCAAGGGACACCTGAGCAGGTCATGGTGGCAGTGGTGCCTTCAGGGACTTCTGGTGAAGGCTCAACCACGATGGTGACCCCTGAGTATGAGAGAACAAGGAACCAGGGCATGCCCAGGGCTTGGGTTTGCCCAACATCATCCTAAAAATGCTCCCAAGAGCCACACTCCTGTGGAAAGACCCACTAGGACATCAACACGAGGTTTGCCATGGATGATGCCACACTCACCTCCCACATCCAGGTGCAGGGATGAGGATGCGGTGCCGTAGGTGTTGTTAGCTGAGCAGACGTAGAGCCCCGCATCCCGTGGCTCCAGTCCCTCCATCCCCACCCGCAGCGAGTTAGGGGTTGCCTGGATGGTGAAGCGTGGATCTGCTGAGCCCCACGTGGAGGCCAGAGGCGTGTGGCCAGGGTCCCGATACAGGATGATGTCAGAGGGTGGAAAGCTGTCGATGGTGCAGAGCAGGACAGCCTGCCTTCCCACCCGGGGCTCCACCAAGGAGAGGAAGGATGGCTCCAGGGGTGCATCTGTGACCACAAAGACAGCGTGTCCCATCCTCCCCAACCAGCTCTGGTGGCAGGGGACAAGCCAGAGGTTTTGGGGTGTGACGGGTTTGCTGCTGGCTGAAGTTGGGGGTGTAGGGACACTATGAGACCACCTGGAACCCCATCTTTGGTCCAGGGGCTGGGCTGCCCAGCCAGCTACGGGCTATCATGAGCTTATTGTAGGATTATAGAATCATGGAATCATTGAGGTTGGCAAAACTCATCAGGTCCAACCATCAGCCCAGCTCCACCCTACCAATCAAACCATGTCCCCAAGTGCCACATCCACATGGTTTTGAACGCCTCTAGCGACGATGACTCCATCACCGCCCTGGGCAGCCTCTGATAGGGCCTGACAACCCTTTTAGAGAAGGGACTCTTCCTAATATCCAACCTAAACCTCCCTTGGTGCAATTTGAGGCCATGAGGAGGTCACCAGGTGGCGACATAGACCGTTATCCCAAGCGCGACATCGATCCTGGTCCCTCTTGGCCTGTAGGACCCAGTGTCCCGTGTCCCACCCCACCCCATCCACCAACCCCTCACTCACAGAGCACCCTCAGGGTGGCAGGGGGGGCCCTGCGGCCGCGCTGCCCCCTCCCTGCTTGGCAGGCGTAAGCACCGGCATCCGAGCGCTGGGCAGCGGGGAGCACGAGGGAGGTGTCGAGACCCTCCGAAAGCCACCGCCCATTCTTGTACCAAGTGTAGAGGGTGCCTGGGTGGGCACTTGCATCCCGGCAAGTCAGCATCACGTCAGTCCCCTCAGGCACCTCGGCAGAGGGTCGCACCACCACCCTGACAGCTGTGGAGAGCAGATTTCGCAATGATGGCCTTGCACTGACACAAGGCTTGTCCTCCTTGGCTACGGCTCTGAAGCCACCATCGTGAATGAGTGTGGTGGACACTCACCCACCCAACTGGCAGCCGCTAATCCCTGCCCTTCATAGAGCCATGGAATGGTTTGGGTTGGAAGGGATCTCAAAGCCCATCCAGTCCAACCACCTTGCCATGGGCAGGGTCACCTTTCACTGGATCAGGGTCCTCCAAACCCCATCCAACTTGGCCTTGAACACTTCCAGGGATGCGGCAGTCACCACTTCTCTGGGAAACCTGGGCCAGGGCCTCCCCAACCTCACAGGAAAACATTTCTCCCTAAGATCTCATCTCAGTCTCCCCTCTTTCAGTTTAGAGTCATTACTTTTCATCCTATCAGAAGTCCCTCCCCAGCTTTCCAAGAGCCTCTTTCAGTGCTGGGAGGGTGCTCTAAGGTGTCCCCACAGCCTTCTCTTCTCCAGGCTGAACAACTCCTGCTCTTTCAGCCTGTCCTCAGAGCAGAGGTGCTCCAGTCCTCAGATCATCTCCATGGCCTCCTCTAGATTTGTTCCAACAGCTCCAGGTCCTTCCTGTGCTGAGGACTCCAGAACTGGACACAGGGCTCCAGGTGGGGTTTCACCAGAGCAGAGCAGAGGGACAGAATCCCCCTCTGCCTCACCCTGCTGGTCTCACTGCTTTGGATGCAGCCCAGGACATGGCTGGCTTTCTGGGCTGAAAGCACCCACCCTCCACTGTTCCTGTCCCCCGATGCTCTGCTGCCCACGGACAAGGCCTATTTGGACCCTACCCCTTGATTCTTACCGGACCCTACCCCTTGATTCCTACCCGAAGGGTCCCCAGCCAGAAACCCCTCACCCCTCCATCCCACAGTGAATCTGGACTCACCCTGCACACGGAGTGGCAGGGATGCGCTGGTGCTGCCAAGGGGGCTGTGTGCCCAGCACTCGTACTCGCCCTCATCCTCCTCAGAAGCCTTCCGGAGCTCCAGCCTCAGTGTGTTGGGAGCTGAGGAGATATGGACACTCTGTCCAGGGTAGTCCCTTCCCCCTGGGGGGCTGGAAGCCACCAGCTGCCCCCCCTTGAGCAGGGTGATCTTGGAGAAGGGGTTGCTCTCCACGGCACAGAGGAGGATGACGGTGGTCCCCTCGCCGCTCTCCATGAAGACCTTCATCTGCAGGTTCCTGGGGGAGTCTGCACAGAGGAAAAAGAGGGGGAAGAGGGGTATTGTAGCATGAGAAACATCTCAGTGAGTCAGAGCATCCCCAGCCTGTGACGCTCAGGTCACGCCGGTTACTCTCATGGTCTCAGCTGGGTTGTGAGCTGGGTGAGGATGCTCTGTTGCCTGCGACACAGCACCTGCTCAGCCACCATTGCCTCTCTCCTCAGCATCTTCCATCTCCTTGAATCAAATTGACACTAAACATAGCACAAGGTCCTTCCCTGAGCTCATTCCTAACCTGTGAGGTGGCTCTGGCAGCTCCAGCCACACTAGCTGGGTATGGGAGCACAACGTGGCACCCAGCTTGGTGCTCCACTGGCATCCCAACCTCAGAAGAACCCATCCTGTGCCCACAGGTGCAGGGAAACCTCAGCAGCTGGGCTGGTCCAAGGCTGTGAATGCAACTCGGACCCCTAATGCTGAGCCAGTTTTAGCAGCATCCAGCCAGTATCCCCCATCCAAAACGAGGAGAAGGGAAAGAAACAACAGATTCGTTGATGTGGTCTCACAATCTTGGAGCCAGGAGCGCTTCTCCAGCCACTCCTCACAGCACATTTAGATGTTAAAACCATCTACTTGTAATAAAAGAAGGAAAATCTTACATTCTGACTTGCAATTCCATGAATTTTTGCACATCTTTTTTTTAAAAACAAAGTCTGGGTTTCATTTTCCAGGTTGGATGGGGTTTTGAGTCCCCTGATGCAGTGGGAGATGCCCCTGCCCATGGCAGGGGGTGAAACTGGATGGGATTTAAGGTCCCTTCCCACCCTACCCATTCCATGATTCCATGATTCCATGATTCCATGATTCCATGATTCCATGATCATAGATGTTCTGGTTTGACTTAAACTAGAATTAGTTTTCTAACTTCAGCTAAGTCAAACTTGAGGTGCCTGGAGGGGCTTCACTGGAGTCTCCTGGGGACGCCGTGGAGCTGTTGGGTCAGATCTATCTTCTGGGGGTCTGGCACAGCACTGGGTTTAATTGTCCCCTGGGGTGCCCAGGAGGGTTCCCAGCTGAGGGGAGAGGCCAAGGGACAAGTGAACAACAAGGGACCTCCCTGTGGCACAGCTGGGTGGGTGCTGGGGAACTCCAGGTCGTGAAACCCGTGGGGACTCACATTGGACGTTGAGGGTGGTGGGAGCCGAGCTGCGGGTCCGCACTGGGGTCCGCACGGCGCAGTGGTAGGAGGCGGCGTCAGCGGCAGTGACGCTGGGGAAGGTGAGGGCCGGGGTTGAGCTCCTGCTGAACCAGACCTTGTTCTTGTACCAGGTGTAGCTCAGCACTTCCTCATCGCCGCTCTCAACCACACAGGTCAAGTTGACGGTGTTGCCTTCCTGGACATCTGGGGTTGGGGAGATCCAGACCCTGGCAGCTGCGGTGAGAGGAGAAGGAGGTGGTGCTGGAGGAGAGCAGGGTGGGCAGGAGGTGATGGAGGGTGGCTGGGCTGCTTGGTGAGAGAACTGGTCCTCTCCAGGGCTTCAGCTAGGGGCTCTTTTCCCATCGTTCCAGACAAGAAGTGAAGGAGATGCTGCAGCCCCTTCCCTGAGAACCTCCAGCCCCTGCAGCAGCAGTAGGACAGCCCAGAGCAAAGTTGCTGCATGAGCACAGCCGGGATGGTGTCATGGATGGATATGGCAAAGGCAGCTCTTTGCATCACCTCTCAGAGGAGCTGAAGTTCCTTCTCCGTGTGCTGGGGGACACATGCAGCTCTGGCATAACCTTCCATCCCCATAAACCCACATCTTCCTTCCTTTCCTCTCCATTTCTGTGCTGTCCATCCCATCCCAGCTTCCCTCTCCCCTCCCTTCCCCATGAGCACCCTCCAGTAGCCCTTGCCTTCACCTCTTCACCATAAACCCCTGACTCCATCACTCTCCAGTCCCACCACAGCTTCAGTGGCTCCATAGAATGGATTGGATTGGAAGAGACCTCAAAGTCTATCCAGTCCACCCCCTAGCGATGGGCAGGGACACCTCCCACTGGATCAGGGTGTTCCAAGCCCCATCCAACCTGGCCTTCAACACCTCCAGGGATGGGGTAGCCACCACTTCCCTGGGAAACCTCCTGGATCAGGGCCTCCCCAGCCTCATCATGAAGCATTTCTTCCTAAGATCGCATCTCAACATCCCCTCTTTCAGCCCAAAACCTCACGCTATCCCTGCACTACCTGATCAAGAGCCCCTCCCCAGCTTTCCTGGAGCCCCTTTCAGTGCTGGGAGGCTGCTCTAAGGTCTCCCCAGAGCCTTCTCTTCTCCAGGCTGAACAACCCCAACTCTCTCAGCCTGTCCTCATCGCAGAGGTGCTCCAGTCCTTGGATCATCTCCATAGCCTCCTCTGGATCCATTCCAAAAGTTCTATATCCTTCTTATGCCCCATCCCTGTTCCCTGCCCATCCCCACAGGCAGTGCCAGCCCCCCACTCACTGCCTGCTGTGAAGTTCACCGCGGTGCTGGCGTTGCCGTAGTTGTTGCTGGCAGAGCACACGTATTCCCCCTCATCTTCCATCAGCACAGGGTGGATGCTGACCCTCAGCATGTTGAGGGCCGAGGTGACGCTGAGCCGTGGCAGGGCACTGGGCTGGGACAGCACCGTGGTGGCCACCAGGACCTGGTCCTTGAAGAGGGCCAGCTGTGCCGGCGGGTTGCTGGCCACTGTGCACTGCAGGACACCCCGCTGCCCCTCGGGGCTTTCCAGGAAGGATGTCAGCACCGGCACCCGCGGAGGATCTGCGTGGGACAAGCATTACACAGAGAGGGAGAAACCCCTGGTTCTGCACCCACAGCCCCCCCGAGGTCGGGCTGCTTGGCCACAGCTCCTGGGCTTTATCCTCATCCCCAGGTGCTCACACACTTTGGAGAGCCCTAGTTCAAACTTAGCACTATCCCATCCCATCCCATCCCATCCCATCCCATCCCCAGTACATTTCCACCCCCAGCACTATCCTATCACAGCACTGTCCCACCCCACCCCTGGTACCACCCCATTTTCAACACCATCCTATCCTCAGCACCACCCAATCCAAACCCTGGCACCATCCCATCCCTAGCAGCATTCCATCCCTGGCATCATCCCAATCTTGGCATTATCCCATACCCAGCACCATCCCAATCCCAGCCCCATTCCATCACCAGCATCATCCCATCCCACTCCCAGCATCAACCCACTCCCAACACCACTCAACTTCCAGCATCATCCTGTTCCCAGCACCTTTTCACCCCCACAACCATTCCATTCCCAGCACCTTCTCAACCCCAATACCATCCCATCTCCAGCACCATCCCAATCCCAGCCACATTTCATCTCACTCCTGACACCATCCCACCCCCAAGACCATTCACTGCCTGGAACTATTCCAAGCCTGACACCATCCCATCACCAGCACCATTCCGAGATTGGCACTATCCC
This sequence comes from Neomorphus geoffroyi, assembly GCA_033558235.1. NCBI lineage: Eukaryota > Metazoa > Chordata > Aves > Cuculiformes > Neomorphidae > Neomorphus > Neomorphus geoffroyi. Next base: position 21,334,026 of record JAUMJM010000044.1, read on the forward strand.
AATCCTGCCACCATCCCACACTTATAACCATCCCACCCAGCATAATCCCAATCCCGGCAGCAGCCCAAGTCTGGCACCATCCCACCCCTAACATCATACCAAACCTGGCACCATCTGATTCCCAGCACCATCCCACTACCAGCACCATCCCATCCCTGGCATCATCCCACCCCCAGCATCGTTCCAAGACTGGCATTATCCTACCCACAGCACCATTCTGAGCTCAGCACCATCCCACCCCCAGTACCACCCCCCCATGCCAACATTCCTGGAAGCTCCACTCACAGGAGACACGCAGGGCGATGGCAGGGGAGACGCTGCTCCCTGAGGGGCTCCGGGCTTGGCAGTGGTAGGAGCCGGCGGCGGTGCTGGCAATGCGGAGCAGGGCAAGGAGGTTCTCGGGGCTCTCCTGGAGCAGCTCGCTGTTCTTGTACCAGGAGTAGACGGTGTCACCCTGTGGCTCTCCCACCGCCTGGCACGTCAGGGAGACATCATCTCCTTCCTGCACCTCCGTGGATGGCGAGACAAGGACTCTGGCAGCTGGAGCGTGGAGAGATGATGACACCAGCTGAGAGGCCACTGGTGACACCTGAACAGCCCCAACACAGCATGGGATTGGAACAAACCCCTCATTGCTCCCAGAACATGCAGGTTTTGAGGCTCTTGCACTGACCATGGAGACCACAGAGCATGGGAAGCACTGTCTATCTATGTTTAAGAAGATGTGTTGCTCCCTGTCCCTGTTATCTGATCCACCTGGACACCATCCCTTACGCTGCCCCGGGGCTGAGGCATTTGGATGCAGGGGAAGGTGGGAGAGATGGTGCCTCTGGAGCGGCAGCTGGAGCCTGGGTGGGATCCATCAGCACTGGGTGGGAGCGCAAACCCCGCTTCCCATGTGGACACCTCCACGGAGACACTTTTGGTTCTGTCAGTCTGAGGCCACTGCCCTGCGGCAGCTCCTGTCTGACGGGGTTTAAAATCATGGAACTGTTTAGGTTGGAGAAGACCTTTAAGATCATTGAGTCCAACCATAAACCTCAGACTGCCAATCCCACCATGGACCCAGGTCCCTAAGGGCCACATCCACATGGATTTTGAACACCTCCAGGGATGGGGACTCCAGCGCCGCCCTGGACAGCCTCTGCCAAGGCATGACAACCCTTCCCATGAAGGGTTTTTTCCCACTATCCAATCTAAACCTACCCTGGTGTAACCTGAGGCCTTTTCCTCTCATCCTGTCATTTGTCACTTGGGAGAAGAGACCAGCACCCACCTCCTCACAGCCTCCTTTCCAGGAGCTGCGCAGAGCCATGAGGTCTCCCCTCAGCTTCCTCTTCTCCAGGCTAAACAGCCCCAGGTGCCTCAGCTGCTCCCAGAACCCCTGTTCTCCAGCCCCTTCCCCAGATCCGTTCCCTTCTCCGGACGCGCTTCAGCCCATCAAGGTCTTTCTTGGAGTGAGGGGCCCAAACTGAACCCAGGAGTCAATCCCTTTCCTGCTCCTGCTGGCCACACCATGGCTGATGTAAGCCAGGATGCTGGTGGCCTTCTTGGCCACCTGGGCCACTGCTGGCTCATGTCAATTCAGAAGCCGTGTTTACCACAACGTGTTTAGCACAAAGTGACATCCCTGCGGTGGCCTGGGGGCAGGATCGTGCTTGGCCAGGGCAGCTCAGTCACTTTGTGTCAACATGCTCAGTGACATCTCATAGAACCATGGAATGGGTTCGGTCGGAAGGGACCTCAAAGCCCATCCAGTTCCATGGGCAGGGACACCTCCCACTGGATCAAAGGGCTCCAAGCCTCATCCAACCTGACCCTGAACACCTCCAGGGATGGGGCAGCCACCACTTCCCTGGACAACCTGTGCCAGGGCCTCCCCATTTCTCTGCCCCCCCACTATGGGACAGCACCAGAATGTCATCAGATGCATCAAGCAGATGGAAACCATGTGGAAAATGTGATTTTCCATGTTGGTTCCCACCTGGTGCCCACTCAACACTGCCACAAGGGTCCTGGGGTCCGTGTAGGATCAATCTGGTGGGACGTAGTACTCACTCTGCACACGGAAGTAGATGTGATGCGAGGTGGTACCATGCTCGTTGGTGGCCGTGCAGCGGTAGCTGCCTTCGTCTGCCACCGTCACCTCCCGCACCTCCACCCGGAGAGCATTGGGAGCAACCGAGGTGCTGACCCGTGGGCTGGGGCTGCTCCCAGCATTGCTGGTGGCCACCAACTCCTCGCCCCGGTGCAGGGCCAGCTGGGCGGGGGGGTTGCTGGCCACGGAGCACTGGAAGATGGCCAGGCGGCCTCTCTCTGTCTCCAGGAATGCTGTGAGCCGGGGGTCCCGCGGGGGGTCTGTCAGGGCAGAGAAGGGTGGCTGGGCAGCTCTCGTCCCCGCAGGAGACCTGGGAAGGTGCAGCAACCCAGGACTTCCCAGAAAGAGAGGGAAAAGCTGTATCGCCTTCCAAAAGGGAAGAAAGGGGGGAAAGAGACAAAAGGGGGGAAGGGTAAGGGGAAAAAGGGAAAAGGGAAAAGGGAAAAGGGAAAAGGGAAAAAAGGAAAGAAAGGGGGAAAAGAGGTAAAGAAAGGGGAAAGGGGGGGAAAGAGAGGGAAGGGGGAAGAAAGAGAGAAAGGGGAAAAGAAAGAGGGAAAGGGGAAAAGAAAGAGGGAAAGGGGGGAAAACAGAGGAAAAGGGGAAGAACAGGGAAAAGTAAGGGGGAAAGGAAGGGGGGAAAGGAAGGGGGAAAGGAAGGGGGAAAAGGAAGGGGAAAAGGAAGGGGGAAAGGAAGGGGAAAAGGAAGGGAAAAGGAAGGGAGAAGGGGGGGAAGCAGAAGGGGAAGGGGAGAGAGGAAAGAAGGGGAAAGAAAGAAGGGGAAAGTGAAAAGGAAGCCCATACGTACACAGTACATCCAGGGAGACGGTGGCAGAGCTGCGGCTGTGGCCATCAGAAGTGGCTGTGCAGCGGTACAGCCCCGCATCTGTGCTGGCCACTCGCTGGAGCACCAGGGATGCAGCCAAGCCCTCGGTGAGGAGCTGCCCGTTCCGGTACCAGGTGACATTGGGCAGAGCTGGGGAGCTGCTGCTCAGCTGGCACGTCAGGTTGGCGGTGTGGCCTTCCAGCACACGCGAGGATGGAGCCACGGTGATGCTGGCAGCTGCGGGCAGGGAGGGAGGCAGGAAGCAAAGAGGAAGCACTATGGACTCATCCAGGATGCCCTCAGCAGCATTAGGGTGGACAATCCCTCCCAGAGCCAGCTCACAAGTGACTTTGCAGCTATTCCAGAGGGCAAGCGCAGGCTAATCTTGCAATGCCACGATAGGGGCAACGCCAGGTACCACTCTGAGCCAGAGCAGCACCCTACAGGAGCCCTGTGGTGGGACACCAGCCACCCGGGACCCCACCAGTCAAGGGATGATGTCCTCTAGGAACCCCCTCAGCAGCACCTTGCTCAGCATCCCCTGTCCTACATGGGCAGGGTTCAGTGGTGAATCTCCACCAGGAGCTGTGGTGGAACCCTCCAGACCCACCAGGAGAGGCTGGAGGAGCTGGCAACCCTCTCATGAAGCCTTCTTGACTTTAACCCCGTACACTCTCCACCCCAGCACCAGGGTGCAGAGCAGCTTGTTCAGATCAGAAACCCTTTGACAACCTGGATTTCGGAGGCGCGTGCCCCATTTCCACTAACTTTGTCCTTTTCCCACCATCATCCATGATCTTCTGAACTTGTCTCCCTCCATGTCATTCCCCCACCACTCTCCCCAATCCCAGGATTTTCCCAGATGCTGCAGGACCACGTGGCGTGTTTCCATCCCACTCATCACCTCTCCACCACACTCACTCTCAGCCCTGAAGTCCACGGCCGCGCTGGTGTTGCCCTGCGTGTTCCCAGCCCAGCACACATAGGTTCCCTCGTCCTCCACCACCACCTCCCAGATCTCCACCTTCAGGCTGTTGTACAACGAGGTGGTGTGGACCCTGGGCCTGGGGGCTGTGGGGCAGCCCCACGTGCAGGCTATCACTTCTTCTCCTCTCCGGAGGGTCAGGTTGGCCTCTGGGTCGCTCTCAACGCTGCACTGGATGATTCCCAGGCGCCCACCCTGGGTCTCCAGGAAGGAGTTTATCACTGGCTGCCTCGGTGGGTCTGCAGGGTTGAAACACCTCTGGTGAGAACATTATAGATGCCTGAGGCTGGAGAACCCCAAGAAGCCAAGGGATTGCTGCTTTCCAGTGCCACCTGAGCGGCTCTTTGGTATCTTGGGCTGGATGATCTTAGAGGTCTTTTCCAACATAAATGGTTCTATGATCCTACGATCCCATGACGCTCCAGCTGCTTGTCCCCAAGGTCCCACACCTGCAAGAGTGTCCCAGGCATCTCTAACGACATCTCTGCTGTCACCTGGGTCAGGGTCTGGGTGCAGGTATCCAGCCCTGTTCCAAACCCTGTGGCAGACCTGCAGAGACCCTTGGGGCATTTTAAAACTCTGGCTCTTGGGAATTTTGGGCTTCTCTGATTTTTTCCTCCCCCAAAATGAAGGACTTGCTAGCGAAGGAAAAATTTCTGCCTTTTCCAAAGTCAAGAAATTGTAGAATCACAGAATGGTTTGGGATGGAAAGGACCTCAAAGCCCATCCAGTTCCATTGGCAGGGACACCACCCACTGGATCAGGGTGCTCAAAGCCCCATCCAACCTGGCCTTGGACACCCCAGGGATGGGGCAGCCACCACTGCTCTGGGAAACCTGGGACAGGGCTCCCCCACCCTAACAGCAAAACATTTCTCCCTAAGGTCTCATCTCAGTCTCCCCTCTTTCAGCTCAAAACCATTCCCCCTCATCCTGTTCCTGCACTCCCTGATCAACAGCCCCTCCCCAGCTTTCTTGGAGCCCCTTTCAATTCTGGGAGGCTGCTCTAAGGTCTCCCCACAGCCTTCTCTTCTCCAGGATGGACAACCCCAACTCTCCCAGCCTGTCCTCATACAGGAGATGCTCCAGCCCTCGGATCATCTCGTGGCCTCCTCTGGACTCACTCCAACAGCTCCAGGTCCTTCCTGTGTCGAGGACTCCAGAACTGGACACAGAACTCCAGGTGGGGTCTCACCAGAGCAGAGCAGAGCAGAGGAGCAGAACCCCCTCCCTCACCCTGCTGCTCCCACTGCTCTGGATGCAGCCCAGGACACAGGTGGTTTCTGGGCTGTGAGCGCACATTCCTGGCTCATGTGGAGCTTCTTATCTCCCAGCACCCCAAGTCCTTCTCCTCAGGGCTTAAATTTCCACTCATGAGCTCCTTGGCCACATTTGGTGGTGACGGGAAATGGGATGGGAGCAGCAGAGGGGCTTCCCAGGAGGTTCATCCATCCAAGTCCCCCCTCAGTGTCCCAGATCCCCCCAGGCAGCACTTACAGAGCACACGGAGCGGGACAGCTGCCGATGTGTCGCTGCCATTGCTGCTCCGGACCCTGCACTGGAAAGCACCTGCGTCCTCGCCACGGATGGAGGGGAAGCGCAGCGTTGGGGTCGAGCTGTCCCGCAGCCACTTGCTGTTCCTGTACCAGGTGTAAAGGAGCTCCTCTTCCACTCCTGGAGCCCCCAAGCAGGTCAGGGTGACTGCTGTCCCTTCCAGCACCTCCGCCAAGGGCTGGATCAGGACCTCTGTAGCTAAAAGATGGACGGGAGAGTCATGTCACCCTTTTTCTGACTCCATCCAGCCAAAGCCCTGTGCTCGCTTCCCTCTAAAGCAGGACCTGAGGAGCCCCCTCCCTCGCTGTGGCACCAGTAGCTGTGTCTTTCATGGGTGACATTCCCTGGGGACACTGGACACCAGCTGGGATGCCACCAGTAGAGACAATGGGGCTCCTCCTGAACATCTGTCTGCTCTCTCCAAGCTCCCAGGGCAACCTCAGTCCCCTCTGCCCACTACTGGATGGTGGGCTGGGTTGGAGGCATCTTGGCCAATTTAGAGTGGCCCCCAGCCAACCATTGTGGCACCCAGACAACCATTGTGGCACCCAGACTCTGGTTTATTCTCTCTGGAATTGCCCCCTAAGGTCCATTCTGCTTTCCCTTGACATCCTAAGGGAGGCTTCTCATGGACATGGTCTTGGAGGGGTGTTCTTTCCTCCTTTTCCATGGCTGCTGCCTTGTCACCGCAACCATCGAGGCAGGGTACAGAAGGCTGGGGGACGGAGAGCAACAGAGTTGGGGAAGGGACTGAAGAACAAGTTTTATGAGGAGCAGCTGAGGGCCCTGGGGCTGTTTAGCCTGGAAAAGTGGAGGCTGAGGGGAGACCTCATCACTCTCTGCAGCTTCTGGAAAGGAGGCTGGAGCCAGGTGATTGCTGGGCTCTTCATAGAATCATAGAATTGGGTTGGAAGGGACCCCAAAGCCCATCCAGTTCCATGGGCAGGGACACCTCCCACTGGATCAGGGGGCTCCAAAGTCCCATCCAACCTGGCCTTGAACACCTCCGGGGATGGGACAGCCACCACTTCTCTGGGAAACCTGGGCCAGTGTCAAACCACTCTTCTCCCAATTAACCAGTGATAGGCTGAAAAGAAATGGCCTCAATTTGTGCCAGGGGAGGATTAGATTGGATATTGGGAAACATTTCTTTATTGAAAGAGTGGTAAAGTGGCAGAGTCCCCATCCCTGGAGGTGTTCAAAACCAGACATGGCACTTTGGGACGTGGTTTAGTAGGCACGGTGGGGTTGGGCTGACAGTTGGACTGGGAGATCTTAGAGTGGTTTTCCAACCTCAATGATTCCATGATTCCAAGGAGCAGCAGAAGCCAGTCTCCGTCATGTGTCCATGTGCCGCACGCAGCTAGGGGCTTGTGGGGATGGGGAAGAAACAGTTTGGGACAAACTTTGCTATGGATTTCATGGTGTTTTGAAAATCAGTTCTCAGGAGCAACTCCAGCTTCACAAGCAGCTTGGACCTCCTCAGGTGGGGAAGGGCTTCGGGTAGGGTATCATCACCACACAGTCCCCTAGACACCAATGTCACCCGGTGTCATGTGAGTCCCACCAGCTCGCAGGGCTTTGTAGCTCCCCCAGCCCTGCAGAACCAGCCCCAACAACTCCTCACGGATCATCCGAGTCGGGAGCTTGGCAACCCCTTGCATGGGGGACTCACCACGGGCGAGGAAGCTCTTGGTGGCACTGGCATTGCCATAGCGGTTGGTGGCCGTGCAGCGGTATTCCCCACTGTCCTGAGGTCCCACGCCGCGGATCTCCAGCCGCAGGGCATTACGAGAAGGGGTGACACTGAGGCGCTGGCGTGGAGCCGCCTGGTACCAACTGGCAGCCAGCAAGGTGCTGTCGCGGTAGATGGCCATGGTGGCCGGTGGGTGGCTGTCCACGACGCAGTGGACGATGGCCAGCCTGCCGCCCTGTGTCTCCTGGAAGAGTGTGACAGTGGGGGTCCGGGGTGGATCTGTGGGAGGAAAGAGGATGCTGCAGCTCAGGAGGTCCCAGCACATGGGACACGTCCATCCCCAACCTGCACTGCTCCTCCGAGCGGCTTTCCCCTACGTCAGCAGGTTGTGTTTCCTTGCAGAAATGTCACAGCCAAACCTAGGGCTGTTTTGTTTTCCCCCAGACTTGCAAAAGCTCCTGAGCTGTTGTTATCACAGCTGGCTCCTCAGTCGGTGACCTCCCAGCAGTTTATGGTGCGGAACGGATTAACGGAGGAGCGGGAGATGCTGCAATGATCGGATGGGTCCCTGCTGCAGCAAATAACTTAGTGATGCCTTCAAATGTGGCTCAGGGCCAGAAATTGTTGCTTTTACAGCAACTTAGAATCAAAGAATTATGGAACCATTAAGGTTGGAAAAGCCCTCAAAGGTCATCCAGTCCAACAATAAAATCATAGAATCACATGTTTGGAAAAGACCTTTGAGATTGAGTCCAACCGTACCTGTCCACTGCTAAACCATCCCTGAGCACCTCATCCACCCGTCCTTGAAACACCTCCATCAGCCCACTCTTAAACACTCAACCATCAACCCAGCCTCACAGTGCCTGCTTAAACCCTGTCCCCAGCTGCCACAGTCACACATTTTTTGAACCCCTCCAGGGATGGGAACTCCCCCACCTCCCTGGGCCACCTCTGCCATGGCTTCACCACTCTTCCCATGAAGGAATTGTTCCCAATATCCAATCTAACCCTCCCCTAGTGCAACTTGAGGCCATGTGCTATCATCCCATCGTTTGTTCCTTGGGAGAAGAGACCAGCCCCCACCTCACTACAACTCCTTTTCAGGCTGTAGCTTCTCCCCAGGAGGGCTGAAACCTTCAACCTGAAACCCTTTCAACTGAACCCAAGCTGTTTGGGGCAGAGATTCTGTTTTGGCTCAAGGGGTCTGTACAGCCCCCAGCACAAAGGGACTGGTGAGGATCTCCCCACCCCCCTGCTGGAGCCATGGGCACTCACATGTCACGCTCAGGCTGATGGCTTGGGATGTGTCACTGCCCAGGTCGTTGGTCACCTTGCAGGAGTAATAGCCAGCATCACTGGCGGTGATGTGGTGGAAGAGCAGAGTGTGCGCTGTGCCCTCCTTGAGCCAGGCATTGTTCTTGTACCACGTGTAGTTGAGGTCCTGGCCCTCTCTGCCAGGGACATCGCAGGACAAGGTGGTGGCCGTCCCCTCCTGCACCTCGGTGGCAGGGCTCACCGAGATCTCTGCAGCTGATGGAGACAAGAGCATGGTCAGGGTGGCCATGGAGACAGCAGAGCAGCCCCCGACCTTCAGTGTGGTCAGAGTCCAGAGACAGGTGGGACCTCCTCAGCCTCCGGGGATGACGATGGAGATGGGAGGTGTTTGGGTTTGTTTCTTGCCAGCTCAGATTTGAGTTCTGGCTTTAATGCAAAGCCCCAAGGCAAAACTCATGGCAGGTGCAGCAGCATCTGTTGCCTCACACATTCTGCACAGGGGGCTCAGGGGGAGCAACCCTGCTCTGGGCTGGTGGGAGATGCTGTAAGGGTTGCCCTCTCTTTGGGGCTCCTCACAGCCCTACACCATGAAGGATGAAGGATGTGAGCATGGCACGATGGAGACACCACAGCCCTGCACCAGGAAGGATGAAGGATGCAGGCATGGCATGATGGAGGCACCACAACCCTGTACCAGGAAGGATGAAAGCATGGGAGAACAGAGACATCACTGTTCTCCACCACAGACTCCCCAGCTCTTGGATCTCCAGCTGGTACCAGTCACCTCAGTGCCAGGCTGGACTCACTGGTTAAACTACATCCCGCTCCCATGGCCCTGCTCCTCCTCCAGCAACACTTCAGCCTTGGATGAGCTCCTCTGGCACTTACAGAAGACGTAGAGCATCACGGGAGGTGCCACAGCAGCTCCGATGGCATTCTTGGCCTCGCAGTGGTACTGCCCGTAGTCCTCACGGCGAACATCTCTGAGGGCCAGGATCTGCTCACTGCCCACAACCACCCCATCCTTGTACCACTGGTACGACGAGATGGGTGGGTAGCTGCTACCCACCACGCAGGTGAAGGACACCGTGTCACCCATGCGGATGTTCTGCTTGGAGGGGCTGACCGATACGTGGGTGTCCTTAGGGGCGTCTGCAGGGAGGACAGATGGACAAGGCGGGTAGCGGTGAGGCTGGGCAGGACCTGTGGGGTGATGCCAGAGCCTCTCCTGCTGTTTCTACATGAAGGACTGATGTGGGGGAGCTGGAAAGGGGGGGCAACATTGGCAGTAGAGAGGGGTGGGTGCCAGGACATGTGATGGAGCTGGGACTCCAGCAGTGCTTATGGGAGCAATGTTGGTTCTGGCCATGGGGAACCATGGGGGAATAGGAGAAGGAGGGAGAAGCAGGAGGAAACTCAACTCTGGGTCTGGTGCCCCTGTCCCCCTGCCCCACTCAGCCAGAGAGCTGTCCCACGTACGTCTCACCCGCAGGACAACCTCCCCGGTCACCTTCCTGGAGCCATAAGAAAGTTCACAGAGCAGCTTTTTGGCTTGGTCCTTCCAGGAGAAGGAGGAGGTGAGGGTCAGGCTGTGGCTGACCCTGCTCGTGTCCAGCTGGACGTGGCTGGAAACCACTGAGACCTGGGGGTCGTAGCCCTCCCAGCGCAGGGTGATGTGGTCTAGTGGGCAGACGTAGGGTGTGGAGCACTCCAAGGTGGACGTTTGCCCCTCGTTTTGCTCCTCGCTTGTGGCAACACTCGGGTGTTCAAGGTCATCTGGGGATGGAGAGAAGAAGGTGAGATGTCCCAACATAAGCAGAAAGTGTGATGCCCAATGTAAGAAGGATACGAAACTATTGGAGCAAGTTCAGAGGAGACCATGGAGATGATTCAAGGGCTGGAGCACCTCTGCTATGAGGACAGGCTGAGAGAGTTCAGGTTGTTCAGCCTGGAGAAGAGAAGACTCTGGGGAGACCTTAAACCAGCTTCCAGTACCTGAGGGGGTGCCAAGAAAGCTGAGAAGCGGCTTTTTCCAAGGGCACAGAGTGGTATGATGAGAGGGAATGGTTTTAAATTGGAAGGGGGAAGATTGAGATTAGACATCAGGAAGAAATTCTTCACAATGAGGGTAGGGAAGCCCTGGCACAGGTTTCCCAGAGCAGTGGTGGCTGCCCCATCCCTGGAGGTGTTCAAGGCCAGGTTGGATGGGGCTTGGAGTCCCTTCATCCAGTGGGAGGTGTCCTTGCCCATGGCAGGGGGGTGGTCCCTTCCCTCCCAAACTATTCCATGATTCCATGTCTGCGTGGGCAGGGAGCTGGGAAGGGGAGATCTCATCTTCTTACCCACCTGAAACTCTCAGCATCACATCCCGCGCTGCTGACCACCGGTCACCATTGACAATCTCGAAGCGGAATCGGTACGGCCCACTGTCCTCTGACGTCACCCCCCGCAACAGCAGGGTGCAGTTCCGAGCAGCAGGGTTCCCCAGGAGCTGGGCACGGTCCCTGAAGCGAGTGTCCACCTCCTGGGCTGCTGAGTGGAACACCACTGTCCTCTGGCCATCGTAGTCCTTGTACCAGATGGCCACGATGCCGTCAGAGGCCGTCACATCATCGGGGTAGCTCAGGGTGCAGGGAATCACCACGCAGGAACCCTGGATGCCCCGCAGGGACTCAGGGTAGGTGACCCCCCACGAGCTGAGGACTGTAGCAGAGGGGAGGGGGAGTCAGGGTGCCAGCTATGTGGAGGCTGATCCATCCCCATGGGCTGCAGCCCCATGCACCCCACCTGAGACCCACCCGGGCTCTGTCACAGCTCCTGAGCTGCCGGAAAAGGCAGGGCTGGACTTGGGGAGACGTGGGGAGGAGAATGGGGGTGTGAGACAAAGCCCTCAGGAGAAAAACTAGAGGTGGAGAAGGGGGAGCTGGATCTGTACTGAAAGGGGCTCCAAGAAAGCTGGGGAGGGGCTCTTGATCAGGGAGTACAGGGACTGGACAAGGGGAACGGTTTTGAGCTGAAAGAGGGGAGACTGAGATGAGATCTTAGGGAGAAATGTTTTGCTGTGAGGGTGGGGAGGCCCTGGCACAGGTTGCCCAGAGCAGTGGTGGCTGCCCCATCCCTGGAGGTGTCCCAGGCCAGGCTGGATGGGGCTTGGAGCACCCTGATCCAGTAGGAGGTGTCCCTGCCCATGGAACTGGATGAGCTTTGAGGTCTCTTCCAACCCAGACCATCCCATGGTTCTGTGACATGTGGATGGTACCTTCAGACAGCACAAGGCAACAGCAGGATTTGAAAAGCAAAGCCCTAAGTAACCAGTAAAAAGGGAAAATCTACCCTACAGGCCCTCCAAAAGCTTGTTTCCTCACTGCCCTCTCTGTCTCCTTCTCCTTTTTTTCATGCTCTGGCTGTCCCCCTGCCACCCCATGCCCGCCCACTCCCAGAGTCCATTCTAATCCCTGGGCACCAGGAGCCTGCCCATCAGGGGGAGGGGTAACCCAACACTGTGCCATGTGGCACGTGCTGACACATCCCCCCTGAGCTTCTGCTGTGCCATGGCCTGCAGGAGAGCCAGGAGCAGCCCTGGGGTCCCCAGAATCTGTCCTGCCCATCCCTGGGGCATCGCACACAGATCCTGGCAGGACCAGGGCATCCCCACTGCCACTCCCACTCACCCTGGTGCAAATCCAGGCAACCAGCCCCTGTAGGGAACTGGGCCAGTTGGGTCAAGGTGTCTTGGTGGCACCGTACCTGGTGAGACGAGGCCGGCCAGGAGGATGAGGCACTGGGGCAGGAGCATGGCAGTGCCCTGGGCACAGCTGGGTCCCCGGGGACAGAGGCAGGGCAGGTTCATGCAGAGGGAGGTGACCAGTCAGCGAGGCAAAGGGGAGCTTGACAACAAGAAGAGGTGGCCAAAAGCCTTAAAACACGTTGCACATCAGCACAGTCCCGCTTTTCCCACTGTATTCCCCCATACTGGGCCAGCAGAGCCCACCCCGGCACTGAGCAAAGGCAATTCCTCCTGCACTGGATGGGAAAGCTTCTCTCCCGGCTCCTTCACACCAGTTACCCACCAGTAACCAGTGCCCCAAGGCCCATCCAACCTGGCCTTGAACACCTCCAGGGATGGGGCAGCCACCACTGCTCTGGGCAACCTGGGCCAGGGCCTCCCCCCCCCCCATCATGAAGAATTTCTTCTTTATATCCAGCTGGAATCTCCCCTCTTTTCGATTAAAACCATTCCCCCTTGTCCCAGATGTCCCTGTAGTGACAGGATGAGGGGAACAGTTTTGGGCTGGAAGAGGGGAGATGGAGATGAGATCTTACAGAGAAATGTTTTCCTGTGAGGGTGGGGAGGCTCTGGCCCAGGTTGCCCAGAGCAGTGGTGGCTGCCCCATCCCTGAGGTGTTCAAGGTCAGGTTGGATGGATCTTGGAGCCCCCTGACCCAGTGGGAGGTGTCCCTGCCCATGGAACTGGATGGGCTTTGAGGTCCCTTCCAACCCAACCCATTCCATGATTCTATTATCAGCTTGGCAATCTTTCCATATGGAACAAGGCAGCTCTTTACTTCCTGAACCAACCTTTTCCTCCTTCAAACAATGTTTTTTGCTTTGCCAACAGCTTTTTTCCCAACATGTGCTTCGAATTTCCTTGCTGCTGATTTGCTTTAGGGAGGGATTTCAGATTCCAAAGCACTTGGAGAGCTTCAGCTTTGCCTGGGATTTTCCCTGGCCAAACTAAAGCACCAAGAGCAGCTGAAATGGTCCCACCAGCACTCTGCAAGGGGATCTATTCGTCCTGGTCTCCCCAGCACCCTGGGAAGGGATCCCACCTCCCTGGCCCCATCACCACCCTGTGATGAGGTCTCCTAACACCCTAGGGTGGGTCCCACCACCCTGACATCCCCAGCACCACGCGATTCAAGGGCTGCCGAAGGAGCAGGGGAGACAGGGACCAGAAATAGCCATGGGATGGGGGTGAAGGAGGAAGGAAACGCCGGATCAGGGCTGGGACCAGCTGTCCAGCTCCTCACTTATGCCCTCAAGTTTCGTTTCTTCTGCCACACTTCTCCCAGTTTCGGTTTCTGGAAGCCTGAGCGCAGGATGGGAACCCCAGTTCCCATCTTCCCACCCACCCTGAGCTGGGGCTGCAACCCTGCCTCTGCTTAGCTCAAGAAAATTAAACTATTTGTAAGGATATCTCAATAAAACCATTTTTAATGGCACGTGTGTGTGTGTGTCCCCAGCACCGTGAGGGTCTGGGCCAGCCGCGCTCCACAGAGCAGAGCACATTGTGCATTATCACTTCATATTGACCGGGAAAGACTATTTAAATGCCATGCACTGGAAAACAGAGGCAAAAAGACAAATACCCAGTACCCTGGTCTGTTCTGCACTCACAGTCACGCTCAGCACCCCAGCAGAATCCCTGGGCCAGACAGCGCAAGGGAGAACCCTGACATCTTAGGGAGTGCAGGGATAGGATGAGGGGAATTGTTTTAAGCTGAAAGAGGGGAGATGGAGATAGAGATCAGAGAGAAATGTTTTCCTGTGAGGGTGGGGAGGCCCTGGCACAGGTTGCCCAGAGACGAGGTGGCTGCCCCATCCCTGGAGGTGTTCAAGGCCAGGTTGGATGGGGCTTGGAGCCCCCTGATCCAGTGGGAGGTGTCCCTGCCCATGGAACTGGATGGGCTTTGAAGTCCCTTCTAACTCAAACCATTCCATGATTCTTTAATCTTTAGTAAAAAACACCCATTGGCCTCAAAATGCAGCAACTGTGGCTGGGGATAAAACTTCTGGGGTTGGTCCCTTCAGTCTCCACCATGTCCCCGTGCAGCAACTGAGATGGTGACCATAGGACATGCACCAAGCCCTGCCGAGAGGTGCAGGTTGGGTGCATCCCTGGCTCCAAACCCAGCCTTGAGCCTGGACCCCAGTCCTGGAGGTGTCAGACCCCTAGAGATGCTCTCACCTCCAGCTGCCTTCACCTCCACCCCATGGCGAGGTGCCCATGAGCAGCCCATACCACCCCGCAGAGCATTACACCAGCACCTCAGCCCAGCAGAGTGAACCCTAAGACCCGTTTCTGCCCCAGGTGTCTTCATCTCAGCACCTTTCCCAGGAGCAGCAACGTTACCTGGGAGTATCCGTGCCCGGACCTGAGTCTCGATGTCCCTGATGCTGCCTGCCCCTCACCGCTTGGGCAGAGCTATTTATCTGCTGCGGGAGGTGAAGAGCCCAAATCTGCATCACTTCCCCATTCAGCGGTTTGTCCCTGTCACTGCTTTTGGGAAGTGGTTGACATTGTCAGCTATTTCTTGCCTTTTCCTGATCTGGGCTTTTCGGAACGGGGTTGTGGTGTTCCCCATGGGAGGGTTTTGTAGCATCCCAGGCTATGAGGGACATTGGGAGGTTGCATCTTTCTCTCATGGTTGCTCTCATGGTTCTCCTAGCACCCCAGAACCTCTCAGGGCATCTTTGGCCCTGTGCTGTGCCAGGGCAATACCCCAGCCCTGGGAGCACCCACACATCCCCTGGTGTACCCCAAGAGTCTCAGGGTTCAGTGGGGAGAGCCCATGCTGGTGTCTGCAGGGATGTTGATGCCCCGTGGGGGTTCTACTGCAGAAGGTCCTCCCTGGGGCAACCAGAGACTTCATCCTTGCTCTTAATTTATGTATTTCCACTGCAGAGCAAGGAGAGGGCTCTGCCGGCTCTACTGAAGGGGCTCCCAGCTTGGCACCAAGGCTGTGCCAAGTTATGGAGTGATGAAGATGCTGCTGAGCCCACCTGGCCAAGCCCAAGGGATTTGTACTGGTGTTGGGGCAACATCCCCTCAAGTTTTGGAGAGGAGGCTCTGGAATGACCTGGAAGAACCTGAAAAACAAGCAACCTGGAGAAGTAACGTCCCAGCAGCATGGCTGTGCCAAGCCTGGAGCTGCAGTGTGGCCTTCAGGCAGGGCTGAGCTGCTCTTTGGCTGGGCTGGGGCAGAATCCAGATCCAGTGCCTCCTGCGGGCATGCTCGATGTCTCAAGGTCAATGCTCGACCTTGTGTACAAGGTCTGGGAGTGTGGGAAACTGTCCTTCCAGACCTCACGCTGCTGTGCACTGCCCAGCTGTCCCTGCCCCAGCTGCTCGGTGCCAGGCTTGACTCAGCCGGGTCAGATGCTGAGGCAGCAGGACAGGAGCAGCAGCCGCCTGCCAGGTGGCATTGGTGGAATCACAGAACCATGGAATGGGTTGGGTTGGAAGGGACCTCAAAGCCCATCCAGTTCCATCCCCATGGTCAGGGAAACCTCCCACAGGATCAGGGGGCTCCAAGCCCCATCCCACCCAGCCTTGAACACCTCCAGGGATGAGGCAGCCACCACTGCTCTGGACAACCTGTGCCAGGGCCTCCCCACCCTCATTGTGAAGAATTTCTCCATTATATTTCAACTTAATCTCCCGGCTTTCACCTTAAAACCGTTCCCTTTATCCTGTCCCTGCAATCCCTGATCAAGAGCCCCTCCCCAGCTTTCCTCGAGCCCCTTTCAGTGCTGGGAAGCTGCTCTAAGGTCTCCCACAGCCTTCTCTTCCCCAGACTGAACAACCCCAATTCTCCCAGCCTGTCCTCGTACAGGAGATGCTCCAGCCCTCGGATCATCTCTGTGGCCTCCTCTGGACTCACTCCAACAGCTCCATGTCCTTCCTGTGCTGAGGACTCCAGAGCTGGACACAGGGCTCCAGGTGGGGTCTCACCAGGGCGGAGCAGAGGGGCAGAACCCCCTCCCTCACCCTGCTACTCCCACTGCTCTGGATGCAGCTCAGGACATGGGTGGTTTCTGGGCTGTGAGTGCACATTACTGGCTCATATGGAGCTTCTCATCCCCCAGCACCCCAAGTCCTTCCTAGATCCTGATCTCAGATCCCATCAGTGAGTGGGGTTGCTGGTGTGGGGAGGCCATCCCCAGCCTTTACCCTTGCAATGGAGGCACAACGTGTTACCTGCTTGGCCTCAGAAGCTGCTGAGCTGTTTCCTGACACAGCACCAAGCAAATAAACCCTGACTTAGGCAGAAGAGGCCATATGGTGTCTGGGCTCAGGGTGACTGATGCCAGGGCTCCTGCAAAGGGTCAGAGTGGCCATCTGGCCTGAGGCAGCTCGACCCAGCACCAACTCTTGTTCTGCATCAGCTTGCTGAGCTTCTGCTTCCCTTTTGGACCCTTTCCATCACTCTTGGGGAGCTGATGCCATCTCCACTGTGCCTTTGCAGAGCACAGTGCCAACTGCTGCCATCCTAACTCAAGGTTCGGGTGCTCCTCCCTCCAGGACCTCTCTCCACAGCCCTGGTGTAAATCCATCCCCATGGTGGGCAGCAGCATGAGCCTGAGGGTGCGAGTTCCAGGCTTGAACAGCCTCCCCAGCTCCACAACACAGCCAACTCTTCTTGAGAGGACGCTGCGTCTGCCAGGACGGAACAAGCTTCTCACCCAGGGTTGTTGGGAAGGATGGAGTCAGACTGAGCTCAGGAGCAGAGCCAGGGAGCAGCATGGGGACCAGACATCCCAGGCTTGCCAGTGATCAAGGTGACGGGGAGTCCCTTTCAAAGAGCCATTGGAAACCTGCGTCCATGTCATAGAATGGTTTGGGTTGGAAGGGACCTTAAAGATCATCCAGTTCCAACCCCCTGTCACGGGCAGCACAACCAGGCTGAGTCAGACCCCACTGAGCCTCGTCCCACCCTGTGATCACACCCTCAGGGTCAGCAGCCCTGCCTGCCCCAACTCCCCAAGCCCTGTAGAAGCTCAGGAGCTCGGCAGATGCATCCAAAGGAAGGTGTTGGCTCACAGATCCCATACCCACTCAGAATTCCCAACCACTTGCATCCCCCCTGACCCCAGCCAAGGACCCCCAAACAGGTGACAAAGGGGGCAGCAGAGCTTGATCAGCAGCTCGCAGGGTGCCCTCTGTGTGAGTGGTGGATGGCAGGCAGGGAAGAACCACATCAGTTCCTCTTTCCAGGTCCCAAGACTTGTTTCCCCAGGGTGGTGAGCATTGGCAAAGTGGAAGTTGAAACAGAGGAAGAGAATCAGGGAGATAAGTGTGTAATCACAGAATAAGAGAAGAGTTGGGTTGGAGTTTGGGTTGGACGGGACATCAAAGCCCACCCAGTTCCACTCCCCTGCCACGTGCGGGAACACCTCCCACTGGATCAGGGTGCTCAAAGCCCCACCAACCCTGGCCTTCAACACCTCCAGGGATGGGATCTGTGGTGTCTGGTTGATGGCAAGTTGGAATCATGGAACTATGGAACGGTTTGGGTTGGAATGGACCTCACAGCCCATCCAGTTCCACCTCCTCTGCCATAGGCAGGGACACCTGTCAGGCTGCTCCAAGTTCCATCCAACCTGGCCTTGAACACCTCCAGGGATGGGGCAGCCACAGGTTCCCTGGGCAACCTGTGCCAGAGCACCCCCACCTGTCATGGTTTAGCCCAGACCGGGCTAAATTATCAGCAGATAAACATGTGCAATTTGTCTTGCACATTCCACCCCACACACACTTCCAGGGGAAGGGAGAGGAAAATGAGAGGAAAAAGGCCTGTGGATTGGAAACTAAAGCTACAGATTTAATGAAATAATGATAAGAATGTTAATAATTATGATAATAATCAGAAAGTAATGAAAATATATACAAATACCTGAGATCACCCCTCCACCCCTCGATGACCATATGTCACGACAGCTGCTGTAGAGCAGACACAGGGAATGGATCCACAACCAGGAGGGAAATGGATTCAGGGATGCACGGGTCAGGGGTCAAGAACAGTCAGACAAAGGAGGTCCTCACTGGATGTCAGCCATGGAAGAAGAGAGCGAGACCCTCTGATCTCTCAGTTTTATCCCTAGTATGACGTGCAAGGGATGGAATCCTCTTGTTGGTCATTTTGGGGTCAATGTCCTGTCTTGCCCTCCCTGCAGGCGCAGCCATTTTTCACCAGCTCAAGGATGACCTTGGTTACTGGAGGAATAAGTATAAATATTGTTCTTTTTGCATACCAGTGCTCCATGTTATCACTGATAGAAACTGTCTGAAAAGCACGCAGTTGGCTTTCAAAAAGATGAAGTTACTTTAGACTAAAGCCAAGCCAGAGTGACCACAATTAACTCAAACCTTAACACCACTCCCACAGGAAAACATTTCTCCCTAAGATCTCATCTCCATCTCCCCTCTTTCAGCTCGAAACAAACCCCTTATCCCATCCCTGCACTCCCTGAATTCAATCAGCACTGATCCAATTAGCAAACGAGGGACACCTTGGAGGCATCACAAGGAGGTGCAGGAACTGGTCACACCTGGTGTGGGCACTGGGGAGCTCACAGGGATCTCTCCCTCTGGGAATGGGGCTCACGGCCAGACAGAGGGTGGGGACAGTGGCCAAAGAGCCGTGGGACTGAGGGATCTTCTCCCCCAGGGCTGGGGGACGTCGGCTCTGGCTTAGCAAGAAGATGGGTCAGGGTGAGCTGTTTTTGGGGAGGGGTCCAGCTCGCTGATGCAGCCTGTCCTCATACAGGAGGTGCTCCAGCCCTCGGATCATCTCCGTGGCCTCCTCTGGGCTCGCTCCAACACCTCCATGTCCTTCCTGTGCTGAGACTCCAGAACTGGACACAGGGCTCCAGGTGGGGTCTCACCAGAGCGGAGCAGAGGGGCAGAACCCCCTCCCTCACCCTGCTGGTCCCTCTGCTCTGGATGCAGCCCAGCACACGGGTGGTTCCTGGGCTGTGAGTGCACGTTTCCGGCTTATGTGGAGCTTCTCCTCCCCCAGCACCCCAAGTCCTTCACCTCAGGGCTGTTCCCACCCCATTCTCCAGCTGGAATTGTCCCAACCCAGGTGCAGGACCTTACACTCAGCCTGGTTCAACAACCTGTGCTGACCAACCCCATGCCCTGCAAGCAGAGACTGAGGAGTGGCCGTCCCTGCAGCATGGGAACCAGCAGAGCATCCTCTTGGGGACAAAGCTCACCCTGCCTTGGGGTTCCTGGAATACAAGAAGTAGTTACTATTACAAGAAGTGGAATATTTTGATTCAAGCTAAAGCTGAGTTAAATTCCATGTAATTAAGTGTATTTTTTGGAAGTTACACGCGATGTGCCTCTGATAACATGTTTTTTACAGCATGTTTTTTTCAAACAGTGCTCTTCCAGACACTGTTTCTTGAGTAATGGTAGCACCTTGTGCTAAGTATGGTCTCTGCTGAACAGATGTGTCTTCATCTCTGATCACCTCTGTTTTCATCCTTTCCCTATCTCAAATACAAGGTTAGACAGAGCTGGCTCCAAAGCTCCAATGAGCAGAGATTTGGCTGCTGTGAAGCTCATAATAACTTTAAAATTGGTCCTTGGAAAGTAGTAGAATAGGCATAAGATTTCTAGGAGAATTTATACATAAAAGTGTTGCCCCTCATCCCTGGAGGTGTTCCAGGCCAGGTTGGATGGGGTCTTGAGCAGCCTGGGCTGGTGGGAGGTGTCCCTGCCCATGGCAGGGGGGTTGGAACTGGGTGGGCTTTGAGGTCCTTTCCAGCCCAAACCATTCCATGATTCTAAGTGGGAAAAACATTCTGTCCCCAGCTCGTGTCTCGTTACAGATGGTTGATGGAAACCATTCCCTCGTGCATCCAGCACTGAAATTAAAGGCTGCTGCTTTCTAAAACTCCAAAATGAGGCTTAGAGCGTTTATTTAGCGGTATTTTTGGTCTCGCCCCCGCCCTGAGGCGCTCGCTGCCGTGGCTCCTAGCTGAGTGTCTGGCCTGTGGGACTCGGCAAAACCCACGGAGAGGTGTGGGAAGGGCAGGGGGAGGCAGCTGCTCCTTCCCCAGCAGGAATGTGGGCTGGTCTGCGTGCCAGGGTGATAAGGGGCTGCCTGGGGGTGTCCCAGGAATTTGGGGGGGTTGGCTGTCAGGAGAGGAAAACAGGCATGGGAAGGGTGCCCATAAATCAGCTGTCCTCCCCTGGCTAGTGGGGATTTGTCCCAGATCCCCACTGAGGGCACCCCCAAATTTGACACTGCAGCAGGGAATGGGGCCAAATCCCTGCTTCCCACTGGGAAAATTCACATTTTGGCTCTCTGTCCCATTGGATGCTGGAGGGAGAGGTGGGGTGGAGGATGGGGCTGAATGTCCCTGCAGCCCCCCCCATCCACCACCCCTCCACCCTACCACCCCACCCCTTGTTGCCTCCCCTTCACCT
The DNA here is from genome assembly GCA_033558235.1 of Neomorphus geoffroyi. Taxonomy (NCBI): domain Eukaryota; kingdom Metazoa; phylum Chordata; class Aves; order Cuculiformes; family Neomorphidae; genus Neomorphus; species Neomorphus geoffroyi. Next base: position 21,354,682 of record JAUMJM010000044.1, read on the forward strand.
TCCTGGGGTGCAAGGCTGAAAGAAACGGACAAAGGAAAGAAATCACTGCTCTGCTGGGATCCAGGCTGTAAAACCCCAGCTCAGCGATGGCACCTGAGTCAACAGAGAGTGTTTTTCTTTGCGAAGGGAGGCCAGGAAGCATTGTTTGGGGCTGCTCTAGGGGTGGTGGGGCAGCCCCTAGAACTCTGTCCCCTTGCTTGGAGCCAAAGAGTTATTGGGGACCCTCTGCCCCGTGCTCTGGGTGCACCCTCTACCTCTCCAAGCCCCCCCCCCTCCCCCCCGGGCATTCCCAGAGCCAGGCACATCTGGATCCCATCGCTGGAATGTGAAGGGGGGGGAAATCATAGGTGGGGGCAGGTTTTAACTCTTCCCTTCCAGCCACACTGAACCGGTTCAAGCTCACAGGGAGAGCCAGATTCCCATCATCCCACCCCAGCCCCAGCTGCCAAGGGTCAGCCAGCCCTGGGAAGCGGGCCCGGCTCATTTCGGCGCTGGGTAAATATTTTCCTTGGCAGCAGGATAGGTGCGAGGCCCCGGAGTGCCTGGGCGGCTCTGCAGAGCTGGTGGGGAGGAGGTCTGCACTGGGTGGGGGTGGGAGGTAGTGAGAGGATGCGCAGTGTGGTGACTCACCCTGAGGGATGCTCCAGCCCCCCTGGTGTGGTCCCCTGGGATGTGGGGACGCTGGTCCTCACCCCAGTGGGATGGGAAGAAAGGAGGGAGCATGGGGTGGTGATGAGCCCTCAGCCAGGGGAGTGGGTTAGGGGGCTCTGGTATGGGATAGGATGGCATGACATGGCATGGCATGGCATGGCGTGGCATGGCATGGCATGGCATGGCATGGCGTGGCATGGCATAGCATGGCATGGCATGGGATAGCATGGCAAGAAATGGTATGGGAATGCATGGCATGGGATGAGATGGGAAGGAATGGGATGGGAAGGCATGGCACGAGATGTCATGGGATAGGATAGGATAGGATAGGATAGGATAGGATAGGATAGGATAGGATAGGATAGGATAGGATAGGGTGGGGTGGGGTGGCATGAGATGAGATGGCATAGGAATGTGGGATGGGATAGGCGCCGCTGAGCTGGGAACAGTGGCTGAGGGGCTCAGGCAGGGGCAGGGGCCAAAGGGGTGGCACAGGATGAGCTGGAGAGACATGTAGGGTGAGAAGATGCTATGGGGCTGAGGACTGGTGCTGTGCCACAAGTTCAGACCTTTCCTTGGGCAGAGCATCATCCAGTGGCCTTTGTTAAGTCCAGGTGTGCACAATCATCCTGGCTCAGGATGATCCTGGCTGGTTCCTGTGCTCACGAGAGCAGAATTTTCAGGCTGAGCTCTTCCTTGACTGGAAGGAAATGTTCTGGGTCGGCTTCAGCATCTCCAGGAGGTTGTAACGTTCACATATGTAAAGCAAAGTAAGCTTTCGAGCGAAAAATCAATTCCAAATGCACAAATGTGACTTTTAAATTTACGAAATGCTGGACGGAGGTGTTTTAAGCATTTCGAGTCACTGATCCCAGACGCTTCATTAGTTCCGGAGCAAGACAGGGTTTTTTCTGCAGTCCCAGGCGAGCAGAGCAATGTGAATTATTCCTGCGACACAATGAGCAATCAAGTCCAATGCGATGGGAAATGACATGGCCATGACCACATTGCTTGGCTGGGAAGCTGCGCCTGGAGCTGTCGCTCGTCCCCATCACTGCGGGGGGGAGATGGGCCACCAGTCAGTGCAGCCCCAAGCCTGGGTGAGGGGCTTCCTGGGGACTACAGGTTACCTGCAGCATCACTCCCATCTTGGTAAAGTTGCCAGCCCAAGTGGGTGCTGGAAAGACTGGACCCAAACCTCAGCTCATCTTAAACCCCAGGGTTTGCTTTCCTTATGGTGAACTCATGAGGTTCAACCAGGCCAAAGGACAAGGTCCTACACCTGGGTTGGGGCAACCCCAGTACAAATCCAGGCTGGGTGGAGAATGGGTTGGGAGCAGCCCTGAGGAGAAGTCCTTCGACTTGGGGCAATGGGATAGGAGAAGCTTAACAGGAGCTTGGACAGGTACAGTTGGACTCAATGATCTCAAAGGTCTTTTCCAACCAGGCAATTATATGAAAGGAAACATCGCCCAGCTCACCCAGAGCCTCCACGGGTTTCAGGTTTGGGGCAAGCATGTGCCCACAGGGCTGGTGACAAGGAGAAAGACCCCCAGCAACCCTTATCTGTGGCATTAGGCTAAGAGCAGGTCCCAGAGCTTATGTCAGGGGTACGAGATGCTCCTGCCCCCTCCCACCCATACCTGGGGGGTACCAGATGCTTCCACCCATCCCTATGGGTTTATGAGATGCTCCTGCCCCACTCCCACCCATCCCTGTGGGGTATGAGATGCTCCTGTCCACTCCCCCCATCCCTGTGGGTTGCAAGATGTTCCTGACCCACTCCAGGCCATTGATCCCACCTCACACTGAGCAGGACACAGAGCCTGAAGCGAAGGACGTGTTTAAAAGCGCTCAGGGACGGATGCTGTCAAGACGATGTCCCCAACACGGCTCTCACCTGCATCGCGTTACCAACAGCATCTGAGATTGCAGGGAAGAGGCTAAAGATCCTCCTGACACCGCTCAGCTCCCTTGTTCTCGGCTGCAGCCGCTTTGCTACATCATTTTGCATTTTGCTCAGCCTTTTCTCACCGCTCACGGTTATCAGGGCCTGAAACATCAGTCTGGGGAGCAGGAGGCCCACAGGAACCCCCCACTTCCCACCACACTGACAGGGCTGCTGGGTCTGTACTGAGCAGCACCAGGCTGGAACATCCCAGTGTGCAGGAGGGTGGAAAGAACCACTTTGGGTTCAAATCCTGGGGCCATTTGCTGGCAATGCCCCAGATGGGGGAGGGTGCCCAGGGGAAGCAGCTCTGCAGGGACTTCTCCTCTCCTGATCCCAGGCAGCTGGTGAGGAGCTAGGTGTGAGGTCCTGCAGAAATTCGGAGCATCCCAGACCACAGAACCATGGAATGCTTTGGATTGGTTTGGGTTGGAAGGGACCTCAAAGCCCATCCAGTTTCACGGGCAGGGACACCTCCCATTGGATCAAAGGGCTCCAAGCTCCATCCAATCTGGCCTTGAACACCTCCAGGGATGGGGCAGACACCACTTCTCTGGGCAACCTGTGCCAGGGCCTCCCCAATCTCACAGGAAATTTGGGGGATGAGGTCCTCTTCAGGACAACGGAGAGGTGGGAAACCCAGGTAGTGACCAGGCTGGCTCAGCATGAGCGAAGGTGCGGATGGACAACACTGTGGAGGGGCAAGGGTGTGGAGGGGCAATGCCATGGAGGGGCCATGCCTTGGCAGAGCAATGCCATGGTGGGGTGATGCCATGGCAGGGCAATGCCATGGAGGGGTGATGTCATGGTCGGGTGACACTGTTGAGGGGTGATGCTGTTGAGAGCTGATGCTGTTGAGGGGCGATGGCATGGCAGGACAGTGCTTTGGCAGGATGATGCCATCGAGGGGTGATGCCATGAGAGGGTGATGCCATAGCAGAGTGATGCCATGAAGGAATGATGCCATGGAGAGGAGATGCTGACGTGGGGCAGTGCCATGGCAGGGCAATGCCATGGAGGGGTGATGCTGTGGCAGGGTGATGCCGTTGAGGGGTAATAACATAGTGGGGTGACTCTATGCTGGGGTAATACCATAGCAGGGTGATGCCATGGCCAGGTGACACCATGCAGGGGCAATGCTGTGCTGGGATGATGTCACAGTAGGCTGATACCATGGAGGGATGATGCCGTGGTGGGGTGATGCCATGGCAGGGTGGTGCCGTGGAAGGGTGATGCAAGCCGGATAGAATCATAGAATGGTGGAATGGTTTGGGTTGGAAGGGATCTTAAAAATAATCCAGTTCCAGTCCTCCTGGGTGACTGGAAGGGTGATGCCATGCTGGGACAATGCCATAGCAAAGTGATGCCATGGTGGGATGATGCCATGGAAGGGTGATGCTGTAGCAAGACAATGCCACGGAATGGTTCTGCACCAATCCTGGAGACAGGAAAGGAGAAAGAATTTCCTCCATGCCTATGATTGGATTCTTCTGGGTTTAAGCCCCCAAACCCCCAAAGGGTGGCAAAACCCCTAGAGAAAGAGCAGGTCTCTGCTACAGCCCCCCTGTCCTCAGCCGTCCTGGCTCCTCCATCCACCAGCTCCCAGTGACCAGGGAGGAAAGGGGGTCTTGGTTGGAGTCCCAGCAGAGACCACTCCGAACACACCATCCGTGATTTGGGGCCATGTAGATGGGGGCTGTCACCGGAGAGAGATGGAGGAGTGGCAAGGGCACAGCTGGACACAGCTGGACACCAGGAGATGACCCAGGAGTCCTGACCCCTCAGCCCTAGTGGAGGTCCCCAAGGCAGAGCTGCTGCGCAGGTCCCTCCCCCAGCCCTGTGCCCCCCGTTCGGGCCCTCACACTGCGTTTATTTTCCTTTCCCAGAGAATTCCGGCTGAGTGAGCTCAGGAAACGGGAGCTGGGGGTGGGGGGAGCGCAGGGGGAGCGCAGGGGGAGCACGCGTAGCTTCTCGCCATCAGTGGCCACCACACCAGCCTGGCTGGCTAATGCATTCCTGACGGCAACCACCCCGAGCATCCTCATCCTCCTGCTCCTCCATCATCCAGGGGCTGGGGTGGGGACATGGGGCGGCAGGAGGGACCCCAGTGGGTGGTTGGCCTTGGCTGTGTCAGTGGCCAGGGGAAAGGGAGAGGCCAGGTCACAGCTGGACCATGGGGATCACATCTGGGGAGGTCACAGCTGGACTGTGTGGATCATGGGTGGGAGTCACAGCTGGACTGTGTGGATCGTGGACGGAGGGATCACAGCTGGACCATTTGGATCACAGACAGAGAGATCACAGCTGGACCATGTGGATCACGGATAGGGGGTCTCAGCTGAACCGTGTGGATCATGGCTGGGGTGGGGCACAGCTGGACTATGTGGATCACATCTGGGGAGTCACAGCTGGATCGTGGGGATCATGGCTGGAGGGTCACAGCTGGATCGTGTGGACCACAGGTGGGGGGTCCTCCACCACTGCAGGGACCCCATAGCTGGGATTAGAAAGCTGGGCAGGCAGGTGGGACACCAGGGGCGTTTGGCCTTGGCTGTGCTGGTGGCCAGGGGAAAGGGAGAGGCCAGGAAGGAAGCTGGCACGGGGGACAATGCTGAGCGATGGGACATGAAAGGTCCAGTGAACGCTACGAAGGCGCCGCGTGTGCTGGGGTTTCCTGGGGAAGTCGGGCGTGGGGATGCGCATGCGTGTCCGGGCGAGTGTGCAGGGCGTGTGTGCCAGGAAAGGGTGGGGATGCGGAGCTGGGGTGAACTCTAGGGGTGGGCAAAGGTGGCGTGGCTGCCCCTCTCCCAGCGTCAGTTCTGTGCCAGGGATCCAGAGGGATCACACACGAGCAGGGGGCACAGCTGGATTGTGTGGATCACAGCTGGGGGTCACAGCTGGATCGTGTGGCATGAGGGTGGCTGGGAAACTGAGGCACGGGCTGTTTGGTGACCACGTGTCCCCGCCTGTGTGCGAGACAATCGCAGGTGGCACTTGCGCCCCAGTGCTTTCCACTCCCTGGAGTTCCTGTGGGAACCTGGAGCAGGGGCTGCCAACGCAAAACCCTCTGTGGGGCAGCTCTGGGCATGTCCCCAGCCCCACAGAGCCTGTCCTCACCCCACAGAGCCTGTCCCCAGCCCCACAGAGCCTGTCCCCATATCACATAGAACCTGTCCCCAGCCCCACAAATCCTGTCCCCACCCCACAGAGCCTGTCCCCAACTTCTCCAACTCCATGGAACCCATCCCAGCCCCACAGAGCCTGTCCCCACCCCATAAAGTCCATCCCTGACCAGGTCAGTGGGACTGGGCCACCTTGGAGGGCCCCAAAGCAGCCCTGGGGAGCCACAGCTCTGCAAGAAAGAGCAGACCTGGCTGGGACGGCCAACACGGGAAATGTCATCAGTTGGCTCGTACCCACCACACTTGGCCGTCATCACCACGTCCTCCAGCAGCTCCGGCTCCATTGGCTGCTCTGCCCCAGCTGGGCTGTGAGAAGGAAGCAAGCTAGCCCTTCCCAGGCTGGGCGTGCTCCCTCCCTGCTCCTGGTGTGGGGACAGCAGGGGACTGTGGGCAACAGCACCCCATTCCCTGTGGGAACCCCTCGGCATCAAGGTGGTGGAGACCAAGGGCTGGTCATGGCACCTCCATTTGCACCAGTCCCTCCACCCGCTTCTCCATTCCACTCCCCCAGCTTCGTGTGGGAATGTCGAACAATGGGAGGTGATGATGATGATGCCCCATCCCTGCAATATTCAAGGTCAGGTTGGAGAGGATTCCTGATGGAGTTGAAGCTGTTGAAGCTGTTCCTGCTCATTACAGAGGGGATGGACCAGGTGGTCTTCAAAAGTCCTTTCCAACCCAAACCATTCCATGACTCTATGATGCTGATGATGGTCCTGCTCTCTGCTTTGCCCACCCCAGAAGATGTCTCCTCTCTTTGAAGGAGCAAAGTGGGAGCACTGGGCAGGGCAGGTGGCTGCCCCAGTTCCCAGGCAAGGGGAACCAGTGGCAGCACTGGGAGCAGCACTGGGGATGCACCAGCCTGGCTTGACCCAGCATTTGTTTTCACCCCCAGCTTTGCGTCCTGGCCGGGGATCACTGCTGGCTTCCCAGCTCAGGTTCTCCATTCTCCTCCCGAGCTTCCTGTCCCAGCGTAGCGTTTCAATGGGCCGAGCTTCAATTCCCGGAAGGTGCTACCTCATCGCTACCTCACCGTGACCTCTACGCTTGTCAGGGCGCCAGGGACACAAACCCAGGTGCAGCCCCCACCACCCCACTCTGCCCTCCACCCCCCCACAGAAGCTTCCCCAGCTCTGGGGCAGCAATGAGGGACAGGGCTCCAGAGGGGACTGGGACCGCCTTCTGCAGCCACCCACCCTGGCACTGGGACAACTGCCAGCACCAGTATAGCCCAGTAGAGTCCCAGTACAGCCTTGGTACATCCACAGTACAGCCCCAGCTCAGTCCCACTACAGCCCCAGTACAGGCTAAATGCAGTCTCAGTATGCTCCCAGTACCGCTCTAGCACAGCCTCAGTGCAGCCCCAGTATGGCTCTGGTACAGCCCCAGTATAGCCTGGGTGCAGCTCCAGTTCCAGTACAGCTTCAGTGCAGCCCCAGTACAGCTCCAGCACAGCCCCAGTACAGACTTGGTGCAGCCCTGGTATGGCCCCAGTACAGCCCCAGCCCAGCCCCAGCATGGCCCCAACCCAGCCCCAGTAAAGCCCCAGTAGAGCCCCAGTAGAGTGTCAATACAGCCTCAGTGCAGCTCCAGTACAGCCTTGGTACAGCCCCAGCTCAGCACCAGTACAGCCCTAGTATAGGCTCAGTGCAGCCCCCGTATGGCCCTAGTGTAGCCCCAGTACAGCCCCAGCAGAGTGCCAATACAGCTCCTGTATGATCCCAGTACAGCCTTCGTGCAGCCTCAGTGCAGCCCCAGCGCAGCCCCAGTATGACCTTAGTACAGCCCCAGTACAGCCTCACTGCAGCCCCAGTAAGGTCCCAGCCCAGCCCTGGTACAGCCTCAGTACAGCACCAGTACAACACCAGTACAGCACCAGCTCAGCCCAAGCCCCAGTGTTTCCAATGACCTCAATGATCCCAACGATCGAAACAGTCTCAGTGATTCCAATGATCTCAGTGATTCAAATAATCCCAATGTTCTCCATGATCCCGGTAATCCCACAATGGTCTCAATGATCCTAACGGTTCCAATGATCTCAGTGAGTCCAACCACCTCAGTGATCCCAGTGAACCCAACGATCTGCCTGTGCCTTTCAATCTTCCATGAATGATTTCTTTTTGGTGCTGAGCCTTCGCCTACCTCCCACACTGAGGACACCCTGGCACGACTTCTCCAGCGTATCCCAAGCCAGGAGCCCTGTCTGGAGAGCAGCCACGGTGCAGGGGGCTGTGGGGCTGGGAGAAACAGGGCTATGTTGTCAGAAGGCGGCCGGATGCCTGGACAGACGCACGGAGAGCGAGCAGGAGGTGACGGTGGGCACAGAGAGCTGTGGGGCTACGCCTGGTGTGCCAGCTGGGATGAAGAGAAGATGAAGAAATTCTTCACAATGAGGGTGGGGAGGCCCTGGCCCAGGTTGCCCAGGGAAGCTGTGGCTGCCCCATCCCTGGAGGTGTTCAAGGCCAGGTTGGATGGGGCTTGGAGCACCCTGACCCAGTGGGAGGTGCCCAGGGCAGGGGATTGGAACTGAATGGGCTTTGAGGTCCATTCCAACCCGAACCATTCCATGATTCCCTGATTCTAACTTGCCATCAACCAGAACCCCCAGATCCCTTCCCTGGAGGTGTTGAAGGCCAGGTTGGATGTGACTTGGAGCCCCCTGACCCAGTGGGAGTCGTCCCTGACCATGGGACTGGATGGGCTTTGAAGTCCCTTCTAACCCAAACCATTCCAGTTCTATGAGTGACAAAAACTGGGAGAGAAACACGTGTGGGGTGACAGGGGTGGAGGATGATACATGTCTCCCCCATCATCCCAATCCCAGCTGTTTTGGAGCCTTGTCCTGGTCGAGAAGTCCAACCCCCCTTGGAGCGCGTGGTCCCCCAGCTCGGGGAGGCTGTGGGGCCGAGCTGGGAGTTTAGGTTTCATTCTTTAATTTTCGTTCCCGGCAGCGGCGCTGGCCCTGCCTCCTCCTCCTCCCGCTCCCACATCTGCAGCTGGAATTGCAATTTGAGGCGCTGGCTGGGCTGGGACTGGGAGTGGGAGGAAGGCACTGGGGGGAGGCAGAGGAAGCCAGAGAGCGAGGCCGGCGGTGTGGGGAAACCAGGGCTGGAGGTGCTGGGCATCGCCGGCCACCAAGGGCAGTGGTGGGAGCACAGCTGGAACAGCTGGAGCGAGAATTATAGAATCATCTGGTTGGAAAAGACTTTTGAGATAGAAGAAGGTGGTGGCTGGATTGCGGGGTCCCCAACCCGTCCCCCCCAGCAGAGGTAAGCGGCCATGGGGCTTCGGATTCACAAGGTGTGGAGATAATGGGGACCTGGCATCACCTGGCTCTTGACTTGGCCAGGGTGAGGGTGTCACCAGCCCAGCTGGCTGGGACACCTGGGATGTCTCCCAGTATGGGGGCAGCGGTGACGAGCACTGGGTGGGGGTCAGGAATGTTGGTGCCCCTCCCCAGTGAGGATGGGGGCTGTGGGCATTGGTGGGAGTGGGGATTGTGGTGCTGAGACCTCCTGAGCTTCTGGCGGGGTCATGTCCTGCCCATCCCCACCTCATCCGTGGGGGATACCGCCATGACCAGTGGCAACACCACCAGGACTGGTGGGGACACCACTGCAAGCAGCTGGGACACCTGGGGTCTCCTCCCATTTGGGGGCACTGATGATAAGCACAGCCCACTGGGTGGGGTCAGGAAAGATGGGGCCTCTTCCCAGTTAGGATGGGGGTTGTGGACACGGGTAGGAGTGGGGATTGTGGTGCTGAGACCTCTTGAGCTTCTGAGGGTTCCATCCTCTGCCCATCCCGTCATCTCACTTATCCCTGAGGAACACCACCACAAACTGCAGGGACACCTGGGGTCTCCCCCAGTGTGGGGGCACTGGTGATGAGCACAGCGGCTCTAGGGCCTCTCTCCAGTGAGGATAGGGGCTGTGGGCACAGGTGGGAGTGGGGATTGTGACACTGAGCCCCTCCTGAGCTTCTGGTGGGGCCCATCTCCTGCCCATCCCCTCATCCCACCTCATGTTTGGGTGAAACCACCATACCTGCTTGCGTCACCCTCATGAACTACAGGGACAATCCATGAGATGCCAGCTCCGTGCAGGGGCTGCAAGTGTTGTGGAAGCCCATGCCAGGACAAGCCATGCCAGGGACATCCCACCAGCTCCCATGTCCCACCCACAGCCGAGAGATGGCAATGGGAAGGGGACAACTCCCACAAACACCCATAGAAGCCCAACAGCTTTGCCTGGTGGATTTAGGGGCTTCCCAGCCCCGCAGACGTCATTCCCGGCACAAGAGGCTTGGGGTGATGAACACCTCCTCCCACTGCCTGCACATCTGGATCCCAGCCCCACAGCTGCCCCGATCCCCCACACAGCTGGAGCAGCCCGTGCTGCGGTGGCACTGTGCCCAGCGCCGCTGGCGTCCCCACGCTGGGCACTGCCCTCCCTGTCCTGAGCCCATCCCAAACCTTGTTTCCTTTCCCCATTTCCGTGAATCCTTGCAGGGGCGGAAATGATGGAAAGTCCTCAAAAACGCTGCTCCTGCTGGAGGGAGCACTGGGAGCCACTGGGATGACTTTTCCAACAGCACAGCCGGGCCCCTTGGAGCTGGGGGCTTCATCCCATGTCCCTGCGAGGGGTGGTGGGTGCAGGCAGGGCGATCGCTGGCCAGGATCCACATGGAAATGATGCTGGGTTCTGCAGGGCTGAGCTCCATGCAAGTGCGTGTCCTGCTCACACATGTGCATGGGAAGAGGGGGATCCACTTGCACCCACCAGCTGGGATTACAGGGATGCTGAGCTCACTAGGCACCCCGAAGCATGGGATGCAGAGTCCAGGTCTCCAGCGTTGCAGGAGGAGAAGCCCAGTTGGATGAAACCACTTGGAAGGTTGGAGGACATTGGTGGTCTTTTGTCCTGCATGGAGGTCAGACCACCATGGGCTGCTCAGGAACCAGCTGAGGGGTCACACCAGGTCTGCCACCCTGGAGCGCAGCATCCCACTGCCGAATCCCCAGGGTCTGAGCCCGCATCCTGCTGAGGTACGGAGGTGCCAGCCCCAGCAGGAGGGAGAAGCAAGACCTCAGGCTCTGGTGACTCACTGGCTTCATTCCCTGGACCTTGGTGACTATGGGATGCTCTGGGCAGTCGGTCTGGAGCCTGTGCAGATCCCATGGTTGAAATTCTCCATCCCAGCAAACCAAGTTGTACTAGTGGGTTTTGCTGGCAACTTTGTCTGTCCCCAACCTGCCAGCCCTCTGCCTGACATCCTGGTGGGGACATCGAGTGGGCTCAACTCACCCTGGCAGCTCCATACCTCAGCGGGATGCAAGCTCAGACCCTGGGGATGCTGCGCTCCAGGGTGGTCCCTGAGCAGCCCAGGAGCATCCGACCTCCATCCAGCACAAACAACAACCAAATCAACCAGCTAAGCCCCAGGAAGGGGTTTTCCTGGAGCAGCCACATATTCCCAGCACTGAGGAACCATCTCCATCCTTGCAGGACACTCTCACAACCTCATGCAAAGCCCAGTTGTGGTGGAGAAGCCCCTCTGACAGCCTCAACCTGCCAGACACCAACCCCTCCAGGTCCACCGGCATCACTAGGTTGGAACTGGATGATCTTTAAGGTCCCTGCCAACCAAACCATTCCATGACTCCATAGTTCTGTGATTCCTTGCTGCCTGTATCAGCCGCAGCTCCTCCTTGCTCAGCCCCTCACTGGCCCCTCCACCAGGGTGGCCAGAGCTGAAGCCCCCCCGCTCCAGGGAAAAGCTCTTCGTTTGCCATTTTTAGCACAAGGCTTTTTCTTGGGAGAAAGGATCTGGCCGCCGTGCCGATAGTGCATGGGTGGGTTTGGCTTGGCGCAAAGCCTCTCCCTGATGAGCTAAGCCTTGTCCTGAGCCCACAGCTCAGCAGGATGAGTGCGGCTGGCGCGGGGCAGGCAGCCGTGGAGGCGGTGGGATGAGCTGGGATCAGGCAGGGAGCCAGGAGCTGCTATGAGCCAGGAAAGCAGTTTTGGAGCTGGTCAACGTGAGTTCCCTCCTGTAGCCACTGCTCTTGCTGGGTCTGTGGGTCTGGGCTCACCTGGGGGGGTGAGGGGACCCCATGGGCACCCCAGCTCATGGCACCCTGTGTCAGCACCTTCAGGCAGATGGACGCTCATCCCATCATCTCTCCTCCTTGTCTTGCAGCCAGGAAGGCAAGGCCACCATGGCGATGCTCCTGGAGCCCGGGATGCAGAGTCTCAGGATGGGTAAGGTGCTCCCAGGGAGGGGGGGGGGGGGGCCCTGCACCCCCCTCATGTCCCCACCACTGGAGATGAGCTCCTGGTCCCTCTCCCTTCTCATCCACACACACCTAGGTGCCCCCCCCACTGCTTCCCAATCCCTCCATCCCCTCCAGTCTGCGGTGCAGAGGAACCTCCCCGCCGGGGTAACCAGAACCAGCTGTGAGGAGGAAACCTGACCCTTCGAACACAAACCTGGAGGAGCCCAGGCAAGGAGGCGGCTGCAAAAATTTAACCCCCTGCAGGATCCCTTCAGGTCACTGGGGACCCAGCACCCCCTTAGTGGCGGGTGCCAGCTCCAGCTCGGACTCACAGGGAATCCCAAACATAAGAAGGATGCGGAATGGTTGGAACAGGTCCAGAGGAGGCCATGAAGATGATCCGAGGGCTGGAGCACCTCTGCTATGAGGACAGGCTGAGAGAGTTGGGGTTGTTCAGCCTGGAGAGGAGAAGGCTCTGGGGAGACCTTAGAGCAACCTCCCAGCACTGAAAGGGGCTCCAGGAAAGCTGGGGAGGGGCTCTTGATCAGGAAGTGCAGGGACAGGACCAGAGGAACGGTTTTAAGGTGAAAGAGGGGAGACTGAGATGAGTTCTTACAGAGAAATTTTTCCCTGTGAGGGTGGGGAGGCCCTGGCACAGGTTGCCCAGAGAAGTTGTGGCTGCCCCATCCCTGGAGGTGTTCAAAGCCAGGTTGGATGGGGCTTGGAGCACCCTGATGCAATGGGAGGTGTCCCTGCCTGTGGCAGGGGGGAGAGACTGGATGGGCTTTGAGGTGCCTTCCAAACCCAAACCATTCCATGATCCCGTGCTTCACAAGTACGACCCCACTCTGGGTCTCCAGACCCAAGGCTTGATGCACAGGATGAGCTCTCCCATCTTTGGGGCTCTGCTGGCACACAGAGACACCAGAGAGATGATCCTGTTTGTCCAGGATCAAATATTCATGGCTCAGACATGGGATACAGCGAAAGGCACTTACGGAGCAAGTGGGGAGGGACCGGAGCCGTGTTGCGGTGATGAGTGGCCGAGTCCGCCCGTGCAGCTCCCAGGGGGCACTCAGCATAGCAGCAGCCCTGACACCGAGTCCGATGTGCCAGCAGCTCAAGTCTTGGCCAACCAAGAAGACAAAGCAGAGGGCAGAAACCAGGACCCCCACTGCCAGAATGAGGGATCCACACACAGCCAAGCCCAGCTCCAGCTGTTGGGGGGTCCCAGAGCAGCCCCACCGCAGACTCAGGGGATCCAGAGGGATTTAGGGAGCTGCCCCTTGGGTGTCCTGGTGCAAACTGGATGCAGTGGGAGCTGAGGTGGGTTCACCTGGGCACCAGCTACTGGCACCCTCTGGCAAAGGGGAGCTGGAGCTTTCCCTGAAGAAAGACCAAGGAGCCTTCTCCAGCTCCAAACCCCACTGGAGTCCAGCTGGGATAGGTACTGCTCATCCTTGCTCCCATATTCCAGATCCCAGTACAGAGCTGCCTGGTTGGGAAGATGAGCCCAAAGTGTGTATCTGGGCAGAGCACATGGCGTGGACATCATCCAGATCCCACATCCCATTTCCAGCATGGCCAATTCCCTTGGGAAAGGTGCCCCCACTCCACCAGCTGCCCCTGGCCAACAGCTGGGGCCCATCCATCAGCTTGTGGTTTGCAGGGCGGGTGATTAATCCCTTCTGCTAATTGGAGCCATGTGGCAAGAAGAGTGCAGGCAGCTCCTCACCACAGGCCCTCTCCATCCCAGCATCCCACTGGGATTAATGGGAATTCCCAGGACAAGGCTCCTGGAGAAGCTGATGGGGGATCACACAAGGGGACATAGAACTGGCTGGGGTCTCCACGAAGAGGAAGGGGAACCACAGTAGAAGGCTGACTGTGCAGGTATTGCACCGTAGTCCCTGTACCCATGCGTGTTTGTGTTTCACTGCTGTGCGGGACAGCACAAGCCTCACAGAGCTCCCCATGAGCCAGACCTCCACGTCTTGGGGTTCTCATGGGCTTACATGGGAGTTATGGGGTCTCCACCAAATCAGGTTGTTCTATAGCGACATCTGAGCCAGGCACACCTCCCCTCTCCGAGGAGTCAGCTCTCCATGGCATCATGACCCAGCCTCCTGATAGCTCATCAGCATCTCTTTCCCAAGTGTTCCCTCTATTCCTGCTGGATACAAGGTTCTCAGCTGCTTGCCTGGAGCAGACTCTGGCATTCTTCACAGTCGTCCCTGCCAGACATTGCCACGCTGAACTAGCATGTATTTATGTGACAATGGCTGTCTTGGTTTAAAAATAGGCAGCTCTGGAGAACCACTGCATCCCTTTCTGCTACGAAGACGTCATAGGCTGTCAGTCTTGACTTTTCTGTGGTCAGCAGCAAGGAACTGGATCTGGCTGCTCCTTCCGTTGCGCTTCCACTTCTCTGGTCCCCTTTGTGTGCAAAGCAGGATCCACCCCACTCAGGTTTGCACAGTGGTATCTCCACATGTACAGAAGTATCTCCATCCTCACCCACCCCCTGGGGCTCTGTAGAGTCAATGGGGAGAAATGGGGCTTGCAGGTTCACCTGACTCCCTTTGGATGATGGATGGATTCAGGATGAGTTCACCCAGAGTCCTGCATCCAGCTCTGGAGTCCTCAGCACAGGAAGGACGTGCATCTGTGGGAGCGAGTCCAGAGGAGGCCATAGAGATGATCCGAGGGCTGGAGCACCTCCTGTACGAGGACAGGCTGGGAGAGTTGGGGTTGTTCAGCCTGGAGAAAAGGCTCTGGGGAGACCTTAGAGCAGCCTCCCAGTACTGAAAGGGGCTCCAGGAAAGCTGGGGAGGGGCTCTTGATCAGGGAGTTCAGGGACAGGACGAGAGGAATGGTTTTGAGCTGAAAGAGGGGAGACTGAGATGAGATCTTACAGAGAAATGTTTCCCTGTGAGGGTGGGGAGGCCCTGGCCCAGGTTGCCCAGAGCAGTGGTGGCTGCCCCATCCCTGGAAGTGTTCAAGGCTGTGTGGGATGGAGCTTAGAGCACCCTGATCCAGTGGGAGGTGTCCCTGCCAATGGCAGGGGGCTGCAACTGGATGGGCTTTGAGGTCTCTCCCAACCGAAACCATTCCATGCTGCTATGAGAACCCTGTGTGCTGGTTCCTCTCTGGTGATGGAGAAGGCATTGAGCCCACGTCTCACCATCAAAGCCTGGCTGCACTAGCAAGTTGAAGTCCTCCATGAAAAACCACAACCAAACCAACTTGCACCGATTGATCTTCTTGTTGAGTCAGAGCCAACATCCCCCAGCCCTGGGGGAGAAGGTCCCTCAGCTCTTTGGCCACTGTCCCCACCCTCTGCCTGGCCGTGAGCCCCATTCCCAGAGGCAGAGATACCTGTGAGCTCCCCAGTGCCGACACCAGGTGTGACCTGGTCTAACACATCCAAGGCTTTCCTCAATTTAATCAGTGCTGATTAGATCCTTCTTTACACATGGATGAAATAAGTGTGGGAAGCCCTCCAAGCCCAGACTTGCCCTGTGCAGATTCCACCAGGAGCAGCACCCACAGCAGGTCTGACCCTTCCGCTGTCCAGCTCATGTCCACATCTGTTGTGTATTCATCGGGATGTCACAGATTGTCCTCACTTTGAGGATGGATCCTCAGAAGGAGCTGGGGCCTGTTTCCATCCCTCTTTCTGCTGTGTCTGCAGGTGCCAACAGTGAGCGGTGCCCGACACCATCCCCTCCTGGCTCGCCTGGGATGTCCCATTACTTCTGCAGCATTGCCCCGCTGACACCTTCCCAGTCACCGGTAAGGCAGTGGTGTGGTCCTTCCTGGGGATGCTGGGATCTGTCCCCATGGCATCAACCCCTCTGTGGCCAGCGGGGCGAGGGAGGGGGTTCTGCCCCTCTGCTCTGCTCTGGTGAGACCCCACCTGTGTCCAGTTCTGGAGTTCTCAGCACAGAAGGACATGGAGCTGTTGGAGCGAGTCCAGAGGAGGCCACGGAGATGATCTGAGGGCTGGAGCACCTCCTGTACGAGGGCAGATGGGAGAGTTGGGGTTGTTCAGCCTGGGGAAGAGAAGGCTCTGGGGAGACCTTAGAGCAGCCTCCCAGTGCTGAAAGGGGTACAGGAAAGCTGGGGAGGGGCTCTTGATCAGGGAGTGCAGGGACAGGATGAGGGGAATGGTTTTAAGGTGAAAGAGTGGAGACTGAGATGAGATCTCAGGGAGAAATATTTTCCTGTGAGGCTGGGGAGGCCCTGGCCCAGGTTGCCCAGAGCAATGGTGGCTGCCCCATCCCCGGAGGTGTTCAGTGCCAGCTTGGATGGGGCTTTGAGCACCCTGATCCAGTGGGAGGTGTCCCTGCCCATGACAGGGGGGTGGGACTGGGTGGGCTTTGAGGTCCCTTCCAACGCAAACCATGGTTCTATGATCCATCCCTGGTTGGTGGTCACTCCCCATTGCCTCCCCTCCTGCTCTGATTGCCATCCCCATCGCACAATCTAACACCGGCCAAAGGATGGGTCAGTCCCTTGCCTGGGCCCAAATCCCTCTCTTTGTGTTGGGATTGATGGGATGGAAGCTTTTTCCAGCACAGGAGGCAGGATTGGAGCTGGAGGAACCACCAGCATGAGTTTAGCTCTTTGCAAAGCTCCTGGCCTCAGCTTGCTCCTACCTGGACATCCCGGGGCACTGCCCAGTGTGGGAGGACACCGACAGGGACTGTGTCGCATCCCTGAAGGTGTTCAAACACCATGTGGCCATGGCACCTGGGGAAAGGGTTCAGTTGGCACGGCGATGTTGGGCTGATGGTTGGACTGGATGAGTTAGAGGGCTTTTCCAACCTGAATGATTCCATGATTCTACGATTCCTTGTAACTCCCCGAACATGCACATTTCTGAGACAACCCCTTCACCCATGCTAATCGCCGGCTCTTTTCGCAGCTATATCGTGTCGGCACTTATCAAATCTGGGCTCATTAAACGTTAATGAGGGCTTTTAGCTTTCCATGTCTGCTCCGCGTGCTGAGAGGCTGCGGTGGCACCAGTACAAGGATCACTGCATCTTCGCAGCTCCTTCAGCACCGCTGCTCCCTGAAACCTCTGTCTGATGTTGGGAGGGCTGGCCAGGGGGTGAGGGAGGGGGGACCTCGGAGGCAAGGGGTGGGGGACCAGAAGGGAAGAGATGGGGGGGGAGCGGGAGGCAAAGGATGGGAGCTGGGAGGGAAGAGAGGGAGGCCAGGGGGTGAGGGATGGGGGACCAGGGCATAAGGGATGGGAGCAGAGAAGGAAGAGATGGGAACCAGGGAGCGAGTGATACAGGAGCAAGAGGCAAGGGATGGGGAGCAAGAGACAGGATTAGGAAAGCATCAGCTTTAGGAGGCAGCAGTGGGAATCTCTGTATCAGTGAGGTTTTCATGGGGTCGCACAGGATGAGGCTCATAGGACAGAGATCAAGAACACAAGGTCTTGGGGAATTTGAGCTGAAATTCCCCAGCGTTCAAGTGTGGAGGGCTCAGCACCACCCCAGGCACCTCTTGCAGGCAAAGGCTGCGGGCATCCATCCCTCTCCAGGGCTGCCCAAACACCCTTGTCCCAGCTTGTGTTTGGGCATCACCATAGGGACCCCCTGCCCAGCGTGGGCAATCCCACTTCTCCATGATTTGGAGCTCTGTGAGAGGAAGAATTGCCCACATTGTTGGCATCACTGCAGAGGAACCATGGCATCACCGAATGCCTATAGAAGTGGTGGCTGCCTGGAGGTGTTCAAGGCACCCTGAGCACCCTGACCCAGTGGGAGGTGTCCCTGCCCGTGGCAGGTGGGTTGAAACTGGATGGGCTTTGAAGTCCCTTCCAGCCCAAACCGTTCCATGATTCTACGATCCCTAACAGCTGCTCTTGCATTTCAGAGGAGCGAGGCTCGCTCCCAGCAGACGGCCTCCTTTGCTGTGGTGGTGGCCATCGACTTTGGTACCACATCCAGTGGCTACGCCTTCAGCTTCTCCAGTGACCCTGAGGCCATCCACATGATGAGGTGAGGAGCGTTTGGAGAGCTGTTCCTGGGGCTGTGAAAGGACTTTTTGCCCAAGGAGGTGGACGTCAGCTTGTTGGGAGTCAGAGATGGAGCCGGGCTGGGCACTGAACATCCACCATCACGAGTGAAGGATGCTGTGGGTGGAAGGAGCCCGTGCAATGGGTCCAGTGAAATGAGCCCTCACTCAATGGGAGGATAAAACAAGAGCATCTTCATTAGCGTTCTGTTCTAACAGCCTGTGTGGGTGCAGAGGATCCCTGTGGGGGTTGAACAAGGAGCAAAGCCATCTCAATGCGTGGCCTTCCCAAGGATGTTGGTCCCTTCCTCGTTCCTCTTTGAGGTTGTGCTCACAGTAGTGGTTCAGGTGGCCAAGAAGGCCACCAGCATCCTGGCTTGGATCAGCCATGGTGTGGCCAGCAGGAACAGGGAAGGGATCGACCTCCTGCACTCAGCACCTCGAATCCTGGGTTCAGTTTGGGCCCCTCACTCCAAGAAAGACCTCGAGTAGCTGGGAGTGCATCTGGAGAAGGGACCGGAGCTGGGGAAGGGTCTGGAGCCCAGGGGTTCTGGCAGCGGCTGAGGGACCTGGGGCTGTTCAGCCTGGAGAAGAGGAGGTCTCATCGCTCTCTGCAGCTCCGGGAAAGGAGGTTGGAGCCAGGTGGGGGTCAAGAACAAGGGATGGAGTGAGTGGAAACAGCCTCAAGTTGAACCAGAGGAGCTTTAGGTTGGATAGTGGGGAATACTTCTTCAGTGATGGAGTGGTGAAGCCCTGGAAGAGGCTGCCCAGGGCAGTAGCGGAGTCCCCATCCCTGGAGGTCTTCAAACACCATGTGGCCACAGCACTTGAGGACAGGGTTGAACCACCACAGGGAGGCTGGGCTGATGGTTGAACTGGATGAGCTTGGAGGGCTCCTCCAACCTTAATGATACCATGATTCTGTGAAATAACTGACATGGGGCAGGACCCGTTCTCCAGCCTTGAGGTTCACTGGCTGCTATGGGCTGCTGCTGCCTCCTGTTTGCAGGAAATGGGAAGGAGGAGATCCAGGGGTGGCCAACCAGAAGACCCCCACCAGCCTTCTGCTGACTCCAGAAGGCATCTTCCACAGCTTCGGCTACACCGCCAGGGACTACTACCACGACCTGGACCCCGAGGAAGCCCGTGACTGGCTCTACTTTGAGAAGTTTAAGATGAAGATTCACAGCACCAGTGTAAGTCCCTGCTCCCATCCTGACCACCTCAGGAGAACCTGTCCAGACTGGATGTGATCTGAGCTGGAACAAGGGGTTCACCAAGGTGGGGAGCACATCTCCAGAAGGGCTGGACATGGGCTACAAAGCAAACCTGCCGGTGGCCACTGTCCTGCCCAGCTCATCCCACCTTCCTGTTTGCTTTATGCACTTGGCACGCAGCAGTTTTTTAGTGCTTTCCAGAGGGGTGAATTTTTGATTGTCCCCATCCAAGATGCTCCAGGGCTGGCACAAGGGGCTGTGGAGCAGCACTTGGAGTGTGCATGCTCCATCCCGCCCAAGGCTCACCAACAGATCTGGGATGGGACACCAGCTGCATCCCAGCACCTTCCCTGATCTGTTTGCTGTTACCGCTCTTCCTGGCAGGACCTCACCATGAAAACTGAGCTGGAAGCTGTCAACGGGAAGAAAATGCAAGCACTGGAGGTGTTTGCCCACGCTCTACGCTTCTTCAAGCAGCACGCTGTGCAGGTAAGGCATCTCGGTCCCTGAGCTGGGCTTCCTGATCCAAAACGCTCCACTCCATTCCCAAACAACTCCAGCTGGAGCCGTTTCTGCTGGCTCAGACGGAGCCACCTTGGATTCCTCCTAGAAGCTCTCTTTGGCCTTGGCCACCCCATCTCCTGCCCTCTGTATGGGGTCCCCAATCCCACACCAACCTCTCAGGTTGATGCCATAACCATAACCCCAAGACAAGGAGAGGACCCACTTGCTGCTCTGGGGTTGGCTGAGCTGAGCCACCTGCAGGGATGCTTCCCCCATGCATGGGAGCCCAGAATTCCCTACATTCCAACCTCAGAGCCTGGTTTTCCTGACAGAGGACGTTCTCCTGATCCATCACACTCTACTCCCACTCCAAATGGAGTGTAAGTCGTGGGTGTGTCCTCCTCCCCACACGTTGGGTGTCCTCCTCACGATGCATTGTGGTCGTCCTCCTCCCCACGCGTCGCCCTCCACTGAGAGCCTCGATGCTCCAACCATGGAGCTTCACCCACTGCTTCTTGCCCGGCAGGAGCTGCAGGAGCAGTGCCCGTCCTTGCCTGAGAGGGATGCCATCCGCTGGGTCATCACCGTGCCCGCTATCTGGAAACAGCCAGCCAAGCAGTTCATGCGGGAAGCAGCCTACAAGGTGGGGGGACTCTGGGAGGGGGCTGGTCCATGGGGTGACCCTCATCCTCCCTCTACCTGTGGGTGCTGCTCATGTAACAAAGGGTTTCCAGAGTGTCATGGAATCATTAAGGTTGGGCTTCCTCAGGGTAGTGGTAGTAGTCCCTGGTGGTGTGGTCAAAGCTGTGTAAGATGCCCTCCGGTGTCAGCAGGAGGCTAGTGGGGGTCTTCTGGTTGGCCACCCCTGGGTCTCCTCCCCTCAGCCATGCTAAACAGCCCCAGATGTCTCATCTGCTCCTTCCTGATCCCAGAACCCCTGTTCTCCAGCCGCTTCCCCAGCTCCTTTCCCTTCTCTGGATGCGCTCCAGACCCTCAAGGTCTTTCTTGGAGTGAAGGGCCCAAAACTCGACCCAGGATTGGAGGTGACCCAAGTCACACCAAGTTGTTGTGGTCCAAGAGCAGGACCCAAGTGTTGAACCCCATCCCGTTGGCCTTGGCCCATGGATCCAGCCTGCCCAGGTCCCTCTGCAGAGCCTTCCTGCCCTCCAGCAGATCAACACTCCTGCCCAATTTGGTGTCATCTCCAAACCGGCTTGAGAAGCACTCAATCCCCTCACTCAGATCGTGGATAGAGACTTTAAACAAGACTGGCCCAAACACTGAGCGCTGGGGCCACCACCTGTGTCCCCACAGCCTAAGGAACAAACGTGGGGCTCTGGCTGTTGGGTCTGGACTGGCTTTGGAGGTGTGGGAGGATTTTGGAGCTGAATGTGCAGCAAGGTGGGGGCTGAGGATGGGGATGTGTGCTGGGAGCAGCTCCCACAGGGGTGGGGGTGCCCCTGGGGTGCTTGGTGCTGCCGTTGGATCCCTGGGATGGGCAGGAGCCAACCCAGCTGGAATGGGTAGGATCGCTGTCCGATGTACAGAGGGAAGGGTGATGAGCAAGGGATGGGGCTGGGCCAACCCAGCTGGAGGACATCTGGGACACCCCGGTGCACCAGAGCCTTCTCCGCCCTGATGCCCCATCCTCTCTGCAGGCGGGTTTGGTGTCCCCAGAGAACCCTGAGCAGCTCCTGATCGCGCTGGAGCCCGAAGCTGCTTCCATTTATTGCAGGAAGCTTCGTCTTCACCAACTGATAGACCTGAGCTGCAAACCCCCGGCCAACGGGCTGGCACCGGACCACTCCATCGACTCCAGCTTTCGCCAGGGTGAGCTGGACTGGGGGTGCCAGAGGGTCCTGAGAGGGGCTGGAATAGTAAGGGATGGAGCAGGCAGGGATCTGGCCCTGCAAGCCAGGGCGCAGGGACAATCCCAAAGCTGTGCTTGCAGCCTGGTTTAGTGGGAGGTGTCCCTGCCCATGGCAGGTGTGGAACTGGATGATCTCTAAGGTCCATTCCAACCCAAACCTTTCTATGATTCTGAGGGTCCATTGGCATCTGCAGCTGGGGAAGGGGTTGGAGAGAGCTATGGGGCACAGCTCAGCCAGGGATGCAGCAGGGGGCTCCATGGGATGAGCTGCACCCGTAACCCCAGAGAGGGGTGCCAGGGAGCTGGCTGGGGTGCACGCTTGGAGTGCATCCATTCTGGGGTGCTCACATCCCCACCCCGAGCTCCAGGTCTTGCCTGGGGAGCAGAAGGGCTCTGGGAGCAGCACTGAGGTCCCTGGAATGGGCAGCACTGAGAACCCTGGGGTGGGGTGCCAGAGGGCAGGCTCGGAGTGCATCCATCCTGGGGCTCACCCCAACCTCAAGGTCCTGCCTGGGAAGCAGAGGGACTCTGGGAGCAGCAGTGGGGTCCCTGGGCTAAGCAGCATCCATGACCCCAGAAAGGGGTACAGGCTCGGAGTGCATCCATCCTGGGGTGCTCTGTGAACGGCCAGGGCAGGGCTGGGTCCACCAGCACGGGGACCCCCAGCCTTTGGCATCGCTGGCAATGGGGAAACTGAGGCCAAGACAAGTGGGGCACCACACAAGGGAGCGAGCAGGAGGCTCTGGCTGCACCCATCTCTTTCCACTTTACTGGGAGCCCCACTTCCCGCTTTCACCCCATCTTCCCAAGCCGATGTGGTCGGGGCAGGCGATGGCTCCTTGCCCGAGGAGCATCCAAGACACACATCCTCATGGTCACAGGTCATTTCTCTTCCCAACCCACTGACCTCTGCCTGCAACACCCCAGGATCCTGGGCTGCCTCTCCCCTTTCCCTTTTCCTACAATTCCAGCTGGAGCCATTTCTGCTGGCTCAGCCACAGCCACCCTGGATTCCTCCCAGCAGCTCCACTTGGCCAACTCCACCCCATCTCCTCTCCTCAGCATCGCTGGCAATGGGGAAACTGAGGCAGAATCGAGTGGGGCACCGCACAAGGGAGTGAGCAGGAGGCTCCGGCTGTTCCTCTCTCTTTCCACTTTGCTGGGAATCCTATTCCCCACTTTCACCCTCTCTTCCCAAGCTGATGGGGCCAGGACAGGCGATGGCTCCTTGCCCAGGAAGCATCTGAGCTGTGCATTCCCATGGTTGCAGTCCTTTCCTCTTCCCAACCCACCCTTGTTCCCTGCCTGCATCACCCCAGGATCCAAGGCTGCCTCTCCCCTTCCTACAATTCCAGCCGGAGCTGCCCTGGATTCCTCTCAGCAGCTCCACTTGGCCTCCTCCACCCCAGCTCCTCTCCTCCACAAGAGGTTCCTAATCCCATGCCAACCTCCCTGGTGGACACCGTAACCATGGGACAAGGAGAGGACCTGCTCGCTGCGCCAGGGTTGGCTGAGCTGAGCCACCTGCGCAGATGCTCCACACACATGGGAACCCAGAATTCCCTCCATTCCAACCACACATCCAGGGCTTTTCCAGGACAGAGAAGGCTTGTCCAGCTGGGACAAAGCCCTGGAAGTGGGACCAGTCCTTGTCTTGAGTTTGGCTGGAGAACCAGGGTTGCATCTGGATTTACAGAGCTGGATCCCAGGGCTGAAGCTGATGGGGATCCATGTTCCATATCCATCTCCACGTGCCAAAAATAGTTGGGATAACCCCACCTTCTCCAAACATCTCCCACCCTTCCGGGCTGCCCTGGGACAGGGGGAGCAGAGGAAACCCCACCCAAGCTGGGAGAACACAGGAACCAGTCTTCCCAGTACAGCCGCCCCATGGCATTCTGCACAAGCACTGCTCCCTGTGCAGCCCCCCTTATGGTATTCCCGCACACTAGGGGGGTCCCAGGCTTGCTCCTGGCCCCAGTGGTCCCCAGACCTGATGCTGACACTCCCCCCTCTGTATCCTCCAGCCCGTGAGCAGCTCCGGCGATCCCGGCACAGCCGAACCTTCCTGGTGGAGTCAGGGATGGGGGAGCTCTGGTCGGAGATGCAGGCAGGTAGGAAGCATAGGGGGCAGCGTCCCCCCTCCAGTGGATTCTGGAGGGGTCACTGGGGTGGGAGATGGAATGAGTTGGGGGCCCCATTGATGTTCTCTGGCCTCTGGGGTCACCCTGGGTGAGGGGCTTTAAAAGCAGTTGGACCAGCAGGGAGCTCTGCCCCTCCGGTGAGATCCCACCTGGAGCCCTGTGTCTGGTTCTGGAATCCCAAACATAAGAAGTAGATGGAGCTGTTGGAGCGAGTCCAGAGGAGGCCACGGAGATGATCCGAGGGCTGGAGCTTCTGTATGAGGACAGGCTGGGAGAGTTGGGGTTGTTCAGCCTGGAGAAGAGACCTTAGAGCAGCCTCCCAGCACTGAAAGGGGCTCCAGGAAAGCTGGGGAGGGGCTTTTTCCAAGGGCCTGGAGTGATGGGGTGAGGGGGAATGGCTTTAAATTGGAAGATTTAGGTTGGACATTGGGAAGAAATTCTTCACGATGAGGGTGGGGAGGTGGCCCAGGTTGCCCAGAGCAGTGGTGGCTGCCCCATCCCTGAGGTGTCCAAGGCCAGGTTGGATGGGGCTTGGAGCACCGTGATGCAGTGGGAGGCGTCGCTGCCCATGGAACTGGGTGGGCTTTGATGTCCCTTCCAGCCCAAACCATTCCATGACTCTATGATGCGGGTGTGTCCCCCCCCAATGACAAAGCCCCCCCAGGAGGCCCTGCATCCCCCAACCAGGGAAGGGGAGGGTGAGGCTCTGTGCTGTCACTTGGCCCCCCAGAATATACCGGTTGGACTCAATGACCTTGAAGGTCTTTACCAACCTAAAGGGTCCCATCTGTGCTATTCCCACCCCATTCTGGGGTTCATTCCCACCAACCACCACAACACGCCCCTCCCAAACCTCCTCAGTCACTTTTTGGGTGGGAAAAAGACCCACAAAACCCACAATTTTTGTTAAAGCTGCATTTTCTTGGGGGGATGCTCCATGTCTTGGTAGTTGCTCCAAGCCCTCGGGGGTGGGTGCTGGGGGGTCTGGGGGTCACCTGGGACCCCCACCCGGCCACTGTCCTGGCCACAGGTGACCGGTACATCGTGGCGGACTGCGGTGGGGGCACCGTGGACCTCACTGTGCACCAGATTGAGAAGCCTCAGGGAACGCTGAAGGAGCTCTACAAAGCCTCAGGTGGGCTGCAGCCCCCGCCCCACCCCCCCCCCCGGCACTCCCCCTTCCTCCTTGGGGCTGGGGTGCCCTCCCTGCCCCCTCTCTGTCCCTGCAGGGTTATGGCTGGGGGTAGGGCGCCCCCTGGTGTCATCGAGGGGCACTGCAAGGGCGCGGGGGGGCAAAGGGAGGACGGGGGGGACAATTGGGACAGGGCTGGGGTAGCAACGGATGTCGAGGTGTTGGGCTGGGTGAGTGGGAGATGGGGGCTGGGTGGGGGGTTCGGGTGGGACAAGGATGCTGGGTTGGAGGGGGCAAGGTGGCACAGGGGGTCTGGGTTGGAAGGGTTCAGGGGGGAGAGGAGCTCAGGTGGGACAGGGGGAACAGGGACGCAGATGGGGCATGGGTTCTGGGCTGGGGGGTTCAGGTGGGAAAGAGGTGCTGGGTTTCCCCAGTGCCACCCAGGCATGCAGAGAAGGTGCTGGGTGACAGAGCTGTGACGTATCCCCGGCTGTGGGACGTGACCCGTGTCCCCTGGTCCAGCCCTGGCTTGCGAGGCTCCCCTCCACTTCCCTCCCCAACCTGAACCACAGGTAGAGGGGCCGCGGTGGGGCGCGGGGCCACGGTTCTTGCACAGAAATCACCCCAGGCTTTGGTAGGAGATGCCAGGTTGGGTCTGGGGACACAGGGATGGGTGACATTGGAGGGGTCAGACACCCCCTGACCCAGCCCCTTCCTGGTCCCAGGGGGTCCCTATGGGGCTGTGGGGGTGGACTTGGCCTTTGAGAAGATGCTGTGCCACATTTTCGGGGAGGATTTTATCGCCACTTTCAAAGCCAAGCGTCCGGCCGCCTGGGTGGACCTGACCATCGCCTTCGAAGCCCGCAAGCGGGCAGCAGCCCCGTCCCGTGCCAGCCCCCTCAACATCTCCCTGCCCTTCTCCTTCATCGACTTCTACCGCAAGCACCGGGGCCAGAACGTGGAGACGGCCCTCAAGAAGAGCAAGTGAGGTCCTGGGGTGTAGATAACGGAGTCTGAGGAGCTTGTGGTCCTGGAGGGACCTAAATTGGGGTGGGGGGAGAGGGCATGGGTGGGTGGGATGCTCTGCTGGGCTGGTGGGTCTCCAGGGAGGACCAGTTGGGTGGAGCCTTTGGTGAGGGGCAGCCCTGGATCTTCTCTCTCTCTCTCTCCATCCTCAGCGTCAACCTCGTGAAGTGGTCATCCCAAGGGATGCTGCGGATGTCCTCAGAGGCCATGAGTGAGCTCTTCCAGCCCACCATCAGCCAGATAATCAAACACATCGGTAGGTCCTGCGGTAGGAGCAGTCCAGCTGTCGGAATCCCTCACCCCACCCTTTCCCTGGGACTCAAACACCCCATAGTGGCACCCCAAGCTCTACCCAACTCCATCCTTCCTCCTCAGATGATCTCCTGAAGAAGCCAGAAGTCCAAGGCATCAAGTTCCTCTTCCTAGTGGGAGGCTTTGCAGAGTCGGCCATGCTGCAGCACGCAGTTCAGGTGGCTTTTGGCTCCACCTGCCGTGTCATCATCCCCCAAGACGTAGGGTTGACCATCCTCAAAGGCGCCGTGCTCTTCGGCCTTGACCCCACCATCGTCCGCGTCCGCCGCTCCCCCTTGACCTATGGCGTCGGGGTGCTCAACAAATTTGTGGAGGGGAAGCACCCGCGGGAGAAGCTGTTGGTGAAGGAGGGAAAGAACTGGTGCACCGACATCTTCGAGAAGTTCGTCTCTGTGGACCAGTCAGTGGCGCTGGGCGAGGTGGTCCAGCGCAGCTACTGCCCAGCTCGGCCCGGCCAACGCAAGACCATCATCAACATCTACTGCTGCGCCACCGATGACGTGGTCTACATCACCGACCCTGGTGTCCGCAAGTGTGGCACCATCAGCCTGGAGCTGGAGGCACTGGGAGATGCTGAGAGCCCAGCTCGTGGCCGCCGTGAGATCCGCACCAGCATGCAGTTCGGAGACACAGAGATCAAGGTCACCGCCATGGACATCCGCACCTCCAAGACGGTCCGGGCCACCATCGATTTCCTCTCCAACTGAGCCTTCCCTGCTCTACAGGGAAGAGGGATGAGGACCCTGGGATCCCCACTCCAGACCCATGGGCACAAAGAGCTGGGCACTGGCAACAACCTGAGCTGCAAGGCTGTCACTGGACCCCATTCCAACCCTGCTGGTGCCCCCTCCTTCTCACAGGAACCCCCCAGACTGCTCCCCACATCCACAGCCATGGGTTGGGGTCCAGCTGGGAGGAATGGTGAACAGCATCCTGCAGCATCGCTGCCTGGCCAAGTGGGGCTGGGAGGTCAGGCTGCGCCCCAGTATGAGACCAGTGGCCCAGGAGGAGGGGGACAGTGGCCCACCCACTCCTGGACCCCTTTTAACTGGAAGTGGGGGAAGTTCACAGAACGAAGCCCCTCACCGCACTCAGGACCCCTCACCCCAAAGGGTCCAACCGTTTATCCAAGCTGCACATCCTCCTGCATCCTCGGATGCACAAATAAATGGATGTGGACCTCCCTGCCGTGCTGGCCCTGGGAGCCTTCAAAGTAGCCCAGGGCTGCTGGGAAGGGCTGGCATCTTGTCCCCTGTCCCCCCTCATGGTGTCCTCTGTCCCCTCTCATCCGCTGTCTCCCCACCTGCTGTCACCTCGGTGGGTTTTAATCCAGATGCAGCTGCCAGCGCCGATGCTCCGGGAGGTTTAATGGGGAGAAACTGAGCTCCAGCCCCTTCCCAGCCGGAATTTGTGATGGAGCTCTGTGGATTCTTGTACTTCAAGCCCCAACACGTACACGTGTATATACATATATCTATATATTTATATATATATATAGGCACATCAAGCCTCCTGGTGCTGTCAGAACTGAGTCGCTGCGCCTGGTCCATGTACCATGGGCTGTACCGAAAAAAGGGGGAAAGAGGGGGAAAAAGGAGGGGAGGGAAGAGAAAGGGAGGGGGGAAGAGAGAAGGGGGGGGAAGAGAAAGGGAGACGGGGGAAAGAGAAGGGGGGGGAAGAGAAAGGGAGAGGGGGGAGAAAGAGAGAAAGGGAGAGGGGGGAGAAAGAGAGAAAGGGAGAGGGGGGAGAAAGAGAGAAAGGGAGAGGGGGGAGAAAGAGAGAAAGGGAGAGGGGGGAGAAAGAGAGAAAGGGAGAGGGGGGAGAAAGAGAGAAAGGGAGAGGGGGGAGAAAGAGAGAAAGGGAGAGGGGGGAGAAAGAGAGAAAGGGAGAGGGGGGAGAAAGAGAGAAAGGGAGAGGGGGGAGAAAGAGAGAAAGGGAGAGGGGGGAGAAAGAGAGAAAGGGAGAGGGGGGAGAAAGAGAGAAAGGGAGAGGGGGGAGAAAGAGAAAGGGAGAGGGGGGAGAAAGAGAAAGGGAGAGGGGGGAGAAAGGGAGAGGGGGGAGAGAGAGAAAGGGAGAGGGGGGAGAGAGAGAAAGGGAGAGGGGGGAGAGAGAGAAAGGGAGAGGGGGGAGAGAGAGAAAGGGAGAGGGGGGAGAGAGAGAAAGGGAGAGGGGGAGAGAGAGAAAGGGAGAGGGGGAGAGAGAGAAAGGGAGAGGGGGGAGAAAGAGAAAGGGAGAGGGGGGAGAAAGAGAAAGGGAGAGGGGGAGAGAGAGAAAGGGAGAGGGGGAGAGAGAGAAAGGGAGAGGGGAGAGAGAGAGAAAGGGAGAGGGGGGAGAGAGAGAGAAAGGGAGAGGGGGAGAGAGAGAGAAAGGGAGAGGGGGAGAGAGAGAGAAAGGGAGAGGGGGGAGAGAGAGAAAGGGAGAGGGGGGAGAGAGAGAAAGGGAGAGGGGGGAGAGAGTAAGGGGGGGAGAGAGAAGGGGGGGGAAGAGAAGGGGGGAGAGAGAAGGGGGGGAGAGAGAAAGGGAGGAGGGGGAGAGAGTAGGTGGGGGAAGAGAAAGGGGAAAAGTTGAAAATGTTGAAAAAAGTTGAAGACGGGACAGGGAAGCGGGGAGAAAGAGAG
Source organism: Neomorphus geoffroyi (assembly GCA_033558235.1). Classification (NCBI taxonomy): domain Eukaryota; kingdom Metazoa; phylum Chordata; class Aves; order Cuculiformes; family Neomorphidae; genus Neomorphus; species Neomorphus geoffroyi. The sequence goes on from JAUMJM010000044.1 coordinate 21,383,596, forward strand.
GCAAAAAGAGAGAAGAGGGGAGAGAAAGAGGGGAAGAGAGAAAGGGGGGAAGAGAGAAAGGGGGGAAGAGAGAAAGGGGGGAAGAGAGAAAGGGGGGGAAGAGAGAAAGGGGGGGAAGAGAGAAAGAGGAGAGAAAAAAAAAAACAAAAAAGGGGGGGGAGAAAAAGAGGGCAAAAAAAGGAAAAAAGGGGGGGTTAAGGAAAAAAAGTGGGGGCAAGAAAAAAGAGGGGGAAAAGGCAAACCAGGAGACCAAGGCGATGGCTGTGACACGAGGATGTGGATGGGCACTGGCACTGCGTACTGGGTACCAGCTCACCAGCCTCCCCCCTGCTGCTGACTGCAGTCCTGCATCCGGGAGGGAGAATTCCCACCCCAGGAGGCAGAATTCCCACCCTGAGAGGTAAAATTCCCACTCGGGGAGGCAGAAATCCCACATGGAAGGGGCGAGGGGGTGCAGAATTCCCATCCCAGAAGGCAGAATTCCCACTTGAGGGGGGGGAGGCAGAAATCTTACCCTGGGGAGGGAGAATTCCCACCCCAGGAGGTGGAATTCCCACCCTGGGGAGGCAGAATACCCACCCTGGGATGCAGAATTCTCACTCCAGCAAGTGGAATTCCCACCCCAAGAGGCAGAATTCTGACTCAGGAGGCTCCATCACCCCCGAGCATTCCCGACCCCAGGGAGAAAAGCGAGGTTGAAGCAGTAGCAGTCAGAGCAGTATCCCTGGTTCCCACAAGAATGCTCCGGCGATTGGAAGCCCCTCCAACACTTGGGGACCCCCCAGGTCCTGCAGCCATGGGGGTCCCGGGGGTGTTTGGGGTTGGTTTCTTCTTTTTGAGATGTGGGCTTCACCCTGGAGCCAAGCAGTGGAGTGGGAACGGGACTAATCGAAGCCGTGCCAGTCGCTCTGCTCCGAGTCGTACTCCAGCTCGGCACCGACGCAGCGCACGCCATCCAGGAGCATCGGTGTGCCGTGGTGCCGGTCTGCAGGACATGAGGGGACAGTGGGGACAGGCTGCAGGCAGAACCTTTTGGAGAGCAATTCTGGGGGTTTCAGGTCCATGGGTGCTCGTTCTCCCACCCAGGGTCCCCACAACATGGTTCATCATGGAATCCTTTAGGTTGGAAAAGACTTTAAGGTCATCGAGTTCAACCATAAACCCAACACTGCCAACCCCACCACAAAACCCCGTCCCAAAGTGTCTCTGGCAGGGCTTGACAACCCTTTCCATGAAGGAATTCTTTCCAATATCCAATCTAAACCCAAACTGGTGCAACTTGAGGTCATTTCCTCTCATCTCATCCCTTCTTACTTGGTTGAAGAGCCCAGCACACATCTGGCTCCAATCTCCTTTCCAGAAGCTACACAGAGCGATGAGGTCTCCCCTCAGCCTCCTCTTCTCCCGGCTAAACAGACCCAGGTCCCTCAGCCGCTCCCAGAACCCCTGTTCTCCAGCCCTTTCCCCAGCTCCTTTCCCTTCTCTGGACACACTCCAGCCCCTCAAGGTCTTTCTTGGAGTGAGGGGCCAAAACTGAACCCAGGCTTCGAGATGATCCAAGTCACATCAAGTTGTTGTGGTCTAAGTGTAGAACCCAAGTGTAGAACCAAGCAGAGGAGTTACTGAGCCTGGTTGAACCCCATCCCGTTGGCCTCAGCCCATGGATCCAGCCTGGCCAGGTCCATCTGCTCTGAAACCCAAGGCACTGCACGAGGACGGTTGCCCACCAGCAGCCCCTTACCCATGACACGGGCTTGGACCACAACCTTGAGGCAGGCGCCGTCATCGTTCTCGCTGGACAGGACCATCTCCTCCTTCAGGACCCCCTCCCTGTGCGCCGTGTACTCGCACTTCACACTGTGACCTGGGGACAGAGAGAAACCCTGTGAGAGCTGCCACCACCTTTCCCTACCCCATCTCGGGACCTCCTCCTCGATGTGAACACCAAGAGGCAGGACACCTCGAGCATGGACAATTTAGTCCTGTTCCCACCACTGAGGTGCAGAGCACCACTGGCTGGGCTCCCTCCCCACTCCGTGCCTCAGTTTCCCCACCCATGAGGCAGAGACAAGGATGCTGAGGCACATAGAGCTCCACAGGGATGCCCTCCTTGCTGTGTCCCACCACTACCTCCCACCACACTCATGCCGGGCACACTCATGCCAAAATTGCCCTGTTTTCCAGAGGGAACACGGAAACCATTCAGCTCCGAAGCATATGTGGCCATCAGCTCCATGAGCTGAACCTCATCTTGGAAGCACCAAAGCATGGGCAGATGGAGAGCAAAGCATCACCGTTCATGAAGAACCACAGAACCATGGAATGGTTTCAGTTGGAAGCAATCTCAAAGCCCACACAGTTCCAACCCCCTGCCATGGGCTGGGACACCTCCCACTGGATCAGGGTGCTCCAAGTCCCATCCAACCTGGCCTTGAACACCTCCAGGGATGAGGCAGCCACCACTGCTCTGGGCAACCTGTGCCAGGGCCTCCCCACCCTCATCGTGAAGAATTTCTTCCTCATGTCCAATCTAATCTTCCCCCTTCCAATTTAAAGCTTATCCTCATCCCATCAATCCAGGCCCTTGGAAAAAGCCCCTCCCCAGCTTTCCTGGAGCCCCTTCAGGTACTGGAAGGCATGAGGTTCTCACAACTCCACTTCTCCAGCTTGTCCAGGTCCCTCTGGATGCCATCCTGTCCTTCTGGTGTGACCACTGCCCCACTCAGCTTGGTGCCACCTGCAAACTGGCTGAGGGTCCCCTCAATCTCTCTGTCTCTATCATCCAATGACTCCGTGCCAGGTAGGACCTGGAGGAAGGAGGGAGAAGTGATGGAAAACCTTCTCCTTCCAAGCACCAGGAATGTTTCTTATCTTACTTATCCACCAGATTGTCCCAGTGCTTGCAGTGTCACCAAGTCTGGACCCAGCACCACGCTCTGCCTGGGCTGGGCACCACCGGGAATGCTGGCAGTGCAGGATTTGGCCCACACTGGACAAATCCAACAAGATCCATCCCTGCTCACAGTCAAGGATTTGGGAAGCAGAGCCTCAAGGGAGCCCAAACTCCCTAAGGAGTTCTCAAAGCCATAACTGAGAGGCACCAGACTCCTCCGAGTCCCACTGGGGCTGTTTGGAGTCCCCAAAGGGCTCCTTCTCCAAAGCCTTGGGAGCTCTGGTGCTGCGCCCGTTTTGGTTGTGCCAGCCAAGGTGGGAAGCTTCAAACAAACAAAGCTTAAGTGCTTTGCTGGGCCAAGGCCAACAGCATCGCGGGAAGAGCCACAGCCCAGCCCTGCTCCAGCCCCACGGCTGCCAGGAGCCCCAGGGAGCTGGAGGGGATAGGGATGCGGGAAGGAGCATCCGTAGGCTGCTTGGCAACCAGAGCTGCTGGCACAAGATGAACCGAGGTGGCCTAAGGAGTCCTATAGCCCACTGTGTCCTTGGAGTGGAGCTGGTGTCCCCTAAACAGCTGCCACTGAGCTCCCAGTGATGCTTAGTTGTTCCAGTCATAGAATCATGGAACCATGGAACCATGGAATCACAGAAACATGGAATGATAGAATGGTTTGGGTTGGAAGGGACCTCAAAGCCCATCCAGTTCCACCACCCTGCCATGGGCAGGGACATCTCCCACTGGATCAGGGGGCTCCAAGCCCCATCCAACCTGACCTTGAACACCTCCAGGGATGGGGCAGCCACCACTGCTCTGGGCAACCTGGGCCAGGGCCTCCCCATTCTCATCACGAAGAACTTCTTCCTAATGTTCAATTTATATCTTCCCCCTTCCAATTTAAAGCCATTCCCTCTCATCCCATCACTCCATGTCCTTGAAAAAGCCCCTCCCTAACTTTCCTGGAGCCCCTTTCAGTGCTGGGAGCTGCTCTAAGGTCTCCCCGCAGCCTTTTCTTCTCCAGGCTGAACAACCCCAACTCTCCCAGCCTGTCCTCATACAGGAGGTGCTCCAGCCCTTGGATCATCTCCGTGGCCTCCTCTGGACCTGTTCCACCAGTTCTCTCTCCTTCTTAGGTTTGGAATTCCAGAACTGGACACAGGACTCCAGGTGGGGTCTCACCAGAGCAGAGCAGAGGGGCAGAACCCCCTCCCTCACCCTGCTGGTCCCACTGCTTTGGATGCAGCCCAGGACACGGGTGGTTTCTGGGCTGTGAGCGCACGTTGCCGGCTCATGTGCCGGCTCCCCAGCACCCCAAGTCCTTCTCCTCAAGGTTGCTCCCAATCACATCATCCTCCAGCCTGGATTGAAACCACAGATTGCCCCAACAAACCACGTATTGTCCCTGGAGCCGTGGTGCTCAGCCCTGCTCCCTTCTCCCGTGGATGCGCCAGTGGCAAACTAATCCCAGACCAGAGCTGGGACGGTGGGTGAGCTTGGCGCCTCTTGGAGCAAACCCTCTCCCCGTCCTTGTCCCCATCCCCCCTCAGCCTGGGGGCTCTGCTCCACAACCACAGGGCTGCTCATCACCTCCCAGACCTATCCCAACCCACAGGACTGGGATAAAAGAGCCTTTAGCCTCCCAGTTCCAGATGATAAATTATGGAGATGGGGGTCTGCAGGGGATGGAACCAAGGAGGACCATGGGCTGGGGGAACTGGGAAGGGGACGGGGAAGGACAGGAGAAGGGGACTGTGAAGGGGACAAGGAAGGACAGGAGAAGGGCTGGAGCAGAACAGCCAGCAGGATCCCCATCCCTGCAGCCACGATCCTGGGGGCGCTGCACGTTCCCAGCCCCCAGCACGGGCTCAGATGGGGCTGAGCTGGCGCAGACACAAAGCAAAGCCCAGGCAGTGCCTCTGCGCTTACGTGTCAGGACATCATTTTCCTTCTCTGGACAAGAGAAGGAGCCAGACGCCCAGAGCCAGACGGAGAGGTGACCCCCCCGCAGCTCCAGCCGCTTTTTTAGGTGGAACCTGGGTACAGGCAAAGAGCAGAGCAAGGGCTAAAAATATCAGCGCGGCTGGACTTGGTTCAGCACGTTCCTGGCTTAAAACACCACAAAAGCTTCTTTCCAAACACACAGATCAGGCCAAGCATCCCTTGGGAAGCACGGTGGGAACACAGATTTTTTCTCCATGGAGTGAAGCTCTCCAATGAGGTGCCGGGATGCAGCCCAACCCAGCCACCCAGGACCAAAATGTCACCCTCAGTGGCATCAGGATTTGATCCCAAAGTCCCATGGGATGGGGACAGCACAATCCGCCCATCACCATGCTCCCGGGGAGGATGAGGCTCTGGGTTTGGGAAGCCCTTTGGAGGACACTCAGCCAGCAGAGCAGCTGCCACGGGGTTGAAGCAGGGACCTTACCTTCAGGCAGGGCGGTGATGCCGATGACACGGAGATTGGGATTGGGAAGGGGAACGGCACAGATATCCTTCCCCAGCTTCGGCACTGGTGGCAGCTGGAAGGTGATCTCATACTTGTGGAGGATCTTCAAGAATCCCACCTAGAAGAGACGGAACACAGCAGCAATCATGGCATGTCTCTGGCAAGTGGTAGGTGATCCCACATTGCCACCATCCCATCCCATCCCACCTTGGGGACAGGCATTAAGCTCTCACACTGCTATCATCCCAGCCCATCTCATCCCATCTGACCTTGGGGACAGGCATTGGGCTTTCATGCTACCATCATCCCATGTCATCCCATCTCACTTTGGGGACAGGTACCAGGCTCCCACGCTGCCATCATCCCATCCCATCCCATCCCATGCCACCTTGAGGACAGACATTGGCCTCCCACACTGCCATCAACTCCTGCCATTCCATTCCATCCCATTCTACCCCACCTTGGGGACAGGCATCAGGATCCCCCACTGTCACTATCCCACCCCACCCTAGGGACAGGCATTGGGCACACACGTTGCCATCACCCCATCCCATCCCATCCCACCTCTGGCCACCTCTGGAGCAGGGTCTGTCTCCATCTCGCTCCAAAAAAGCCACTTTAGGAAAGGAGCAGTGGGTTCCCCACCTGCTGCAAAGCTACAAAGCCACCCTGCAGCAGAGCCCAGAGCAGAGCCAGGATCCAGGGGTGCTCAGTGCTTGTAGATCCCTCTGCAGACCCTTCCTGCCCCTCAGCCCATGGATCCAGCCTAGCCAGGTCCCTCCAGCCCATGGATCCCACTCTTCCTTCCACGCTGGCAGGAAGCAGCTGCCCTCCTCGTTCCCAGGAGATGCACGTGCGGTACCAACGCGTTCGCTGCACGAGTGGGAAAAATAATAACAACCGCCCACGGCGCAGGAATTGCTCAGCGATTCGGTGCCATTTTTAGGGCGATCACCCATCATCCACCCAGCACAAAGAACTGACTCAGAGCCACACGGGAATTGCAGAGCGCTCTGTCGCACGCGACACCGGAGCAGCCCCGATGTTCTCTGTGGCAGTTATTCCTTGGGAAATGGTCTCCCAAGGAGAGGTTGGGAGGGAGGAGAGGCTTCGTGCTGGGTGAGGTGGCCACGATAAAGCAGATCCAGGCAGAGGATGGGTGACCTGTGTCTCCAAGTCACTGCCAGGCACCCACCTCACATCCAGACCACGCTCCAGCACCAAAGCCGGAGCATCCAGACCAGCCCTGGCCCTGAACAAGGAGCTGTGGGACATGGCAGGGATCTGCAGACCCATTGGGATGAAACACAAGGTGACATCAAAGACATCTCGCTGTCCCCACTTCCATCCCTGGCTCTCAGCACCGTTCGGGAGCCACTGCTGGACCCAAATCTGCACTCGTGGCTCATTCCAGATCCCAAGTTCCAGAGGAACCCTGCACCCCAGTATCCAGAGGGACAACGCATCCCACCCCAGCCTGTGTGACCTGACCCAACAGCCCCACAAATGCTTCCCTGATGAGACAGCAGCAACACACACCCCCCCACTGGCCTCAACCCCACCCCATCACCAGCAGCTGCAGGAATTGGATGCTAAGTGGGTGAATCCAGAGCAAAGTGTTTGTGTTTATATCTGTGCCCTCGGGAGCATCGTAGCTGCCTCCAGGGAAGGAGATGGGTTCTCATGATGTTCCCAGACCCCCCAGGTACATCAGGGAGAGAGAAAACAACCCCAGACCAAGAATTGTAACAGAGATGGAGGGATGCCCAGCAGGGCAGGGATGGAAAATGCCCCAGAGCAGACAAAGCCATGGGAGAAGGAGCCCCACAGCTCAGGGGAATCCAACAAGGGGGTCCCTTGCCCCCCAGCACCACCAGGAAGGATGCAGTCCCACTGCTGGGTTTAGGGACAGGATGGCACCAGCCCCTCTGTCTCTTCCACCAGGTCCCACCTTGACAAGGAAGCTGCCATCCTTCTCCTGCGTCACCATCACTGCGGAGTCATGGAGTTTCTCATCGAAGTGGACATGGCCGTGGGCTCCTTCGGAGGGGTGGCTGGGGGCGAAGCGCACGGACCCCCCCTTCGCCTTGCTGCCTGCACAGCGAGGAGAGCACAGGGCCAGAGTCACTCCCTGCCTGCTCTGGATGCATCTCCAGCTCCATGGCCCCAGCTCAGCATCCTCAGACACATCCCCAGCTCCACATCCTCAGCTCAGCATCCTCAGACACATCCCCAGCTCCCCACCCTCAGCTCAGCATCCTCAAATGCATCCCCAGCTCTGGGTTCCCAGCTCCACATCCTCGGACACATGCTCAGCTCCACATCCCCAGCTCTTCATCCTCAGACACATCCCCAGCTCCAGGTCCCCAGCTCCACATCCTCGTACCCATCCCGAGCTCCGCATCCCCAGCTCCAGGTCCTCCTGCAGCCCCCAGGGACGAGCAGAGGCCAAACCATTATCAGACACAGTGGAGCTTCCCCAGTTCCCCCCTCTCATTTCAGAATCACCACGGGCTGGGGAGGGGGCACATGGATGCCAGTGACCAGTGGCCACAGGGAGCTCCCCCTCCAAGCCAGGAGGTGCCGCCAGCTGATTGACAGAGGCTGAGGGTCCCATCTGTTCCCCGAGCTCAGCAGCATTTGTTCACTCCCATGATCTTCTCAGGATGAGTGGAGCCAGGGCTGTGCCAGGAAGGGAGAACGCGTGGGACAAGGACAGCTTCCCTAGGGAAGGGCTCCTAGGGTGCTGAGCAGCGTTCTCCAGGATGCAAAGCCAGCCAAGAACCTGGGGGAGCAAACCCAGCAGCATCCCAGGAACCCCAAAATCCAGCAGTTGGTCCCCATGCCAGCACACACCCTGCACACCCTACCACTTGTACCTTCGCAATCCATTCCCTGCAAGCTTCCCAGCAAAACCAGCCTCTCCTCAGCCTCTTCATCCTCCTCATCCTCCCCCGAAACGCCCCCAGAAACCCCGGCTCCGGCCGCCGCTCGCATCCATCTGGCAGCAGGCGGGAGCAGATTGCCGCCTCCTTAAAGAAAAGGCTCTTTGTGCTTCAGGAGGCTGGAAACGGGTGGCGATTTTAATAACTCGGCATTGTTGAGCCGGAACAGCGCAGCAGAAATCCCTTCCCCGCACGCAGGGGGAAAACAAGAGGCTCGGCCGCTTGCCCAGCGCCACGGCTGCACGTGGCGGCGATGGGAATGGGGATGCTGAAGGGATCGTCACCATGGCAACAGAGGCAGCCCCCAGCCCCCAGAATGGGACACAGCCATCCCACGCCCCATGGAGCACTGTGATCTGCACGGATCCCACTCACCGGCCAGAAACTGGGGTGATGGGCACAGTCCCAACCTGTGGTTGCCACTGGACATCCTGATGCCAGAGCTGGCTGGCACGGAAGCACAGGCAACTCCCAGTCACCCAGGATGTGGGGGACATCCCATGGCCCCCAGGATGGGGCAAAGCCACCCCCTGCCCCGTGGAGCACTGGGATCTGCATGGATCCCACTCATCAGCCAGAAGTTGCAGAGATGGGCACAGTCCCAGCCTGTGGTTGCCTCTGGGCATCCTGATGCCAGAATCAGCTCTGAGGAGCCAAGTCCCATCGGCTGCCAAGCAGGGAGAATCCCCATTATGCCCGGGATGGGGCACAGCCACCCCCTGCCCCAAAGAACAGGCAGGATGAGCCCAGAAGCAGAAGCTCAATGGTCAGAAGCTGCAATGATGGGCATGGTTCAGCCTGTGGTTGCCACCAGGCATCCCAATGCCAGCATCGGCTGACATGGAAACACAAGCATCCTCCAGCCCCCCAGGATAGGGCACAGCCATCCCCTGCCCCACAGAGTCCAGGGATCTGCATGGATCCCACTCAGTGGCCAGAAGCTGTGGTGATGGCCACAGTCCCAGCCTGTGGTTGCCACTGGGCATCCTGATGCCAGGATCAGCTTGAAGAAGCCAAGTTTCAATGCTTGCCAGGCAGGGAGAATCCCAAATATGCGTCTCTGTCACATGGTGCTGGGAGACAGCGCAGCTGACACCGGGCATGGAGCCCAGAGACAAGCGGCTCTGGATGGCAGCGAGCATTGCTTGGCCACCCTCCGGCAGGGTGTGCCCCAAAACCCTCCACAGGGAGGGATGGAGGAGGAGGGCGAAGGTGGCAGCTGGACACTAGTGGCACCTCCAGGGTCCCAGGCAGAGTGGTGAGGGCAGGGGCACCCATCCAGGCTGGATATGCTGGAATCAGCCAGCATGGAAACCTCATTAGGGGCAAAATGTACCCGTGCGCTCTGGCAGTGAAGGGAGGGATGGGCAGAGGTGCCAGCAGGGCAGAAAACCACCCAAAGCTGCTGTGTTTCATCCCAAATCACGACAGGAGCATCACCGGGATCAGCCACAGTCAGAATACCAGCGGCCAGCCTGGTACCACACTCCCCCAGCAGCCGGAGAGGGGGGATTGGGAGTGCAAACCAAGGATGCTTAGGCTCCAGCATCCCAGGAAAGCGCAGAAAAGGACATCAGGGCTTTCCCAGGATGCTGCTCCCACCAAAAAGCTGTCTGTCCTTCGGCATCGCCACCCTCATTCCATCGGGAAGCTGGAGGAGGCTGAAGAAATCCACCTGGGATGGAGCCATCCCACAGCCCTGCTCACCGGCAGCGAGGAAGGAGCCGTGGAAGCCAGAGCAAAGGAGCCAAACTCACGCCCAGCAGCCGCACAAAGAGCCTATCCAGTCTTTGTTTCGGCACAGCGGAGAGACGGGCGCTGCCGCTGCAGCCTTTTGAGGTCCAAAGCACCGGGGTTCTCAAGCCTGGCACCGTCAGAGCCTTTTGGGGAGGCAGCCAGGATGTGGGAGAGGCTGGGAGCACCCAAGAAGCACCCCAGGAGCACCCCAACACCTCCCACTGCAGCCTGGCCCGGGCTGATCATCAGAGCAGGGACGGCGGCGGAGCTGTGCCGACAGCAACAAACTGGGATCCCCAGGAAGGATGTGGACCCCCAGGAACACATGGATGCAGGCAGGGGACCCCCGGGAGGGACACGGGCCCCAGGAAGGATGAGGGATGCAGGCAGAGGACCCTCAGGAAGGGATTTGGATCCCCCCAGAAGGATGCAAGCAGGGGACCCCCCAGGAAGGATGTGGACCCCTGGGAAGGGATGCAGGCAGGGGATCCCCATGAAGGGATTCAGACCCCCAGGAAGGATGCAGACCCCCAAGGAAGGGATGCAGGCAAAGGACCCTGGAAAGGATGTGGACCCTCAGGAAGGGATACAAGCAGGGGATCCCGGGGAACGATGCAGACCCCCAGGAAGGGGTGCGGGCAGGTACACACAGGAAGGGGACGCCAGGGACTCACCCTTGCCAGCCTTGCCAGCCGCATCCATGTGTCCCCGCAGCGGCTGTCGTCCTTGCGCGGAAGTTTAAAGGTGCGGGCAGGAGGCCATCCTGCGGGCTCAGCAGAGCTGGGGACGGAACAGGCAGGGTTAGGGAGGACCAGGGATGGCAGCTGGGTGCCAGGGCCAGCGGCAGAGGTGTCGGCACAGCTGTCACTCCGATCCCGGCACTGCTCAGGCACAGGGAGGAGCTTGGTGGGCACCACGGCTGTGGGCATTGCGCCAGGGGCTGTGCCCAGCGGCCAGCCGGGAGCCCCTCTGCCCACTCCATCACAAGCCAGCCTGGGAAAAGGGAGAATTCGCATCCCAGCGTCACAGCCAGGGAAAAAACATCCCATTTCCCAGTTGCCAGCACCCAGCAGAGTGCGCTCCGTGCCTCAGTTTCCCCATTTTCCCCCCTGCAAAGGCTCTGGCAGCCACCACACTGAGCCCTGAGTTGTTGGCAACGGCACGGAGTCCACACCCAGACCACCCCAAACCCCTTCCCACGGGCCTGCCAGCACAATTCCCATGGGAAGAGCCACTCTCTCCAGCATGGCTGCCCACAGGATAACCAGGGGCACCCCAGCAGCACCCCCAGCCCCAGGGTGGGCTCTGGCCCAGCAGGAGGAGACACCAGAACCAGGTTGGGGGGGGTGACTGGGCTCATCCCACCTCTCCATCCGTGGGGCTTTGGGATCCCACATGCCAGATACAACTTCCATGGAAGCTGAGGCTCAAATCTCCCATCATGGCAGGGGGGGAGGTGTTAAACAACCCCATTGGGAGGATGTGGGGCCAAACGCGGGGTGGACCCACCACCAGTGCCTGATCTCACCACCAGCATCTGATCCCAGCACCCAAGGAACTCAGCATCCCAGGCAGGTACCCAAGACAGCTCCTTCAGGAGGATGTGGTGGCCCAAACATGGGGTGGTCCCATCACCTGCTCCTGATCCCACCACCAGGCAGACAAGGAGCCCAGCATCCCAAGCAGGTGCCCAAAACAGCCCCGTGAACATCCCACCCTGCCAAGCAGTGGAAATTGCATGGCAAAAGCACCCACAGCATCAGCTTTTGGGGTAAATAAGATGAAAAAGCAGGGTTGAAGGGTGGGGAACCCCTCTAGGGGCTGGCAGACCCGCACCACGACCCCCACATCCCAAGATGCTGCTGCATCGATGATGATGATCCAGCCTGGAAAACTGTCAGAAGGGAAGAGCCCAGGATTTGAGAGTGCCTGGAGAAATGGGGGTGGACAAACATGTCTACAGGAAACCCCAGGGAGGGGGGCTTGGGGACCCCAAGGTGGGATGAACATAGGGCTCCTGGTGCCCTTGGTGAGGTGTGCACCCCACTGATCCCCCAGGGTGCCCCAAGTCCAGGGTGAGGGGCTGCGAGGAGATGATGGCGCAGCCGAACGGCTTCCGTGCCAGGTGACCCCAATCTGCCTCCGCCATCACCCACAGGTCCCGTCATGCATGGGGGTAGGGAACCCCCCCATCCCCTTGGGATTTCGATCTGGGACAGGCTCAGCTCGGGTTGCAAGAGGGAACATGGGGGTGCAAGCCCGGGGCACCCCCCAAGCAACGGCATAACGGCCAGGACCAGGAGAGTATCCTGACCAAGGACATCGGGACCAGGACCTGGACCAGGTGAGCATCCTACCCAAGCCCATCAGGACTGGGAACCGGGAGAGCAACCTAACCCAGTCCACCGGGACCAGGACCAGGCGAGCATCCTGCCTAAGTCCACCAGGGTCTGGCACCCTAGACAAGGATTGGGACCAGGAACGGACACTCAGGAGGAGGACCAGGAACTGGGGACCTGGGATGAGGAACTGGGAACCCGGCACAAGGGACCAAGGATCTGGCACCGAGGATGAGGAACCAGGAAACTGGAACCTAGAACGATGACCGAGACTGGGACTGGGAACCGGGAGAGCATCCTGCTTCAGCCCACCAGGACCGGAACCAGGGAACCAGGACAACAACCGAGACCGGGACAAAGACCAAGACCAGGAACGGGGACAAGGACCGGGACCCGGGACCCGAGACCCGAAACCGGGACCAGGACCGGGATCCAGGAACCAGGACAAGGACTGGGGACCGGGACAAGGACCGGGACCCGGGAACCGAAATCGAGACCCAGGAACCGGGATCCAGAAACTGAAACCGGGAACCGAAATCGGGACCCAGGAACTGAAACCGGGACAAGGAACTGGGACCGGGCGAGCATCCTGTCCCAGACCTGGAACAGGGACCGGGACCTGGGACAAGGACCAGGAACCAGGAATCGGGACAAGGACTGGGACCCACGAACCGATACAAAGACTGGGAGCCAGGACCCAGCAGCCAGGAACCGGATAAGGACTGAGACCCAGGAATCGGGACCCCGAGAGGCGATGCCAGGTGAGGGGGACCCAGGGGGACCCGTGGGACCCCTCCCCAGCCCCTCTGCCCCCGTCCCCCGTTCCCTCACTCACCTCAGCCGCCGCGTCCCGGTCGCGGCCGCCCGCTCCGCGCTTCCCTTGCCGGGCCCCGCCTCCTCCCCTCCCCATTGGCCGGACCCGCCCTGCTCCGCTCCCATTGGCTAGCCCGCCAGGAGACCACGCCTGCCGACACGCCCATTGGCTGCGGCCTCCCCAACGGCCCGGGGCTGTCTCCAAGGGGCGGGCTGTTTGCCAGAGGGCCCGGCAAAGGGCTGGGGCAACCAATCAGAGGCGGGGCCAAGGGCCGGGGGGACACACACACACTAATAGGGGTGTGGCCAAGAGTCAGGGCAGCCAATCAGAGGCGAGGCCAAGGGCTGAGGGGGCCAATCGGGGCACGGCCAAGGGCCGGGGCAACCAATAGGGGGCGGGGCAAAGGGTTGGGTGTGCCAAGTGTGGGAGTGCGGGAAGGGAGGGGGCACCTGCTTCGTCCCCCCCATCTCTGGGAGACGAGGTTTCCATAGCAACCTGTCATTGGCTGACACCCAGCGCAACAAGAAAGGTAGGGGTGGGATTTTGGGGATAAACCCCTCATTTTTACGTTATTTACAAATAAAACCAAAGCGCAGAACCCACAGCATCCCATCCATCCCATTCAATCCATCCAATCCCAAACATCCCATCCCACACCACTCCATCAACTCTGTCCCAACCATCCCACCCCATCCCATTTCCATCTCATCCATCCGGTCCTATGCCATCCATCCCAGCCCATCCCAACCACTCCATCCATCCAATCCCATTCTATCCCATCCCCATCCCATCCCAACCATCCAATATCACTCCATTCCATCCTGCCCCATCCCAACGATCCCACCCCATTCATCCCATTCCCTCCCATCCCACCTCATCCTATCCATCCCATCCATCCTGTCCTATTCCGTCCTATCCCATCCCTTGCATTCCCATGCCATCTCATGCCATCTCATGCCATCTCATGCCATGCCATGCCAACCCATTCCATCTCATTCCATCCTATCCCACACCATCGCATTCCATCCTATCCATCCTCTCCCATCCCACCCTCTCCCATTCCAACTCCCAGAGCCAACCCTGAGGCTCCAGACAGCCAGATCCCATCATGCCTGGCCCAGCTCAGCTCCCAGACTCTGACCCTGCACGTCCCTGTGCCGGAGGGACAGAACACGTGGAAGGTCCATGTCTTCCCAAGTGGATGGCGACAAACCAGGAAGGACGGGGGGAACTGGTCACTAGGGGCGCTGAGGCTGGGAAAGGCAACCAGGAAACATTCCTGCTGGGAAAATCTCATCAATTCCTTTCCAAAGAGCATGAGCATCTGCCTGGGAATGACCCATGGGGACATCTCCTAGCACAGGGAGCGGGCAAGGATGGATCCCACAGGGACAAGGGACATGGCACAGCTGACCCCTCTGGCTTCGTTCCCAGGGAGCTCCTGGAGCCCCAGCTGTGTCCTCACCTCCGGCACGCGTGACACTGCACACGGCTCAGTCCCCTGGGAAGGGACATGCTGGGCCACACCACATGTTGGGAAAAACAACTGGATTTTACCCCAAAATGGCCGCAGGTGACCCCGGAGCAGCATCCAGAGGCACCTCCCAGCATCCTCCCACCACTGGGAACATCCTGAGGGATGCACTGGGAGCACTGGGTACCCCCTCCCAGCTGCCCACACCATCGGGTGAGCCAGCCAGCGGCTCTGTACACCCAGATCTCCAGGATTACAGAACCAGCTTTGGAGGAGGGATTAAATCCCAACCTCTGCCAGCAAGCACTTCCCGATCTGAGCAGTCGAGTGGTGTCAGAGAATCATGAAATGACTTGGGTGAAAAAGACCATCCCTATCCACTACTGAACCATCCCTGAGCGCCTCATCTACCCGGCTTTTAAACCCCTCCAGAGACAGGGACTGCACCCCCTCTCTGGGCAGCCAGAGAGCAATGAAGTCTCCCCTCAGCCTCCTCCCGGCTAAACAGCCCCAGGGCCCTCAGCCGCTCCCAGAACCCCTGTTCTCCAGCCCCTTCCCCAGCTCCGTTCCCTTCTCCGGATGCGCTCCAGCCCCTCAAGGTCTTTCTTGGAGTGAGGGGCCCAAACTGAACCCAGAATTCAGGGTGCTGAATACAGGGGGACAATCT
The DNA here is from genome assembly GCA_033558235.1 of Neomorphus geoffroyi. Taxonomy (NCBI): domain Eukaryota; kingdom Metazoa; phylum Chordata; class Aves; order Cuculiformes; family Neomorphidae; genus Neomorphus; species Neomorphus geoffroyi. The sequence goes on from JAUMJM010000044.1 coordinate 21,398,911, forward strand.
CTTCCCTGCTCCTGCTGGCCACACCATGGCTGATCCAAGCCAGGATGCTGGTGGCCTTCTTGGCCACCTGGGCCACTACTGGCTCATGTTCAGCCTCTGCCGACCAGCACCCCCTGGTCATTCTCTGCCAGCGTTCCCACGCTGTCACCCTACGCCACATCAGGGTGGATCAAGCGACTCCACCTTGCAGGGAGTTCTCCAAGGCTTTTAATTACCCAGCTTTTTAATTAAGGCAAAGGAAGGAGGGACAGGTGGAGCCCATGCTGTAGTGATGCCAATGCTGCACTGCCCGTTGGTGGTCACAGAGGAGTCCAAGAGGTGGGAAGAGAGCGGTCCAAGAGGTGGGAAGAGAGGGGTCTCAGAGGTGGAAACAAAGGGGTCCCAAAAGTGGGGAGAGATCCAAGAGGTAGAAATAGAGAGGTCCAAGAGGTGGGAAAAGAGGGGGTCCCAAAAGTGGGAAGAGAGGGGTCCAAGAGGTGGGAATGGAGGGATTCCAGAGGTGGGAACAGCAATATTCCAGGAGTGGGAACAAAAGAGTCTCAGAGACAGTAACAGGGAGGTCCCATAGGTGGGAACAAAGGGGTATTGGAGATGGGAACAGGGTCCCTGCTTCTGCCTCTTCCACCTGGGATGCAGCAGGATGGCTCTTTCAGCTCAGCAGAAGCTCCCACAGGTGGGTGGTGGGAGCAGCCCTGGGCAAGGGTCCACTCAGCGCTCTCGGCTCTGGGCTGCCTGCAAGCGCCGGCTGAGGTCATCGATCCGCACATTTTTGAGCTGCAGCAGCTTCTCCAGCCTCTTCACGTGGAGCTGCAGGATCTGGGCAGAGACCCCGGCACCCCCTCAGCTTGGATATGGGGGGGGCTGGGGTCTCCCTGACAACCAGCAGTGAGGATAGAGGGACAAAAGGAGTGTGGACAGGAAACTCCAGGCCAGGTAGATGTGGTTGCTAGAGGCATGGAGCATCACCAGCCACCTGTGCCTGCAAGGGAAACTGAGGCAGGAGAGCTCTGGTGTTGGATTTGGGGTCCCAATTCCTGCTCTTCTGGCTCAGGGTCAAGCTAAAGGTGCCCCAAAACGCTGCCCAGGAGCCAGGACCTGGTGGCAACTCTTCCCATCCCAGATTCCTCCCCAGATTCTCAGGCATCACTTCCCCTCTTACAAAATTTCACCTTAGGGGATGTTTTCTGCCAGAAAAGCCTCTTTTTTAGGCAAGGCGGAGCCATCGCTCCAGCTCAGAGCTGAACCCATCACTGTCCTCTGCCTGAATAATCATGGGATGTCACCCCAGGATGGTCCAGAGCCACATACAGGGGGGCTGTGATGCCCCTTCAGCATCACCCTCGTCACTTCGGGCTGCAGGACTGACCAGAAAGGATGAGGATAGGGAAGGTTTGGGAATCAGGGACTGGTGTGAACCATGGTTGCCCCCTCCCTGGAAGTGTTCAAGACCAGGCTGGATGGGGCCCTGGGTAACCTAGGTGTGCGTCACAGTAATGGAGAGCAGGATCCAAGGAGAACGATGTTCCACTCAGGGGGGATCTGTGGGTTGAGGTGCTACAAGGCTCTCACCTGGGGAACATCGACACAACGCAAGGTTTCAGTCCAGGCTGGAAGACAACATGGTTGGGAGCACCCTGAGAAGGACCTGGGGTGCTTGGGGAGCCGGCACATGAGCTGGCAACATGCACTCACATCCCAGAAACCACCTGTGTCCTGGGCTGCATCCAGAGCAGTGGGACCAGCAGGGTGAGGGAGGGGGTTCTGTCCCTCTGCTCCGCTCTGGTGAGACCCCACCTGGAGCCCTGTGTCCAGTTCTGGAGTCCCCAACATAAGAAAAATATGGAAATGTAGGAATGGGACCAGAGGAGGCCACGAAGATGATCCAAGGGCTGGAGCACCTCTGCTATGAGGTGCTCTCAGAGAGTTGGGGTTGTTCAGCCTGGAAAGCTGGGAGGGGCCTGGAGTGATGGGATGAGGGGAAATGGCTTTAAATTGGAAGGGGGAAGATTTAGATTGGGCATTAGGAAGAAATTCTTCACAATGAGGGTGGTGAGGCATGACAGAGACATGCCCCATCCCTGGAGGTGTTCAAGGCCAGGTTGGATGGGGCTTGGAGCCCCCAATCCAGTGGGAGGTGTCCCTGCTCAAGGGACGGCTGGGGAGGCAAAGGGAGTCTATTCCCTCTGGAAGATGGATGCTGGGCTCACCTGGATGGTCTCCTGTGCCAAAAGCAGTGCCTGCTCCTTCTCTGCCAGCTGCATGTGAATGGCAGCATCCTCTGGAGAAGCCTGGGCGCAACCCTGGTGGCTCCTCATCACCCTGGAGTAGGAACCGGAAGACCAGGATGAGCACCAAGCCCTCCTAGAGAGCAGCCCACAGATCACACACATCCCAGCTTCTCCCCATCCTGCTGACACATCGCTCCTCATGGACTCGATGATCTCAAAGGTCTTTTCCAACTAGATGACTCTATGATCCTATGGGGACCCCGACAGCCCCATCCCTTGGGAAGCACCCAGGAACGGGACACCACCAAGCACTCAGCCCTTACCCAGGAGGCTCCTGGACGCAACATCTTCCTGCGCCGTTCCTCACCTTGGAGCAACCTGGGGAACACAGAGACTGGTGCATGAGCCCCCCAATCAGCTCTGCCTCCTTTCCACAGGGACAACCCTCTCCCAGCAGCATAACCAAACCCTCCAGAGCTGGTCAGGTTCCTTATTGGGGTGCCCAGCAAAGGGAGGGCTGCATGTGACCCCAACAAGGGCCAGAAAGGTCCCAATTTCGGGTTTCATAGAATGAGTTGGGTTGGAAGGGACCTCAAAGCCCATCCAGTTCCAACCACTCTGCCATGGGCAGAGACACCTCCCACTGGACCAGGGGGCTCCAAGGCCCATCCAACCTGGCCTTGAACACCTCCAGGAATGGGGCAGCCACCACTGCTCTGGGCATCCTGCGCCAGGGCCTCCCCACCCTCACAGCAAAACATTTCTTCCTAAGATCTCATCTCAATCTCCCCTCTTTCAGATGAAAACTTCCCCCTCATCCCATCCCTGCAATTCCTGATCAAGAGCCCCTCCCCAGCTTTCCTGGAGCCCCTTTCAGTGCTGGGAGGCTGCTCTAAGGTCTCCCCGGAGCCTTCTCTTCCCCAGGCTGAACAAATCCCAACTCTCCCAGCCTATTTGGATGCCGTAGCACAGCCAGGATGGGACCCACACCCCAGACCTACCCGTCTCCAGGTAGCTGATCTCTTCCACCGCTGCTCGGATGCCCAGCTCCTGCAAGAAGAGGTGGGAAAAGAGCCATCAGGCCTGGCCAGGATCCATGGGTCACCATGAGCTGACCCACAAACCGCCCCAGGGTCAGGAGAAGGATGGATAGTGTATCCCATCCAAGTATCCCAGCCCAAAGCCAGGATCCATGTGCTTGGACTTCACCCATAGCCCTTCCCATAGGGAATTCCGTAAGCCCAAAACTGCCAACTCCACCACTGAGTCACATCCACACAGCTTTGAGATCCCTCCAGGGATGGGGACTCCACCACCTCTCTGGGAGCCTCTGCCAGTGCTGACAACCATTTCCATGAAGGAAGTGTTCCCAATCTCAAATCTAACCCCCTCCTGGTGCAACTTGAGACCGTTTCCTCTCATCCCATCCCTTGTTCTTGACCCTTGCCTGGCTTCAACCTCGTTTCCTGGGAGCTACACAGAGTGATGAGGTCTCCCCTCAACCTCCTCCTCTCCAGGCTAAACAGACCCAGGTCCCTCAGACGCTCCCAGAACCCCTGTTCTCCAGCCCCTTCCCCAGCTCCATTCCCTTCTCTGGACGCGCTCCAGACCCTCAAGGTCTTTCTTGGAGTGAGGGGCCAAAACTGAACCCGGGATTTTAGGTGACCCCATTCACATCAGGTCGTTGTGGCCCAAGTGCAGGCAGGACCCAAGAGCTGATCCCAATCCTGTTGGCCTTGGTCCATGGATCCAGCCTGCCCAGGTCCCTCTGCAGAACCTTCCTGCCCTACAGCCCATGGATCCAGCCTGGCCAGATCCCCCCAGCTGTTCCCTTTCTCCAATCCCTCTGTTGCCCACTGACCCGCCCTGGCCCAGCCACCTCCTTGCTCCGCTTCTCCATCTGCTTTTCCTCGATCTTCTGGCGCAGCAGGAGCAGCACCTGCTCCACGATGCCTGGCTGGCACTGCACGACCTGCTGGATCACCTCATGTGGGATGGAGAAGTTCAGCTTAGAGAGCACCTTCCTAAAGAGAGGAGACAAAGACCCAGTGGGGTCCTGAGCAATGGGGGGGCTCAGGGTGGCCGTTGGCTGCATAACGGTTGAGGTGGCCCCATACCGGTCAAGGTGGTCCCATACCACTTCAGGCTGCCCCATATTGGTTGAGGTGGCCCCATACTGGTTGAGATGGCCTCATACCAGTCGAGGTGGCCCCAGTGCCACTCAAGGTGACCCAATAGTGCTTGAGGTGACCCAGTAGTGGTAGAGGTGGATTCGTACTGGTTGAGGTGGCCCCGTACCTGTTGAGGTGGCCCCAGTATTGGTCAAGATGGACCTGTACTGGTCAAGGTGGCCCCATACCTGTTGAGGTGGCTCCAGTTCGTGAGCTTCTGGGCAGTGGAGCTGGCGGGAACAAAGCTGTGCATCTGCACCAGCGCTGGGAGGTAGAACTTCACCACCTCAGCTGCCAACACTGCGAGGGGGACAGAGGGGTTGGGGGGTACTCCAGGACCCCTACCCCAGGACCCTCCGCACCCCTGGAACCCCCTCCATCCAAAAACCACCTCACAGCATGGGACCTCAGGATGCCCCCACATTGAGACTCCCCTACATCCCAGGACCTCCCATCTCCGGACCCACCCCCACTGGGACACCCCCACAATGCAGGATCCCCACCTCAGCACCACCTGACACTGGGGACCCCTCCACAGGATCCCACTCACTGCAGGACCCTCCCTCACCCTGGAACCCTCCCCACACTGGGACCCCCTCATCCTGAGTTCCCACCCACACTGGGATCCCCTTCCCTGGAACCCCCTCCTTGGGCCTCTCCCACCCCAGGACCCCCCCACCCCATGACTCCCTTCACTGGGACGCCCCCTCGTGAATCCCCCACCCTAGGACACCCCCTCGGGATCCCCACACCCCAGGATATTCCTCCCACTCCAGAATCCTCCCCCCACTCCGAGACTCCCCATACCAGGACCCCCCCCTCACCCAGTATCCCCTTACCCTGGAACTCCACCCATCCCTGCCCCCCCCTCCCCCCACGGGATCACCCCCCATATCCAGGATCCCCTTTCACCCCTCGGGATGCCCCTCCCGGACCCCCCCTCAGCACCCCGCTACCATTTTACCCCTCCCCCCCCAGCCCAGGACCCCCCTCTCAACCCACTCAACCCAGTACCACCACCCCCCCCAAACCTGAGACCCCCCCTCCCACCGGACCCTTCCGCCGCGATCGCCTCTCTCAGCACCCCTCCCACCCCGTTACCGCGGCCACCAATGCCGGTATCCCTCACCCCATGCCCCCTCCTCCCCCGTTACCCTCCCACTTCAGACACCCCACCCCCCCCGTGTCCCCCCTCCCCGCCCACCGCCATCGCTGAAGTCACGGGCGAGGTTCCTGCGGGGCCGGGACAGCGGGATCCGGTCGAGCCACTGGTAGAGCCCCCGCAGCTCCGCCATGAGGGCTGGGACCCCCCCCCCGCACCGCGTCCCCTCCGCTATGGCAACGGCGCGGGGCAGCATGGGAGGGGGGCGGGGGGGTCATGGGGGCGATTGCGGGGGCTGCTGGGGGCGGGGGGATAATGGGGGGGCAGTGGGGGTGATGGGGTCGGGAGGAGTAATGGGGGGGGCTGATGGGGCGGGGGAGCAGTTGGAGGGGGTGATGGGGGCAATGGGAGGCCGGTGGGGGTTATGGGGGCGGGAGGAGTAACGGGGGGGCTGATGGGGGCAATTGGAGGGGGTGATGGGGGTGATAGGGGCAGGGAGGGCAATAGGGGGGTTGATGGGGGTGATGGGAGCCAGGGGACAATGGGGGAGGTTGATGGGGGTGATGGGGGCGGGAGGGGTAATGGGGGGGAGCAATGGAGGAGTGAGCAGGGGGCAATGAGGAAAGAGGACAATGTGGAGGGGGGTGATGGGGGCAGTGGGGGACTGGGGGGGGGGGGCAGTAGGAACGGGTTTGGGCCAAGGAGGAAGGGGGAGCCCTGATAGGAGTGGGGGGAGGTGGTATGAGGAGTGGGGAGTGGGGGGGTGGGGAAGGAGGAGGTCTGAATGGTTGGGGGCTGGGGGGTGTCTTAACGATGGGGGTCAATGGGGAGTGGGAGGTGATGGGGACTGGTGGGACTGGGGGTGTAAGGAGGAGGGGGCAATGGAGGGGTGATGGGGTTAATGGAGAAGGGGGGCGGCAATGGGGAGGGGTTGATGGGGGCAATGGGGAAGGGGGGGCAATGGGGACAGGGATGATGGGGGGAGCAGGCAATGGGGCTGTGAGAGGGGGGCAATGGGGATAATGAGGGGCAATGGAGAAGAGGTTGATGGGGGGGGCAATGGGAGAGGCAATGGGAAAAGGGGGGTCTGAACAATTGGCTACAGCTGCACTCCTCCAAACCCCCTATCTGAGGGGTAGGGGGGGAATTGTAAGAACGTGGACCCCTCCCCAATGGTGCAGTTGCTCTGAACCCCCAGGACCTTTCCATTTAGCCCCTCCCCGAGACCCCAGTGCAGGCTTGCCCCCCCCCCCCCCCTCAAATCTGCCTGGCAAGGCTGGAAGTGATTAAATGCGGAGAACATTCCAGAAGGGCCCAGGAGGGCTGAGGGAGGGGGGGCAGGCCCCCCCCGCCCGGGGCCTGCTGACCCCCTCCCCACCCTGGGGACCCCCACCCCACAGCACCCTCAATCCCCAACTCTTCTGCTCTGGGATGTACTGGGATGTGCCCAGCATCCCCAGAGAGGACATAGGACCACCCCCCCATCAGCCACCAGCCCTGCTGCACTGGGATGTACTGGAATGTATCCAGCATTCCTTGGGGGGGGGGGGGGGTGTTACAGGACCCCCACCCCACGGCAGCCCCTCATCCCTAGCCCCTCTGCACTGAGATGCACTGGGATGTACTGGGATGTGCCCAGCATCCCTGGGGGGTCCTCCACCCCCCTATTCTTTCCCCTCTGAAAGGGCAGAGTGGGGTGGGACAATGGCTGTGGGGCCACCCAGGCCACCGCTGCCACATTCCAGCCTGGATTGCCATGGAAAAGCACCCCCCACCCCGCTCAGATGGAGCCCCCATGTTCCAACAGACAGATGGACGGGGGTGGGGGGGTGTGGGTGGGTCAGGCTGGGGGACAGGGCAGGGGTCTGGGGTCCTGGCAGGGAGACAAGTAATGGCTTCGGTGGGTGTCTGGGGTGGGGGGCACCTGGGCGGAACCCCAGGGGACATTGGGGTGGAGGGCACTTAGTCAGGACCCCGGAGTGAGTGGCACCCAGATGAGACCCCACGTGAAACATAGGGGTAGGGGTCCCGGTCCCTGCAGCCTGGGGATCCCCCCTATGTGGGAAGGGGTGCTCTGGCTTTCCGGCTCTTTCCATGGGGCTGGCGGGGGATGAGGAGCAGCGTGGCCCCCACTCCTTCGTAGTGTGGGGCTGGGCCCAGTCTGACCCCATTCCAAACTAGGGCTGAGGCCAGCACCCCTGACACCGCCATGACCCCCTTCTTCTTCCCCTGCCGGCCATGCCCCCCATACCCCCCCAGTACATCCCCAGCCCTACCTCCCTATGGCTCCCCATGACCCCCAGTATCCCCCCATGCCCTCCATACCCCTCCAACCCATGCCCCTGCCAGCTGTACCCTTCTGAAAACCCCCAGTTGTACCACCCCATGACCCCCATGCCCCTCCCACGCCCCCTCAGCACCCCCCAGGTCCCCTCGTCGTACACCCTCATGCCCCCCAGTAACCCCCATTTCCCCCCATCTCCTCCCCATACCGCCCCCCCCTCCCCCAAGACCTTCATGTCCCCCCTGGCCGTACCCCTCCATGCCTCTCAGTAACCCCCATGCATCCCATACCCTCCCTGTCCCCCCCCAACCGCACCCCCGTGCCCCCCAGTCCCCTCCATGCACCCCTTATCCCCCATGCCCCCCCCAACCATACTCTCCCCATACCCCCCATACTTCCCATACCCCCCATGTGACCCCCAGTACTCCCAGTATTCCCATGCCCCCCAGTCGTAGCCGCCCATTTCCCCCCAGTACCACCCAGCCGTAAACTCCACGACTCCCCAATATCTCCCACCACTCCCCGTACCCCCCTCCAACGCCCCCGTCCTGGTCCCGCCCCTTCCCGCCACTCATTGACTGTCTCAGCGCTGTGCCCGCCCCCACCCGCTGCCCATTGGTCACTCCGCGCTGGCCCCGCCCCCACCTATGGGCCGCCGCAAACCGAGGTGCAACTGCCCATTGGCTGCGACCGCGCTGGTCCCGCCCTCACGCGCTACCCATTGGCTGCGTTGGCTCTGTCCCCGCCCCGTGCTCGCCACTCACTGGTCGTCTGTGCTCTGGCCCCGCCTCCTGCCTCGCGCCCATTGGCCCCGGCGGCGGCGCGCCTTGTTATTTTTCGAACATAAATAGGGGCGCGCAGCGGATGCGGAGCCGTCGTTCCGGGAGCCCTGGGAGCCGCTGGATATGGAGGCGCGCAGCGACTACGCGTTGTTCTCGCCCGTTACCGGGCTGGCGAGGGACATGGGCAAACTGGCGGGGCTCGGCGGGTGAACGAGGACGGGATGGGGGAGACGCGGGGGAAGGGGGCCACCGGAACCAGGATGCGCCGGGGAACGGAGAGGGAGTGGGGGGGAAGTACCGGGGGTTGGGGGACACTGGTTGGGCTTTGGGGGGGTCACCGGGGACTGGGGGAAGTTTGGGGGGGGGGGGCAAGGGGGAAGGGGTTTGTGTGGAAATAATGGGGCTTGGGGGGGCGGGGGATGCACCGGCAAACGGAGGGTGCTTTGCGGGGGCGCTGGGGAAGGTGGGGGGCAGCGGGGGGGCACTAGGGACCAGAGGAGGGAACAGGGGGATTTTGAGGGGACACTGTGAACCGGGGGGAGGGCAGCATCGGGGGAGCTTGAGAGGGGAGAACAGGGAGGTTTGGGGTGGGAGGAAATGGCGGGGGTTCAACGGATACCGGGGCGGGGGAGGTTGGGGGAGGCACCTTGGGCCGGGCGGGGGGGGGTGGCGTGGTGCCACCACGTGTTGGGGGTATCAGGGAAGGAGGGGGGTTTGGGGAATGGGGATATCCTGTGGGCCCCGGAGGGATGGGAGCTGACTCAAGGTTGGGGAGAAGGTGATTTTGGGGTCTCGCGGCTCCTCCTGACACCCCCGCCCCCCCGCCCCTCCCTCCCCCCGGCTTCCTCCCAGTCACTGTGACACCCCGAAGCGGTGGGTGGGAGGGTGCCAGCGCCCCAGCCTCGCCCGAGTGTCCACAGTCTCTGATTCCTCCCGGGATTCTGTCTCCTCCGAGGCCTCAGATGCAGGTGAGGGTCTGGGGAAGGGGAATGCTACAGCCCCCCCCAATGCCCCCCCACCCCGGTGTTGGGGTGCAGGGGGTATGGGGAGGGGGCATAGGGGGGGCAGTGGGGGACTGGGGGTCTTTTGGAGTGGAGGGGTTGAAAGGAGGGGTTGGGGGAAGTGGGGTGCATTTTGGGGTGCAGGATGTTAACCTCATTCCTACAGGATTAGAGCTGGACTCCCCCATACAGGAGGACTCAGGAGCTCTGGAGGAAGTGTGAGTGACACCCCACTTCCCTTGTCCCCCCTGCCTTGTCCTCATCTCCCCCGAAGAGGGGCAGAATCCTGGTTGAGGGGGTCTCCATCTCCCTTTAGATCCCAGCTTGGAGGGGGGGACTGTTCCCTGTCTCCCCACTGCATTTTGGGGCTTGGGGCAGGATCCTGGGGGCGGGGGTGTTCCCCATCTCCCAATGAATCCTGGCTGGGGGGGTCCCAGTCTCCCCATAGCAGAGGGGATTTAGGGCACGATCCCTGTTATGGGAGGGGGTCCCCATTTCCCTATAGGAGGGGGGGTTTGGGGCAGGATCCTGGCTTTGGGGAGGGGGTCCCCATCTGCCCACAGGAGGGGAGATCCAGTCCCCTGGCTCCATTGCTGATGCTGCCTGCAAGGAAAGGGGATCCTAGAGTTGGGGGTTCCTGGGCAGCCTTGAGTTGAGAGGAGCAGGTTTGGAGGTGCAGGGCTCAGCTCTGCAGTGCAGTAGTGAGGGGTTCTGCCCACCCCCCCCCCCCCCTTCCCCCAGGCTACCCCCCCACCCTCTAGCTTTAGAGGTCCCCCCAGGGCCCCACCACTCCAATGGCTCCTCCAGCCCAGCCGTTGGCCCTGGCAGATGTGCTGGGTGAGTGAATAATGGGGGGGCAGCTGGTGGGGCTGGGGGTGAGAGGGGCCCTGTTGTCCCAGTGGTGGCCATATGGCAGTGTGCCAGCGTCCCCACGTCATGACCAGTGTCCCAGCAGCCACATTTCCATACAGGTGGGGAGCGGGCACTGAGGCCCCCGCCTTTGTCTGGGCACAGCGGGGAGCCTGGACCACCCAGCATCTTGCCCACCTCCCTCCCCTGCCCTGGGTTGGGGTCCCTTCCCCCTCACCCCCCTGCCTGGAAAGGAGGAGGCAGATGGGATTTAACCCCTTGTGGGGCTGGAAGTGGTGGCAGTGGGGATGCTGTCACTGTGATGGGGACTCCTGTATGGGGTGGGGCTGGGACTGGGGGTGTCCATCCCCACGGCTTCTGGGCTGGGGAGGAGACTTAATTCTGCCTCATCCTGGCACTGCTCCCCCACCAGGTTTGAGAAAGCGATCCAGGAGTCCGGGCGAGTCCTCAAAGAGTAAGTGGAGGGGCTCTGTCTGCACAGCCGGACCCAAAATCCTGCTTATGTCCCCATGGCAGGACCTGAAATCCGAGCTGTGTCCCCAAAATTCTGGCTGTGTCCCTGCACCTGGACCCCAAATCCTGGCTGTCCCCAAGCCCAGACCCCAAAATTTCAGCTGTGTGGCCAAAATCTGGGCTGTGTTCCCATGCCTAGACCCAAAATCCCAGCTTCTGTCCTCAAAATCAAGGCTGTGTCCCTGAAATTGCTGTGCCCAGACCCAAACCCCTGACTTCAGTCCCCCAGATCCCCTCTGTGTCCCTGTGCCTGATCCGGATCTGGCCCTCGCTGCTCTGTGCCTGGAGGAGCTGCTGTCCCAGCTCCTTGGGGAACTCTGATGGCTCTGGGTGGGTCTGTCCCCACTGCAGGGATCCTTGGGGACCCACAGGATGGGCCAGGGGCTGTTGCACTCCCTTTGGGACCCTCACCCCATCCTTTTCTCTCCCTGCTGCTTGCAGCAACAAGATCCGACGGATCCACTCGCTGCCGGTGAGTCCTGAGGGCTGAGCTGGGGGCGGGGGAGCACATCCTGCGGTAGCCCCAACCAAGCTGGAAGAAGGATGAGGATGGAGCTGGGTTGGGGGCTCAGCACCAATTCCAGCCCCCTCCCCTCCCCAGCCACTGCTCCTGGGTGCCAGCCCCATCCTGAAGGACATCTCCCACTCCCAAGAATTCAACGGCTGTGGTGAGCAGAGCAGCCAGACCAAGACCGAGGGCCAGGTGAGGCAGGGGACTTGGGGGGGAAGAGGGAGCGCTGAGGAAGGGGAAGGAATGGGGTCCTAATGCTGTGCCCCCTCCCCTGAAGGAGGGATTCATCTTCAAGAAGCCACTGAGACCAGGGCAGCGCAGCCAAGCACCGATTGGAGATGCAGGAAGGGTTCCCTTTGCCAGGAGACTGGGATCTGCACCTGACGTGCTGGTAAGAGGAGGGGTATGGAGGGGTGGGGCTGGCAGCTCATCCCTGGGGGGCCTGCGGGACCCTTGTCCCCTCACAGGAGGGTAATGGGTGTGGGACCAGAGGCTCATCCCTGGGGTCTATGGGACCCTGGTCCCCTTGAGGGGCTGGGGCGGAGCTGGAGGCTCATCCCTGGGGATTGCAGCCTCCAGAACAGGACCCTGGTCTCCTTGTGGTGCTGGGGGGGCTCTAGGGATGGGAGGTCCTGCAGCAGGGGCGATGGAGCAGCTGCTCCCACCCCTGGATGCAGGAGCTGAAGGGGTCATGGGGTGCTGCCTGTGTTCCACCCCTCAGTTTGACACCCCCAAGAAGGAAAATATCTCTGAGAGTGACAGCCCCATCATCCTGCACCGCTGCTCCTTGACCTCATCTGTGTCTGAGGAAGAGGATGATGATGGCTTCATAGAGATCCTGGATGAGGAGGAGATAAAGGTGGAGAAGGGCTCCTCTGCATGCAGGGTTGCTGGGCTGGGATCCAGCCCTGTCTGGGGTGTGGGTTGGGAAGGGGCTGCGGGTGTCTGACCCCTCATGGTGTCCTCATGACCCCCTGACAGAGTGGTGCCACCGTGCCACAAGGGATGGAGAACCTGCTGACTGCACCACTTGTGAGGATGGAGGAGCCAGAGCCAGTATGGGGGCTGTTCCTGGGGTGGCTGGATGGACCCCAGATTCCCCTATCCATGGGGAATCTGTGGGTCCTGGGGGCTTATCCCTGGGCTCTGCAGGACCCTTGAGCCCTTGGGAGACTATGGGGGGCTGGGGGCTTGTTCTTAGGGTCTGCAGCCACCAGAGCCCTTGTCCCCTGGAGGTGCTGTGAGAGGCTAGGGGGGGCTGCAGACCCCCAGGCAGTGACATGGGCTCTGTCCCACCCCCCAGCACCCCTCTCAGCGCAGGAAGTGCCGGCAGCTTTTTCGCTCGCCCTCGCTGCCCAGCACCGTTATCCGGCCCATCCTGAAGCGGCTTGAACGGCCCCCGGACAGGGACAGACACACCGACACCCCCATCAAACCCAAGCGTCGCCGCAGCGTGACTGGAACACCCTGCAAGGAGCCTGTGGAACAGCCAGTATGTCATCGGGTGGTTAAGCAGCCCCCCCAAGTGTGCTGAGCCCCCCAAGAGGGGGCTGGATGCCCCCCTAGAGGGGCTGAGCAGCACCCTCAAAGGTGCTGATCCCACCTCAGAGGGGTTGAGGAGTCCCCTCTAAGGATGCTGAGCTCCTCCCCATTGGTGCTGAGCCTCCCCAGAGGGGTTGAAAACACACACCCACACCCCCCCCCCCCAAGGATGCTGAGCTCCCTCGGAGGGGCTCAGGAGACACACAGCCCACCCCCCAAGGGCTGCTAAGCTCCTCCTCGGAGGGGTTGAGGAGCTCCTCCTAGGGATGCTGAGCCCCCCCAGATGGATGAAATGGGCGGAAGGTTGTCCCTACCATGGGAGGGCTTTCTCCAGCGTGACCACCCATTGTGGGTGACCCCGTGTTTTATTCCCACAGAAGACATGGCTGGTGCGCTCCAGGTCCTTCTGCCATGAGGAGATGGAGAACCTGCTGGGCAGCAGTGACCAGCGGGAGCTCATCGGGGACTTCTCAAAGGTGGGGGTGGCTGGGGGGTCAGCCCTTCTGCCCCCTGAAACAGCAGGGCTGTCAGTAGAGCTGTGGAAGCTGGGAAAGGGGTGGGTTTGGGGCTAGGGGTGGTGCTGAGCAGCCCCTGTGGCTGAGAGGGTGCTCCCCCATACTCATCCTGACCTCCCCCTTGCCCCCCAGAGGTACCTCCTGCAGACGGTGGAGGGGAAGCACCAGGACCTCAAGTACATCTCCCCAGAGATGGTGAGGGATTGCCTACACCCCCCCACCCCTCATTGCTCAGCCCCCCCATATCCTGGACCTCGCCCTGCTCTCAGCGTCCCCCAGGACCCCCCCCTCTGATGCTGTGTGTGTCCCACCCCAGATGGCGGCGGTGCTGTCGGGGCAGTTCAGCAGCGTCATCGAGAGCTGCATCATCGTGGACTGTCGCTACCCCTACGAGTACGAGGGTGGCCACATCAAGGTCAGAGGCAGCGCCTGTGGGGTGGGGTGCCCCCAAATATCGAGTGGTGAGGGCTCACAGCCCCAGAGGGGTTAAGCAGCACCCTGAAATGTGCTGAACCCCCTATCCCCCTGAGAGAGGTTTGGTTTTGGGGGGGGGGCTGCTGAGGGTGCTGAGCCACTACAGTGGGGCTTGGTGGGTGCTGCTGAAGGTGCTGAGTCCACCCAGTGGGACTGAAGCAGCCCTTCCAAAGGTGCTGAGATCCCCTACCCTGAGAAGGGGTTTGGAGGGGTTGCTGAAGGTGCTGAGCCCCCCCAAAGCAGGGGGAGGCTGGGGCCAGGGTACTTACCCACCTCCTGGATGGTGTCTCCCCCCCAGGGTGCTGTGAACTTGCCGCTGGAGCAGGATGTGGAACAGTTCCTGCTGAAGAAGCCCCTGGTTCCCTCAGACCCTGGCAAGCGTGTGATCCTCATCTTCCACTGTGAATTCTCCTCGGAGCGGGGGCCCCGCATGTGAGTTTGGGACACACACACAAATACCCTGTTTTGTGACCTCCCCATCCATGGGCATCCCAGCTTTTGAGACCCCTGCATGTATGAGGACCTTCTTTTGGGGGGCTCCTGGGCTTTGCAGGACCCCTAGTGCAGTGACACCCCCTTTTGAGACCCCCGCCCCCATATATGATGAGCCCACTTTTGGTAACCCCCAGCCTTGGGGACCCCATTTTGGAGAGGCTCCTGGGCTTTGTGGGACTCCTCCCTTTTGTGACCCCATTAGCTGTGAGGCCCCCCCTTCTTTTTGGGGGCTCCTGGGCTTTACAGGACTTAGGGGGCAGTGACACCCTCTTCCTGGGATCCTCCCTTTTGAGACTCCCCCACCATTTATGGGGATCCCCTGTTTTTGAGTGGCTCCTGGGCTTTAGAGGATCCCCAGTGGGCATGGGATCTCCTTTTGGGACTCTCCTGGGCTTTGCATGACCCCCGGACTGTGACCCCCTCCCTCTAGATATGGGGGACCCTCTTTTGGGGGGCTCTTGGTCTTTGCTTGATCTATGGGGCACTGACCACCCCCTTTTGGGGGGACCCCCCCCTCCACAGGTGCCGCTTTGTGCGGGAGAAGGACCGAGCGTGTAACCAGTACCCCCAGCTCCACTACCCTGAGCTCTACATCCTAAAGGGGGGGTACAAGGAATTCTTTCCCCAGTTTCAGGTGAGCCCCACAACTTTGGGATCTGGGGGGTGCAGGGGAACAGCCTCTCCCCTTCCCAAACCCCTGTGCTGGGTAGCAGGCTGGCTCTAAGCATGCTCTGTGGGGATGGGATGCTTAGGGGGGGTTAGGGTGCTTGGAGGGGTTTTGGGGTGCCTGGGGCTGCACTGGGAGTTCTCTCAGTTCTAGGTGACCCTTTCCCACTTTGGGAGCTGGGGGAGACCTTTGGGATCCAGGGGGACCCTGGGGGGAAGGAGGAGGCTGGCTCTGAGCATCCTTCATAAGGAGGGGGACCCCGAGATTTTTGGGGTACGGGGGGGGTGGGGTACTCAGAAGGTGTTTTGGGGTACCAGTGGTGGGTGCTGATATGGCTGAGGGGTGGTATTATAGGGTGTTTTGGGGTGCTGAGGGCTGTTTTGGCATCCTATGTGTTTCTTGAGGTGCTGAGGGCTGGTTTTGGGGTCCCCAGGTGCACTGCGAGCCCCAGGACTATCGGCCCATGCACCACGCAGATTTCAAGGAGGATTTGCGGCGTTTCCGCCTCAAGAGCCGCTCATGGGCTGGCGAGCGTGGCAAGCGGGGGCTCTACAGCCGTCTTGGCCACTGCTGAGGGGGTGCACCCCTGCAAGACCCAACCCCTCCTGCCCCCAAACCCAGGGGACCCCCCCCCATGGGCCTGCAAGTGGGGGGGTGGGAGAGGGGGAGAAGCTCCCCTGGCATTAAAGCACTTCACCTCCTTCAGCGGCAGAGGAAGGGGTCCCACCTTCTCTGCATGGGAGGAGGGCATCCATGGGTGCCTCGATGCGTGTGTATGGGGGGGGTTGATTGTTGTTGGGTGGTTTTACCCCATTTTATTTAAAAAAAGTTGGTTCTCATTATGTTTAAGTGGGGGGGGAGTGTGCAGTGACCCTGTGTCCCCATGCTGTTCCCTTCCCTCCCTAAGGCCCTGTGTGCCCCTCCGCCCCCGGCCCTGTCGCCACACACCGCCCTCCCCGGGGTGACCCTGTGTCTCCTCCCCCTGCTGTTCCCTCCCAGCCTGCACTTCCGCTTTTTACTCCGCCCGCCCACCCCTTTCCGCCAATCGGCGCCGCTCCCGGCGTTCCCTCAGCCAATCAGCGCTCGCCGCTGTCACGTGCATAGGGCGCGCTCCGTGCTCTTCCCCCCGCCAATCAGCGACGCCGATGTTTTCCACCTTAGCCGTCCCACCTCTCCTGCTTGGCCCACAAAGCAGCCAATGGGGTCGCTGCTCGGCTCCACGTGAGACGGGTGGAGGCTCCACTCCCGCCCCCGCTCACCAGGCAACCAATGGAAAGCGATGCAGCGCTCCACGTGCCAGCCCTGCCCCGGAGCACTAGACAGACACGTGACGCAGCGGCGGTGTCATGGCGGTGGCGCTGGCGGTGCTGGCGCTGGGTGGCCCAGACCTCCCCTGTCGCCTGCTGTACGCGCGCAGCTTCGGGGACACCCCCGGGGAGCGCACCCTCCCCGGGGACCCCGCCCGGCAGCGCCTGCGCCGCAAGGAGCAGCTGCTGGCCGTGGCCAGGTACGGGGAGCCCCCGCTGGCTCCTCCAGACATGGGGACCCCTTTTAGGGACCCTCCCCTTAGCCCTGAGGACCGGCTTCTGGGGTGCTCCTGGGCTTTACAGGGCCCCAGGGCTGTGGTTCCCATCCCTGGGACCCAAGCCTCAGCTATAGGGACCCCCTTTTGGGGACCCCTTCAGCCATGGACCCCCCCTTTTGCGGGGCTCCGGGACTTGCAGGACCCCCATGGAAATGACACCCCATCTCTGACACACCCCAACCATGGGGAACCCCATTCTTGGCAATCCCTGGCTATGGGGACCCTCCTTTTGGGGTGACTCCTGGGCTTTGCAGGACTTATGGGGTAATGACAACCCCTTCCTGGGATCCCCTGGTCATGGGGATTACCAGCCACGAGGACCTCCTTTTGGGGGGGCTCCTGGGCTTTGCAAAACCCCCAGGGCAATAACAGCTTCCTTTTCTGAGGGGTCACAGCTCAGTGGGATTGCCAGGGTGCTGACATCCCCCTCCCGGGTACCCCCCAGCCATGGAGACCCTCTTTTGGGATTGCCCAGCCATTTGGACCCCCTTTTGGGGGACTCTTGGCCTTTGCAGCCCCTCAGGACTGTCACACTCCACTTTTTTGGGGTGTTAGGGCTCCACAGGATCCTTGGGGCTGTGATCCCATGGCTCTGGGGGTGCCACCCATCCTTATTCCCCCTGCCCTTGTTTGGGGGGGGATCTTAACCCAACAGCCCCCCTTTTCTCTCCCAGGCAGGTGGCATCACAGTGCCGGCTCCTTCAGTCGTCCTTGGGGTGTCCGGTGCCCCCTCAGCTCCTGCACCGCCCAGATGAGCCAATCTCACTTCAAGATGCCCCAGGGGGGCTTTTCCAACTGCGCCCTGGGGACCCCTTTCCTGAGCGGGTGACAGTGGTGTGGATCTCTGTCTTATCCCTTGCCTTTGCTTTGGTTTGTGACCCCCGAGAGAACCTGGCACTGGCTGAGATCACCCTGCGCCACATCACGGCCCGTTTCCTCGCTTCCCTGCGTCTCCTCAGCTCCGGCACTGATATCCTGCTCCGACCCGAGCTCGCCGACCGCCTCCTTGATCACCTCCTGCCCCACGGCCGCTTGCTTTTCCTCAACGAGGGGTTTCTCCAGGCGCTGGATCAGGAGCTGGGGCTCAAAACATCCCGCTGAGCTGGAATCCCTGCTTGGCATTTGCTGGTGTGGGATCTGAGCTGGGTTATGAGGTGATGGGGTTAGAAAAGACTTTGCAGATCATCCAATCCAGCTCTACCTGTCTGTACTAAACCATCTCTGAGCACCTCATCTGCTCATCTTCTGAACCCCTCCAGGGATGGAGACCCCACCACTGCCCTGGGCCGTCACCACTCTTCCCATGAAGGAATTGCTCCCAATATCCAATCTAACTCTCCCCTGGTGCAACTCGAGGCCATTCCTTCTCCCATCCCTTGTTCCTTGTTCCTGACCTCTCCTAGAACTGTGCAGAGTGATGAAGTCTCCCCTCAGCCTCCTCTTCTCCAGGCTAAACAGCCCCAGGTGCCTCAGCCACTCCCAGAACCCCTGTTCTCCAGACCCTTCCCCAGCTCCATTCCCTTCTCCGGACGCGCTTCAGCCCCTCAAGGTCTTTATGGAGTGAGGGGTCCAAACTGAATCCAGGATTCGAGGTGCTGAGTGCAGGGGGACAATCCGATGGCTGATCTAAGCCAAGATGCCACTGCCGATGACGAGGACCGTCTCCTCCAGGCAGCTTCCCAGCTGCTTTTCCCCAAGCCTGGAGTGCTGGATGGCGTTGTTGTGACCCAGGTGCTGGAGCTGGTGCTGAGCCTGGTTGAACTTCATCCTGTTGGTCTCGGCCCATGGATCCAGCTTGGCCAGGTCCCTATGTAGAACCTTCCTGCCCTCCAGCCCATGGATCCATGTCCAGATCCTTCTGCAGAGCCTTCCTGTCCTCCAGCAGCTCAACACTCTCACCCACTCTGGGTCACCAAAGAGACAGGAAAAGCAGCATGGGAATAAAGAGCAGTTTTTTATTCCATTTCTCCACCCATCATGGAGGGGCTGAGGAATTCTGATGGCTGCCCACCCACCCATAAAATCCACCCGGAGATGGGATGGCACCATATTCTTGCACCACTTTGTGCCTCTGTGGGGTTTAAATGGGTGTTAAAAGTGGTTCTCTGGGTGGGATCTGCAAGCTGGAGGAGGGGTGGATGCTGGGAGAGCTGGGAATCAGGGTGCCAAGGATGGCTGGGATTGCTCGGAACTGGGATGCTGGGGCTGGTCTGGCCATGCAGAGTGCCATGAGAGCTGGGAATCGGGGTGCCACAAATGGCCTGGCAACCCCAGGGTGCTGAGAGAGCTGGGAATTGGGGTGCTGGGGAGGGCCAGGAGAGCTGGGGGCTCATCCTGGAAGGATCGAGGACCTCTGGAGGGAGTTGGAGGCTCATCTGCAGGGAGATGGGGTGTCATCGCAGTGGGAGCAGGGAGGTCATCCCAGCAGGATCGGGGTGTCACGGTCCCCTGAGGTCCCGCTTGCAGATCCAGAAGAAGGTGAAGTTGCAGTTGTGGTCATTCCAGAGCCCGTTGCCCAGTGGATGAATTTGGGCGCAGCTCTCCCGGCCCCACTCCCTGTGGTCCGTGTTGTCCGGCTGCCCTGCTGCCCAGAAGCTGCCGGGACACGGAGCGGGGTCAGTGGGGGTGGGAAGGCAGGTTTGGACCCACGCTCCCCTCCCCAAATCCCTGCTCACCTCTGGGCCCTGGAGTAGGGGCTGCCATCCACCCAGTGCCAGGTGCCCCCTGGACCTGTGGCTGCCAGCCCGATCCAGTAGGTGCCCCCTCGTGTCTCCCGTGCCAGGTAATCCTGTGGGAAGGGGCACGGAGTGAACATGGGTGTGCGGGATTGTGGGATGAGTAGGATGCGGGATTGAGTGGAGCAGGATTGGGGCAGAGGATTAGAGGGATGAGGGATTAGGGGGACACAGGGTCAGGAGGTGCACATTTAGGTGGGTGTGGGGGATGTGGGGTGGGCCACTGGAAGATGCAGGATTGGGGAGATGAGGAATGAGAAGGGTAAGGAATTAGGGGGAGTAGAGGATTAGGGGGTGAGGGAATAGGAGCATAAGGGGGTGCAGAATTCAGGGAATGAGGGATTAGGGGGTGCAGGATTCGGGGGGTGAAGAATGCATGAAGGGCAGGATGAGGAGGAGCAGGATCTGGGGGTGCAGGAGCAGGAGGAGCAGGATGAGGGAGTGCAGGAGGAGGTACACTATCAGAAGGTGCCGGATGAGAATAAGCAGCATCAGGAGGTGCAGGATCAGGGGGTGCAGGAGGAGAGGGAGCAGAAGGTGGAGGAGTGGAGGACCAGGATGAGGAGGTGCAGGATCAGGAGGAGCAGGATCGATGGCGCAAATTCAGGAGGTGCAGGATGAGGGGGTGCAAGATCAGGAGGTGCAGGATGGGAATCACAGGCTCAGGGGCTGCAGGAGGTGCAGGATCAGAGGGTGCAGGATCAGGCGGTCCATCTGCAGGCCCAAGGGGCCAGTGATGGCTGCAGCCCCCACCTGCTCCTCGGCACTGGTGATGGAGGTGAGGTGGGCGTGTGTGGAGCGACAGGCGAGCTCGGCATCATCCCAGCGCTTCCTCTCAGCCGAAAAGAAGTAGATCTTGCCCTGGTGGTAGCGCCAGCCCAGCGCCAGGGTCTGCAGCCAGCGCCCTGCAGGGCGGCAGCATGGGACGGGGGGCACGGGCTGGGGAGGGGGCAGGGGGACTTGGGGTAGGGGTACCCACCATGGGCACCCAAGGGACCTTACCCAGCTGTTCCTGGCGTCGCTGCGCCACGGCGGGGGTCTCACCAGGACTGCGGGGTCCTGGGGGGGACAGGGACTGGGACTGGGGGAAAGGGACTGGGGGAGAAGGACTGGGAGTGGGGGACAGGGATGGGGGGAAAGGGACTGGGAATGGGATGGGACTGGGATGGGGACTAGGGACAGGTGATGGGGGGAGAAGGACTGGGACTGAGGGACTGGACCCGGGACAAGAGAGTAGGACGAGGACTGGGGGACAGAGACTGGGACAGGGGATGGGGATGGGGGACAGGGAAGTGGGGGACTGGGACAGGGACTGGGGGAGAGAGACCAGGGAACCGGGGAGAGGGGCTGGGGGGTGGAGGTCTGGGACAAGGACTGGGGGATTGGGACAAGGAACGGACTGGAGGAGAGGGACTGGGACAGGAGGATTGGGACAGGGGACAGGGACTGGGAGACGGATTGGGACTGGGGGGTTGGGGGATAGGGACAGGGACTGGGGGGCCGGGGCTGGGACTGGGGGAAAAGGACAGGGACTAGGGGACTGGGACACATGGACTGAGCCTGGGAAAGGGGTCTGGGGACAGAGTTGGGGACTGGGGTGTCCCCAGTGCCACTCACTGTTGGGGTCTCCCAGTGCCCCCAGCTCTGCCCTTGCATCCCTCAGCTCCGCCTGGCCCTGCATGTCTGGGGGGTGTCACAGGGGCTCAGCACCTCCCCAACTGCCCCTGCTCCCCCTCCCAGTGTCCCCACCCCTCCCCAGTGACACTTACAGAGGGTGATGAGTGCTGCCAGCGCGGCTCCCAGGACCATGACTACCCCTGTCCCCACAGCCAGGATGGTGGCCAGTGCCCAGCGCGGTGCAGCTGGTGAGGAACGGGAACCTGGGGGGGCAGGAGGGGGTCTGAGGGTGCCATGAGACCCCCTGGGGGATGCAGAAAGGGGGTTGGTGGTGCAGAAGGGGGGCTGAGCGTACCCTGAGCCCCCCCGGGGGTGCAGGAGGGGATTTGGGGGAGCCCTGAGCCTCCCGGGGGATGTCCTGAGACCCCCTGGGGGGACAGGAGGAGGTTTGGAGGTGCAGGAGGGGATCTGGGGGTGCTTTCACACCCCCACCCCGAGGGTGCAGGAGGGGGTTTATTGTGCCCTGAGCTCATTTGGGGATGTCCTGAGACCCCGTGGGGGGACAGGAAGGATGCAGGGAGGGGTCAGGGATGGGGGTCCAGGCATGGGGCAGCCCCCCAGGACTTACCCTGTGGGGGGCGGGGGGGGTAGCGAATCTCCAGGCTCTCATACAGGTCCGGCCTGGCCGCTGCCATCTCAGAGTCTTGTCCCACGCTGCCCAGGGTGGCCCTGGGTGCCAGGAAAGGGAACCCCAACAACAGCCCCGGGTGCCAGGAAAAGGAACCCTGCACGTGCCCTGGGCGCCGGTTCCTGCCACAGCCTGGGTGTCACACGCGTCCCCCCACTCTGAGTGGCAGACAAGGTCCTGACCCTCATCCAAGATCCAGATCTGGGTCCGGACCCTGACCCTGATCTGGATCTTGATCCTGATCCCAGCCTGGATCCTAATCCCAATGCTGATCCTGATTCCAACTTGTATCCTGAGCCTGAGCCTGAGCCTTAGCCCAACCCTGACCTGGACCCTGATCCTGATCCCAACCTGGATCCTGATCCAGACCCTGATCCAAATCTGGACCCAGACCTTGACTCTGATGTGGACCCTGATACTGATCCCAACCTGTACCCTGACCCTGACCCTGATCCCAATCCACACCTGGATCCTGTCTCTGATCCAGACTTCGACTCTGACCCTGATCCCGATCCACACCTGGATCCTGACCCTGACCCCAGTCCTGACTCTGACCCTAGCCCTGACCCTCATCCTGATCCAGACCTGGATCCTGATCCTGATTCCGATTCACACCTCGATCCTGACCCTGACCCTCATCCTGATCCCAGCCTGGATCCTGATCCTGACCCAGACCCAGACCCCACCCTTGCACCTCCTGAGCTCCAGGCATACGACTCGGAGCCAGCTCCTGGCACCACATCAGATGTCGCATTGGCTGCTGCATTCAGAAGACCTTGACTGCAGGGTGGGCTCTGTGGCAGAGGTGGGATGCAGGGACAGGAGCAACGTGGCCGAGCAGCTCGACAGATCCCAGCCCCCATCCCTGGTGATACCAGGTTTCCTTGTGCCCAGGTTCATTGTCCAGGAATGGTGGAGCAGGACTCATGGGCAGCCGCGTTTCCCACCACGCCTTGGCTTGAGGTTGGGTTCCTCCTACATGGGACCTTGAGCATCATTTCTGCATCAAAGCTGATTCCTATCAGCACATCTCCAGGATTGATGGAGTTGTCCATCATGCCAGGGTATCTTCTACCCCAACATAGCCCCGCACCCTCTCTGGAATTCCTTGGGGTTTGTAGATGTTGACAGAATCCTTCTCCGCTCACCAGGGCTGTAGCTCTGCTCTGCCTTTCCTGGATGGGCTTCTGGTCCATAAAGATTCTCTGCTCAGAATGGACGTTAGGAGAAGGTTCTTTTCCGAGGGAGTGGTGGGTCCTTGGCACAGGGTCCCCAGGGCAGCAGCCAGTTGGGAGTCCAATGTGCTCCATCCCATGGGTCCATCATAGGGGCAGGGATGGGACTGGATGAGGGGACATAAAGGGCAAGGAGAAGGTCTGGGTGATCCGTGGTTTCAATACAGGGAGGAGGGCAACGTGATTGAGAGCAACCCTGAGAAGGACTTGGCGTGCTGGAGGAGGAGAAGTTCAACATGAGCCGGCAACGTGCACTCGCAGCTCAGAAACCAGCTGTGTCCTGAGCTGCATCCAGAGCAGCGGAGCCAGCAGGGCAAGGGAGGGGGTTCTGTCCCTCTGCTCCACTCTGGTGAGACCCCACCTGCAGCCCTGTGTCCAGTTCTGGAGTCCTGAGCACAGGAAGGACATGGAGGTGGTTCAAGGCCAGGTTGGATGGGGCTTGGAGCACCCTGATCCAGTGGGAGGTGTCCCTGCCCATGGCAGGGGGGTTGGAACTGGATGGGCTTTAAGGTCCCTTCCAACCCAAACCAGCACATGATTCTATGTTTCCATGATTCAATGGGTCCCTTACACCTGGAGACATTCCATGATTCTCCATATTGGCACAACAAGATCGTTTTACTTATTGGGCTGCCCTTGCCTTTCCTACCAACCCAACTGAACACTTCCAACCTGATGGGACACAGATGCAAGTGCCAGAAGTCTTTTCCTTCCAGTTTCCCAGGACTAAAGCACCACCAGCTCTGTGTGTGACGTTGGCCAGAGGCTCTTGCCCATTTGGAGCCTCCAGGACCTCAGGAGATGACAGGATGCAACCGGGTGTTGCAGTGTTGTGAAACAGCATGAGTCAGGGCTGACGTTCACCAACACCCATCACCAAGAGGCTGGATGTGGCTGGATGTGGCCAGAGGAAGACGAAATAGTCTGGGAGGAGGAAGGAAGCCAGCTCATCTGTGGGTTGCACAAGCGGTGAATCACAGCGTCATGGGGTACCTCGAGTTGGAGAGGACCCACCAGGAGCATCAAGTACATCACAGGAACAGGGAGTTGGACTCAATGATCCTGATGGGTCCATTCCACCTCCAGATACTCCATGATTCTTTGCCATATGCCCAGAGAAGTCACAGAAGCCCCATCCCTACAGGTGTTCAAGGCCAGGTTAGATGGGGCTTGAGGTACCCTGATCCAGTGGGAGGTTGTAAGAGTCACAGTCTGCCACGGTCCCTGCGCATGGAACTGGATGGGCTTTGAGGTCCCTTCCATCCCAAACCATTCCGTGGTTCCGTAATTCCAACTTGCTGTCAAGCAGAAACCCCAGATCCCATCCCTGGAGTTGTTGAAGGCCAGGTTGGATGGGGCTTGGAGCAACCTGATGCAGTGGGAGGTGTCCCTGCCCATGGCACTTTGGGCTTTGGATGGGCTTTGAGGTCCCTTCCAACCCAAACCATTCCATAATTCTATTATTCTATGACTAAGAACACCATTCAGACGCTCTTCCACCTCTGCCAGGCTTGGTGCCAGCACAACTTCCTTGGGGACTCCGTTCAACTCAAAGTCTTCGATGTCATCCTTCTATTGAGACACCCTAAAGGGCACCCAGTCTTGGTGATGGGGCCACACTGATGCCATACAGAGTGGGACAATCCCTTTCCTTGACTGGCTGCTTGCCAGCCTCCATTTTGCACGTTCAACCAGTATTTCGCCATCCCAGGTCACAGAATCACCTGGTTGGAAAAGACCTTTGAGATCATCGAGTCCAGCTGTCCCTGTCCACGACTGAACCATCCCTGAGCACCTCATCTGCCTGTCTTCTGAACACCTCCAGGGATGGGGACTCCATTCATAGGACTTTCCATTCACAGGACAACCTCACCATTCCCACCATGAGGGCCTTGGCCAACGCTCCTTGAACGTCGTCCAGCTTGGTGCCATGGGGAGCTGTTCCAGTGCTTCACCATCTTCTGGGTGAAGAATCTTCTCGTGTCTAACCTAACCCTCCCCTAACCCATCTTCCTGCCATTCTCTCTGGTCCCATCATTGGTCACCAGAGAGAAGACTTCAGCATGGGCTCCTCCTCCTCCCCTTGTGATGAAGCTGAAGACCACCATGAGGTCTCCCCTCAATCTCCTCCAGGCTGAACAGACCAAGCCACTTTAGCCTCTCCTCATATGATTCCTCCTCCAGACCCTTCACCAGCTTTGTGGCCTCCTCTGGACACTTTCCAGGAGCTCTAGATACTTTTTATCCTGCGGCTCCCAAAACTACTCCTGGCAACACACCAGGGTGAGTCCTGCATCCAGGACGTGGAGACCCCAAGGATGTGGAGAGCTCAAGAACTTTGAAACCCCAAGGACATGGAGACATCAAGGACATGGAGACTTCGAGGATGTGGAGACCCCAAGCATGTGGAGAATCCAGGGATGTGGAAAACTTGATGATGTGGAGACCCTGAGGACGTGGAGCCCTCAAGAACTTGGAAACCCTGAGGACGTGGAGGTTCTAAAGATCTGGAAACCCTAAGGATGCAGAGACTTCAAAACTCCAAGTGTGTGGAGACTCCAAGACAAGGGAACACCAAGGACAGGGAGACCTTGATGATGTGGAGAATCCAAGGATGTAGAGACTCTGAGGACACAGAGACCTCAAGGACTTGAAAACCCTGAGGACGTGGAAACCCTGAGAACACAGAGATACCAGGGACTTAAGAGATGCCAAGGACATGGAGATCTTGAGGACATGGAAACCCTGAGGATGTGGAGACTCCAAGGACGTGAAGATCTCAAGGACATGTGGACCCCGAGGCTGTGGAGACCCTGACACCACGGCCCCCTCCTTCCCCAAGGACCCCAACCTTCCCCAGAACCCTGCCCCCCCATTCCCCTATCAACATGGCGGCCACCGCCGGCACTCCCCGCCTGCCCTCACCAAGATGGCCGACGCGAGGCGGGGCGCCCCTCTCTAAGACGGCCGTTCATTGCCCTTATCCAAGATGTCGGAGCAGTTAGGGAAGGACAGAGAGCGGCGCCCCCTCCCAAGATGGCGCCCACAGCGTCAGCACAGCGCAGGCGCACGGTTGCCCCGCGGCGCGAATGCGGAAGCGGGGGGCGCGGCCACTGCCAAGCGCCCCCTGCCGGCCGGAGGAGCCCCGGTGCCCCCCCGCCCCCCCCCGCTCAGGATTCCCCCCCCCAAGTGTCCCCCTGGGTGCCCCCCCGGGTGTGTCCCCCGGCCATGGCGCGGCTGGAGGCCGTGGCCAACGTGGTGCTGCGGGTGCCGGCACTGGCGCTGCTGGAGCTGCTGCAGCGTGGGGAGCTCGGGGCGCTCCTGAGGGGCGGCCGCGCCCCCTCCCTGCCCGAGCCCGCCCTGCGCGGGGCCAGCGGCCTCGGTGAGGGGGGGGCGTGAGGGGGCGGGCATGGGATGGGGGGGGGGGGCGGGGAGGGGCGGGCATGAAGGGGGGCGCACCGGGAGGGAGGCATGAGCAGAGGCACCGGGAGGGGGGTATGAGGGGGAGGGGCATGAGGCGACAGCCCGGGGAATGGGGGACATGGAGGGGGGGGGGAAGGAAGGACGAGGAGGGGGCACCGAGAGGGGCATGGAGGGGGCGGGGCATGAGGGGGCAGCCTGGGGGGGGCATGAAGGCGGGGACATACGGGAGGGGGCATGAAGGCACAGCTCGGGGGATGGGGGGTGGGACATGGAGGGACGGGGGGGGGGCACCGAGGGGGACGTGGAGGGGAGGGGCGTGAGGGGGCACTGAGGGGGGGGCACTGGGGGTACTAGGGGGGAGGGGAACAGACATGGGGGAGGGTAAGAGGATACAGAGTGGGGGCGACATTGGGGTCACGGGGGGGAGAGACACGGGGGTTTGGGGGGACACCGGGAGGGTGGCTGGGGGACACACGGGGGGCGCAGGGGGAGATCAGGGAGGGGACATGGGAAGAACTGGGGGCCGGGGGGTTGAGGGCACGGAGTGGGGACGACAGGAGGGGACAGCCCCGGGGGAGCAATGGAGGGGGGGCATGAGGGGACGAGGAGGGGGAACCTGGGGGGAGGGGCACTGGGGGTCATGGGAGGGGGGCAGGAGGAGGGGTAGTGGAGGACACGGGGGGACAGCCCAAGGGGGCACCAGGGAGGAAGGTGAGGGGAAGGGGGCACACCAGGGGGACACCAGGGGGCTCTAGAGGGCAGAGTCTCCATGGGGTGACTGAGTTTGGGAACAGGAGGGGACACTGCAGGGCTGGGGTGCGGAACTCTGGGTGGGTCAGGGGGTTCTGTGGGGTGGGGTCCCCAAAGCTTAGGGTCTCCAGGGGGTGGGTTCCTCATGGTGGGGATCCCCATGGATTGGGTTCTCTGTGGGCTGGGGTCCCCATGGGTTGGCGTCCCCATGGATCAGGGGGTTCCATGGGTTGGGATTCCCATGGACTGGGCTCTTGATGAATCGAGGTTCCATGGGTTGGGGTCTCCATGGGTCAGGGGATCCCTGTGGGTGGGTTCACCATGGATTGGGGTCCCCATGGATTGGGTTCTACATGGATTGGGGTTCCATGGGTTGGGGTCTCCATGGGTTGGGTTCTCCATGGATTGGGATCTCCATGGTTGGGGTCTCCATGGTTGGATCCCCCATGGTCAATGTCCTCCCAGCCCACGCACTGTGCCTGGTGGTGCTGGCACTGCCGCTGCAGGCGCTGGCACAGCTCTATGGGCACGTCCTGGCAGCGCTATTGCTGGTGGCCGCGCACTTGGCTGCTCGGTAAGTCTAGAGGTGACATGGGGGGATTTGGGGTTGCCGTGGGGGTCGAGGGGGAGGCTGAGCTCCTGTCCCCAATGTCCCCACAGAGATTACATCCAGCACGAGCTTGACAACGGCTTTGAGGTCGCCATCCTCAGTGATGCCACCGCACTTGCCCGTGCTGCCACCACTCTCGCAGGTGAGGGGGGGTCCCAGCACCCCAAAATGTCCCCAGTCAGGGGACGGGGGGGGCATGGAGCAGGGTGAAGGTCCCTATACTGTCACCCATGGGGTGGAGGGGTGGGTTGCATAGGATAAGGCTGAGGGTCTCGGGGAGCTCCTTGGGGGTGATGATGACATGGTTGGAGTTCCTGGGGTTGTAGGGG
The DNA here is from genome assembly GCA_033558235.1 of Neomorphus geoffroyi. Lineage (NCBI taxonomy): Eukaryota > Metazoa > Chordata > Aves > Cuculiformes > Neomorphidae > Neomorphus > Neomorphus geoffroyi. Next base: position 21,427,038 of record JAUMJM010000044.1, read on the forward strand.
AGGGGGCTGGGGGTCTCAAGGTGCTGCTAGGGGGTGACAATGACATGGTTGGGGTTCTTGGGGTCACAGGGAAGGGGCTGGGAGTTTTGGGGTGCTGCTCATGGGTGCTGACGGTGTGGTTGGGGCTTCTAGGGCTCCAGAGGAGGGGGCTGAGGGTCTTGGGATGCTGCTGGAGGGTGACAGTGGCACAGTTGGGATTCCTGGGGTCGCAGGGGAAGGGGCTGAGGGTCTTGGGGTGCTCCTTGGGGGTGACAGTGGTGTAGTTGAGGTTCACAGGGCTGGGGCTGGGACTGGGGTGCTGGTGGTGGGAGGAGGGGGCTGGGAGTCTCGGGATGCTGGAAGCACCCCCTCCACTTGCAGGGCAGCTCTGCCTGGGTGCCCTCTGCTCACGGTTGGCACCACGCTGGCGGCCGTGGGCACTGCTGGCACCGCTGATGCCGGTGTTGGGGCACCTGGTGGGGGTCCCCCCACACGCCCTCCCCCTCCTCGGGGCCTTCGCCGCCAGCCTCAGCGTCCTGGGGGGGCTCTGCCTCCTTGCCCCCCACATCCGAGCCCCCTTCCAGCTGGTGGCCGCTGCAGGCAGGGAGCTCAGGGAGGTCATGCAGGTCAGTGGGGGAGGGGGGGGTGGTGGGGAATGGGGGGGAGGTGCTGGGGGGTGGGCGATGTGGGGCAGAGGATGTGGGAGTGGGGGATACAAGGCAGGGGACTGTAGGGTGGAGGATGTGGGGTGAGGGATGTGGGGGCCTGTGGGGTGGGAGATGTGGGGTGGGCAATGTAGGGAGGAGGGCTGGGGGGCTGCAGGCTGGGAGATGTGGGGTGGGGGGCTGTGGGGCAGGGAGCTGTGGGGCAGGAGGGTGAAGATGGGATTCCATGCAGCTGGGGTCTGTGGGACAGGGATGAGGGGGGCTGGGGGCTGCAGGCTGGGAGATGTGGGGTGGGGGGCTGTGGGGCAGGGAGCTGTGGGGCAGGAGGGTGAAGATGGGTTTCTGTGCAGCTGGGGTCTGTGGGGCAGGGATGAGGGGGGCTGGGGGCTGCAGGATGGGGCTGTGTGGGACAGGGCTGTGTGGGGCAGCCCCACTGATGCCCCCTCAGGCGCCGCAGCGGCTGGTGGCCCATGTGCTGTCCCTGTGGAGCGGCCGCGCCATCCCCCTCCTGTTCCTCGTGTTCTGGCTGGGGCTCTTTGGCCTCCGCATTGCAGCCTTCGTCACCTCGGGCACCCAGCACAGCCTCCTCCTCCTCCTCCTTAGCAGGTGACGACCCAGCCTTCCTCCCCTTCCTCCTCCTTTCCTTCCTCCGTCTCTTCCTTTTCCTTCTGTTCTTCCTCTTCCTCCTCCTCCTCTTCTTCCTCCTTCTCCTCAGCAGGTGAGGACCTCAACCTTCCTCGTTCTTGTCCTCCTCCTTGTCCTCCTCCTCATCTTCCCCTTTCTCTTCCTCCTTGTCCTTGTCCTCTTCCTCGTTCTTGTCCTCCTCGTCCTCCTCAGCAGATGTGGAGCTCAGCCTTCCTCCTGCAGGCGGAGGATGAGAAGGGCTGGGGTGGTCAGGTGGTGGCCCCGCGCTCACCCCGTGTCCATCACAGCGCGGCTGAGTGTTGCAGCACACCCTACTCACTCATTGGCCTCACCTTCACCGTCTCCTACCTCGCCCTGGGCGTCCTCAACCTCTGCAAGTTCTACCTCATGGGCTTCGGAGCCTTCCAGAACGGGAACGTCATGCACAGGTCAGCCTTCGATGGGGTGGGGCCAGTGAGAACCCCCCTCCAGCCTGGTTTGCTCACAGGGTTGGGGAGGATGGGAGACACCCAACGCAGTGGGTGAGCGATGGGTTGATGGGTTGGCCCAAGGGGTCACAGCCAACTGGTGACCACCAGGGAGGTTCTGCAGGGATCCATCTCTTCAACATCCTCAGGAATGACCTGGATGGAAGACTTCAAGGTTTGAGAACTCAGTTTGTGGAGGATGAGAAACTGGGGGGAGACGTGGGCACTCTTGAGGGCAAAGAGGCCCTGGAGGAGATCTGGACAAACTGGAGAGTTGGGCCATCACCAGCCTCATGAGGTTTAACAAGGGCAAGGGCTGGATTGTCTACCTGAGACACGGCAACCCTGGACAGACAGACAGACGAGAAGCTGGAGAGAAAGGGATGTGGGGGTGCTGGTGGATGGCAAGTTGATGTGAGCCAACAGGGTGGTAGCCAAGACAGCTACCGTGTCCTTGTGGGCATCCAGCTGGATAAGGGAGGTGGTTGTCCCACTCTTCTCCACACTGGGGTGGTCCCACTTGGAGCTCTGGGTCCCGTTCTGGTTGCCACGGGATAAAAAGGATCTAAAGGTCCTGAAGAGCATCCAGAGGAGGGTACAGAGTGAAGAGTTTGGGTTGAAAGCATGTGAGGAGCACCTGAAGGCACTGAGTCTGGGACAAAGGAGACTTGAGGAGAGACCTCATCGCATTTTGCAGCTTCCTCACATGGGGAAGAGGAGCTGAGCTTTTCTCTCTGGACCTGAGGGCAGGGCAGGAAGATGCCAAGGATTGGGTTAGGTTGGACATGAGAAGGTTCTTCACCCAGAGGGTGGTGAAGCACTGGAACAGCTCCCCATGGCACCAAGCTGGACAATGTTCAAGGAGCATTGGCCAAGGCCCTTATGCTGTGAACGTTGGGATTGTCCTATGGGACAGGAGTTGGGTTTGATTGCCCTTGAGAGTCCTTACAATTCAGGTCATTCGGTACTTCTATGTCGCAAGGGACTTGAGAAGTGGGCTGTGTCCCCGAGAGGTGGCACCAGGCCATGGTGACACATTCAGTGTCCCCCTCATGGCCAAGGATTGGGTTAGGTTGAACATGAGGAGAAGGTTTTTCACCCAGAGGGTGGTGGAGCACTGGAACAGCTCCCCATGGCACCAAGCTGGACAACATTCAAGGAGCATTGGCCTAGGCTGTGGTGGCCCCAGGCCATGGTGACATGTCCCATGTCCCCTGGTGGCAGGGGAGTGACAGAGGCTGTGACGCTGCTGCTGCTGGCGCTGCAGACAGGGCTGCTGGACCTGCAGGTGCCCGCGCGGACCTTCCTCCTCAGCATCATCCTCTTCATCGTGGTCACCTCCACCCTGCAGTCCATGATGGACATCGCGGAGCCTGTCCTGCTGGCGCTGGCAGCGTCCCGCAACCGGTACGGGGGGAGGATGTGGCCCCGTGGTGCTGGGGGGGTCCTAGCCTGGGTCCCAGTAGGGCTTTGGTCCTCGCTGGGGCAGGATTGGTGCTGTAGGAGGGGTTGGTGCTCAGCGCCCCAGGGAATGGGAGCTGGAGGAGGGGTTGGATCTCAGCACTGCAGCAGGATGGGTGCTGGAGCCCATCGTGCTGGCACTGACAGCTTCCCACAACTGGGGGGTGAACAGGATGTGGCCCCGTGGTGCTGTGAGGGGGTCCTGGCCTGGGTCCTACTGTGGGTCCAAGCTCTCCATGGGAACTGGCCCTCGCTAGGGCAGGATTGGTGCTGGAGGAGATACTGGAGCTCAGCACTGCAGCAAGATGGGAAGTGGAGTAGAGGTTGTACTTCAGCACCCCAGCAGAATGGGTGCCAGAGCTCAGCACCCTAGGGGAATGGAAACCGGAGCTCAGCACCTCAGGGAATGGAAGCCGGAGCTCAGCACCCCAGGAATGGGAACTGGAGCTCAGGTCCCCAGGGGATAGGAGCCGGCGGAGGGGCTGGAGCTCAGCACCCGGAAGGATGGGTGCTGAGCGCTGCCCCCCAGGAGCCCGTGGCCGCAGCTCCGCGGGCTCTCCCTGTGCCTCTTCCTGCTGGTCTTTCCCTCCTTCCTGGCGCTCCGGATCTCCCGGCTCTTCCCCCCGGATCTCTGGCTGCTCATCCTGCTCTCCAGCTGCGCCCTCACCTCCCTGCAGGTACCGCTTCCTGCCCCAGTTCTCCCCTCCCACCCCAACTGGGACCACAGTTTGATCATTCCTGTCCCAGTCCCCCTTCCCTGACCCAGTTCCCACCTCCCAGCTCCCAACTGGGACCTCAGTTTGAGCTCCCCTACCCCAGTCCCCCCTTATCCTTGCTCAGTTCTCTTCTCCCAGCTCCCAACTGGGACTCCAGTTTGAGCTCCTCTACCCCAGTCCCCCGTATCCTTGCCCAGTTTTCTTCTCCCGGCTCCCAACTGGGACCCCAGTTTGAGTGTCCCTACCCCAGTCCCCCCTTATCCTTGCTCAGTTCTCTTCTCCCAGCTCCCAACTGGGACTCCAGTTTGAGTGTCCCTACCCCAGTCCCCCCTTCCCAGGTCTGACTCGGACCCCAGGGTGGGCGTCTCTGCCCCAGTTTCCTCCTCCCAGCTCCATCTGGGATCCTGGCATGGGCATCCCTGCCCCAGTTCTCACCTCTCAGTCCCGGTTTGAGCATCCTTGCCCCAGTTCAGCTCCAACTATGACCCATGGTGGGTGTCCATGCTCCAGTCCCCCCATCCCTGCCCAGTTCTCCTCTCCCAGCTCCAACTGGGACACCAGTTTGAGCATCCCTGCCGCAGTTTCCTCCTCCCAGTCTCAACTGGGACCCCAGTTTGAGCATCCCTGCCAGGCGCTGGGCACGCTGTTCGTCTCTGCCCTCTTGGCGGTGGATCCAGTGCAGGCGGAGGCGCTGGAGCGTGTGGATGAGCTCATCTACTGTGTGAGCGCTGTGACCCACGTCCTGGAGTTCCTGGTGGCCGTGGTCGTGGTGGCCTTTGGCACGTGGGAGTCGCTCTTCGGGGAGTGGAGCTGGGTGGGCACCTCCGTCATCATTGTCCACTCCTACTTCAACGTGTGGCTGCGTGCCCGCTCAGGCTGGAGGAGCTTCCTGCTGCGCCGCGACGCCGCCAAGAAGATCCAGTCCTTGGCCAGGGCCACCGGCGGGCAACTGCAGGACCACAATGACGTCTGTGCTATCTGCTTCCAGGTGAGAGCCCTCCTCCTTGGGCATCTGAGGTCCTCTGCCCACCAGGTGCCATCTTCGTGCTCATTGGGTGCTGCCTGCCTGCCCACTCGGTCCCATCTTCATGCCCACCAAGTGACATCCCCCTGCCAGTTTGGTGACATCTCCCTGCCCACCAGATGCCACCTCCCTGCCCACTTGGTGCCTTCTTCCTCCTCACTGGGTGCCATCTCCCTCCTCACTGGGTGCCATCTCCCTCCTCACTTGGTGCCACCTCCCTGCCCACCAGGTGACACCTCCCTGCCTGCTGGGTGTCATCTCACCCGGTGCCACCTCTGTGCCCACAGGACATGCAGGTGGCTGTTGTCACCCGTTGCAGCCACATCTTCCACGCCTCCTGCCTCCGCAAGTGGCTCTACGTGCAGGACACCTGTCCCATGTGCCACCAACAAGTGGCACCAGCAGGCACTGAGGAGGACACTGGCAGTGCGAGGGCAGCTCAGCAGACACCACATGGTGGGGACGAGGTGCCTGGGGACAGAGGAGCCACCATGAGCCCTCAGCACCAGGACGGAGTGCCCAGTGTTGTGCCAGGCCAAGGGGACAGTGGCACTTCCCAGGACCACAGGAGTGGGCACCTCGGTCTCTGCCACCCTGCTCATCCCCACACCTCGGTCCCACAGGAGCAAGAAGCGGGAACCACCCCAGCGCCCCATGGGCACCCTCACCTCAGTGCCCAGGACCCTTTTGGCAGCACCAGGGTGGGCACGAGGGACAGCAAGGATGCCCACAGTGGTCATCAGCCCTCCTAGCACCCAGGCAGGTGTTCCTGTGCCAGCCCCGGCATCCCTGAGTGCCCGCACCCCCACGGACTCATTTGGCAATAAAGCCGGAGCTGGAGCAGCTGCGTGCCAGGACGATGCTCTGTGCCAGGGCAATGCCACCTGCCAGGACGATGCCCCATGCTGGGATGATGCCCTGAGCCAGGACGATGTTCTGTGCTGGGATGGTGCCCCGTGCTGGGATAGTGCCCCATGCCAGGATAATGCCCTGTGCTGGGGTGATTCCCCATGCCAGGATGATGCTCTTTGCCCTGACAGCATCCTGTGCCAGGGCAATGCCGTGCTGGGATGATTCCCCATGCCATGATGATGCTCTGTGCCAGGACGGTGCCCAGTGCTGGGATGATGCCCTGTGCTGGGATGCCACCCTGTGCCAGGACAATGCCCTGTGCCAGGCGTGTCCCTGGAAGGGGACAGGGAAGGGTGAGTGGTGCCCAGCTGCCTCTGCCCTTTCCCCACTGATGGCACAGGTCACACGGGCTGGGCAGCCAGGAGGGAGGGCTTGGGGTGCTCCTGGGGGGGCAAAGGTCTGCGCTTTGGGGGGTTCCCATCTCCCCATGGATCCCAGCTGGGGGGGACACACCCCATCTCCCCACAGGGTGGGAGTCCCAGGGTCCCTGGGGAGGCAGTAAATGCCTCCCCTCTGTTTTTCCCCCCCCACCCCGAGACCCCATGGGCCTCGCATCCCATTAGGAAGCGGGTTTGGGGGTGCATCCCCCACCCCACTGCTTGCCAACCCCCAGGGATTTGCTGTGGGGCAGACAGAGGGGGGGTGCCCTGCATCCCCATGGGACCCCCCTCAGCACTCAGCCCCCCCCTCCAGCCGGATTTGCTCCATTAGGGCCCATTAGTGGAGGTGAAACAGGTCCCCACGGAGCCATCCCCGTGGGACACGCAGACCCCACTCAGCTGCTGGGAATGGGGAGATGGGGGGCAGGGAACTGGGGTCCCTCTGGGGGTACCCGTCCTGGGGACGGCAGGGGGAGGATGGAGGGGGGGTGGATGAGGGGATGGATGATTGGACACTGGGATGGATGGGGATGTGCATGGATGGAGGCTGGGATGGATGAGGGGATGGATGGTTGGACACTGGGATGAGTAGGAGTGCGCGTGGATGGACATTGGGATGGATGGGGGCATGGACAGAGGGACACTGGGATGGACATGAGCATGGACTCAATGATCTCAGAGGTCTTTTCCAACCAGATGATTCTATGATTCTATGGATGGAGGGAAGGACACTGGGATGGATGGGGACATGGATGGTTGGACTTGGGGATGGGTGGGGATGTGCATGGGTGGACACTGGGATGGACAGGGACATCAGCAGCTGGACACCAGGGTGGATGAGGGCATGGATGGATGGGATGGATGGGGGCGTGGGTGGATGCTGGTACAGAGGAGGGCATGGACAGATAGACACAGGGTGGGATGGGGGCATGGGGGCATGACACCCTGGGGTGTCCCTGGTACCCATCTGGGGTCCCTCCAGAGCATCCTGGGGGATGCAGTGGGGTCTCCCCTGGGGTCTCCCTAGTACCCATCTGGGGTCCCTCTAGACCATACCAAGATGAGTGGGGACATGGATGAATGGACACAGGGAGGGACTTCAGGGGGTCTGGGGGGCAGAGGAGGGGCTTTGGAATGTCCACAGGGCCTGCCTGGGGTTCCTGCAGAGCATCTCGGGGGGATGGGGGATGGGGGGGGGGGGGGGGAGGGGGCTCATCCCGGGACCTGTTTGGACTCTCACCAGGGTGTCCTTGGGGGTGCATTGGGGTCACTCTGGGATATCTCCAGGACTTATTTGGGGTCGTTCTAGGGCATCCCAGGGGGCAGGGGGCGCAGTGGGGTCTCCTCCAGGGTCTACCTGGGACCCATCTGGGGTCTCCCCGGGGTCTCCCTGGCACCCATTTGGGGTCTTCTCTGGGGTTTCCCTGGTGACTATTTGGAGTCTCTCTGGAGCATCTGGGGGATGCATCAGGGTCTCCTTCAGGGGTCACCCTGGTACCCTTTTGGGGTGTCCCTGGAGTCTTCCTGTTACGCATTTGGGGTCCCTCTGGAGCATCCCAGGAGATACAGTGGGGTTTCCCTGGCACCCATTTGGGGTCTCCCTGGGGTGTCCCTGGTACCCATCTGGGGTTCCTCCGGAGAATCCTGGGGGATGTCGCAAGGTCTCCCCTGGGGTCTCCCTAGTACCTATCTGAGGTCCCTCTAGACCATACCAGGGGATGCAGCAGGGTCTCACTGGGACCCATTTGGGGTCTCCCCTGAGACCCATTTGGGGCCTCCCTGGGGTCTCCCTGGTACACATCTGGGGTCCTTCCGGAGCACCCCAGGGAAGCAGCGGGGTCTCCCCTGGGGTCCCTCTGGTACCCATCTGGGGTCCCTCCGGAGCATCCTGGGGGATGCAGCGGGGTCTCCCCTGGGGTCTCCCTAGTACCCATCTGGGGTCCCTCCGGAGCATCCCGGGGGAAGCAGCGGGGTCCCTCCCGGGGTTCCCGGTGCCCCCCCCCAGCGGAGCCCCCTCCTCCCGAGGCGGGGAGGGTCCGCCCCTCCCCGGAATGATGTCAGCCCGGCCGGCCCCCCCGCCCCCCCGCTCCGGCCCTGCCTCCCCGGGGAGGCGGCGGGGATGGCCCGGGCCGGCGGGGCGGGGGGGCCGGGCCGGGGGGTACTGGTGCTGATGGTGCTGGTGGCGGGGGGGGGGCGGGGGCGGCGGCGGCGAGGGGGGGACAGCCCGCGGGGACCCCCCCCGGCCCCCCCCGGGCCGCTGCTGCTGCTGCTGCCGCTGCCAACGCCGCCGCCCCCCCGCATCCCGTCCGCCGCCGCCGCTGCCCACCCGGTAACGGACCTCCTCCCCCCGGGAACCGATCCCTCCCTCGGGACCCCCACCGGGCTCCCACCCCCTCCTGCCCGCCGCTCCTCCTCGCAGCCTCCCTCCTTCCCTCCCTCCGCTCCTCCATCCCTCCCTCCCTCCGCTCCTCCTCTGTCTGCTTCCATCCCTCCTTCCATCCCTCCCTCCATCCCTCCTTTCACTCCTCCTCTGCATCCCTCCCTCCCTCCATCCCTCCCTCCGCTCCTCCTCTGTCTGTTTCCATCCCTCCCTCCAGTGCTCTAAGCCTTCCTCCATCCCTCCCTGCACTCCTCCTCTCTTTCCATCCATCCCTCCCTCTGCTCCTCCTCTGTCTCCTTCCAACCCTCCTTCCATCCCTCCCTCCAGTGCTCTAAGCCTTCCTCCATCCCTCCCTGCACTCCTCCTCTCTTTCCATCCATCCCTCCCTCCAGTGCTCTGTCTCGCCTCATCCCTCTCTCCATTCCTCCCCTGTCATCCCCATCCCTCCATCCCTCACTCCACTCTTCCTCTGCTTTACCCATCCCTCCATTTCTCTATCCTTCCTCCCACTCCATCCCTCCCTCCACCCCTCCTTTGCTTCCCCATCCCTCCCTCCGTTCCTCTGCATCCCTCCCTCCAATGCCCTAAGACTTCCTCCATCCCTCCCTCTGCTCCTCCTCTGCCTTCTCCATCCCTCCCTCCATTCTTCCATCCCTCCACTACTCCTCTGCATCCGTCCCCCCACTCCTCCTGGCAGCCTCCCTACATCCCTTCCTCTGCTAATCCTTTACATCCCTCCTCTCCTCCTTCCATTCCTCTCTACACTCCTCCCCTGCCATCCCTCCCCCATCCCTCCCTCCTTCCGCTCCTTCCGTCCCTCTTTCCACTCCTCCCCTGCCATCCTCATCCCTTCATCCCTCCCTCCCTCTTTGCTTTCTCCATCCCTCCCTCCACTCCTCCTTCCACTCCTCCCCTACCATCCCCATCCATCCATCCATCCCTCCCTCTACTTCTACTTTGCTTTCCCCACTCCTCCTATCCCTGCCTCCACTCCCTCCCCTGCCATCCCCATCCCTCCCTCCTTTGCTTTCCCCATCCTTCCCTTCATCCCTTCCCATCCTCATCCCTCCTTCCATCCTTCCCCTCATCCCTTCCCATCCTCATCCCTCCTTCCATCCTTCTCTTCATCCCCATCCCCATCCCATCCCATCCACACCCCCATCCCCACCTCTATCCCTATCCCATCCCCCCTCCCATTCCCTCTCCCCATTCCTATCCCATCCCATCCCCATTCCTATTCCCCCCACCCCACCCCACCCCACCCCACCCCATCCCATCCCATCCCACCCCACCCCATCCCATCCCCATCCCCATCCCCATCCCCATCCCATCCCCATCCCCATCCCATCCCATCCCATCCCATCCCATCCCACCCCACCCCATCCCATCCCCATCCCCATCCCCATCCCCATCCCACCCCACCCCACCCCATCCCATCCCACCCCATCCCATCCCATCCCATCCCATCCCATCCCATCCCATCCCATCCCATCCCTATCCCTTCCCTGCCCTCCCTCCCCGCCTGCCGGGCTCCTCCTGCTCCAACTTCTCAGCCCCCGCCCCCCCTGGTTCCCCCCGCCCCTTCCCATTCCCTCCCACCCCCCCCGCCCCCTCGCCCCCCCCCCCCCCCCGGGCTCCCCCCGCCCTCCCTCCGCAGATGCCGCTTCCCCGGCAGCCGGGACGGCGGCCCCGGTGCCCGGCGGGCGCTGAGCCCCGCTGGCCCGGCCGGGGGGGTCGCCGGGGGGGCCCGCTGAACCCCTGCCATGTTCTCGGTGCAGGAGGCGCTGCCCCGGGGGGGGCTCCCCATGAAGGAAGAGCCGCTCAGCGCGGGGCTGCCCGCCGGCCGCTGGCTGCAGGGCACCGGCATCCTCGATGCCAGCACGGCCGCGCAGAGGTAAGCGGCTCCACGGGCACCTCGGGCATTGCGGGCATCCTGGGGCACTGTGGGCGCTCCGGACTCCACGGGCATCCCGGGGACTGCAAAGCATCCTTAGGCACTGTGGGCATCCCAGGCTCTGCAAGCATCCTTGGGCACTGCAGGCTTCCTTGGGCACTCTGGGCATCCCATGCTCCACGGGCATTCTTTGGCACAGTGAGCATCCCAGGCTCCATGACTATCCCAGGCTCCACAGGCATCCTGGGCGCTGTGTGCATCCTTGGGGACTGTGAGCATCACAGGCTTTACAGGTATCCTGGGCACTGCAAGCATCCTTAGGCACTGTGGGCATCCCGGGCTCCACCAATATCTTTGGGCACTGCAAGCATCCCAGGCTTTACAGGCATCCTTGGGCACTGTGGTCATCCCAGACTTTTTGGGCATTCCAGGCTCCATCAGCACCCTGGGCACTGCAAGCATCCTTGTGCTCTGTGGGCATCCCAGGCTCCATGAGCATCCCGGGCACTGTGAGCATCCTTGGGCACTGCGAGCATCCCAGGCTTTACAGACATCCTCGGCTTCACCAGCATCCTTAGGCACTGTGGGCATCCCAGGCTTTATGGGCATCCCGGGCACTGCGAGCATCCTTAGTCACTGTGGGGCATCCTGGGCTTTTCGAGCATCCCAGGCTTTTCAGGCATTCCTGGCTCTGCGAGCATCCTTGGGCACTGTGAGCATCCCAGGCTCTGTGAGCATCCCAGGCTCCATGGGCATCCCGGGCACTGCGAGCATCCCTGGGTCTGCAAGCATTCCAGGTTTTGTGGGCATCCTTGAGCACCGCAAGAATCCCGGGCTCCGTGGGGATCCTGGGCACCAGGATCATCCCAGGCTCCGTGGGTATCTCAGCCTGCACGGGCATCCTGGACTTTACGGGCATCCTTGGGTGCTGGGAGCACCCTGGACTCTGCGAGCATCCCAGGCTCCACAGGCATCCTTGGGCAACTGTGAGTGTCCCAGATTTCTTGGGCATCCCAAGCTCCACATCCATCCTTGGGTACTGCAAGCATCCTGGGCTCCGTGGGCATCCTCAGGCACTGTGGGCGTCCTGGGCTCTGTGGGCATCCCAGGTGCTGTGCTTATGCTGAGCTCCATGGGCTCCTTGGGCTCTGTGAGTTATCCTGGGCACCATGCACATCCCCGGTACCGCAGGCATCCCGGGATTTTGAGGCATCTCAGGTGTCACGAGCACCATGCGCATCCATGGTTCTGCCGGCTCCACAGGCATCCTGGGCATGATGGGCATCCCAGGTGCTGTGGACATCCAGTCACTATGAGTGTCCCAGGCTCCACGGGCATCCTATGCACTGCAGGCATCCCAGGTGATACGGGCATCCCAGGCATCCTGGGCATCCCACGCATCCCAGGTACCATGAGCTCTTCAGGCATTCCGGGCTCTGTGGACACCCCGGGTACTATGGACTCTTAAGGCATCCTGGGCTCTGTGGGCATCTCAGGCTCCTCAGGTGTCCCAGGCGCTATGGGCATCCTGGGTACCATGGGCTCCTCAGACATCCTGGGATCTGTGGGCATCACAGCTTCCGTGAACATCCTGGGCACCGTGCATACCCCAGACATCGCAGCTCTCTGGGATCCTGCCTGGAATCCTTGGGCATCCCAAGTGCCACACATCCTGGGCTCCTTGGACCGTTGGGTACCCCCACCTCGTGCCTCCCTTGGGCATCCTGATGACTCCCACGGGCTTCCCCCCCCCAGGTACCCATGCGTGCCAGGCTGCTTGCCTGGTGCTGTGGGGCAGTGGGTGCTGGCAGTGGAGTGGGCGCTGCAGCCGGAGCTGCAAGGGGCTTGTGCCGTGCCCTGCCATGCTGTGCCATGCCATGTCGTGCTGTGCCATGTGCCTACCGGGTCAGGACCTGACCCTGATCCCCATCCCCTGCCCAGGAGGGATGGATGGGGTGCAGGGATCCCCCTCTCCCCCCACCCCACTGCAGTGCCCAGCATGTGCCACGTGTGTGGGTGTGATTGTGAAGTGCTCGTAGCCCCCCCCATCCCGTGCCCCCCCTTGCACCCCCAGCTAGGGGGGGGCTCACCCCATCCCACTGCCCCCCCCAGCCCCTGCACACACCCCCACCCACTCCCATGGGACCCTGGGCAATGCCAGCTGGCCCCCATGGCCTCTCCCCATGGGGTGATGCCACGTGGGGTCCTGGCTTGGCAAGTGAGGTGCAGTGCACCCCCCCGGCCCCAGGGGAGCCCCCCCTGGCAGCGGGCGCTGCTTTCCTGTAAGAGCCCTTGGCGGGGCCGCACTGCTTGGAAATGCTCTGATTGCCTTTAATAATTAATAATTAATAACGGCCGCGCTCGGCTTGGGGAGCAGAGATGGAGCCATCGCCCAGCCCCCCCCAAAACAGCACTTTAGGGCCTGAGCTTTAGGGTGGGGGTGGGGGGAATGGGGGGGCTAGGGGGGGCTGGCACTGCTGGCACCCTGCCACCTCCCCATTGGCCGTGACAAAGGGACAGTGGGAGCCCCACGGCATTGGGGGTCTCCATGGCACTGGAGGCCCCCAAGGCACTGGGGGTACCCATGGGATTGGGGGGCCCCATGGCATTGGGGGTACCCATGGCACTGGTAGTCCCGTTGTGTCACTGGGAGTCCCCATGGCATAAGAGGTCCCCGTGGCACCAGGGTTCCCCATGTGCCTGGGCATCCCCACCCCTCAGGAAATGTGTGATGGTCCCGCTGGGAGCGCTGGGATGAGGTCCCAGTGATGCTCTGGGGGTCCCAGGGGGAGCAGGGTGCTATGGGGCCAAATGCCATGGGGATGGGCACAGATGGTTAGGTAGGGGATGAGAGACACCAGGATGCGGCCACCATGTGCCAAGCTTGGTGTTTGCCCACGGGGGACGTTTCTACTCCCCTAAAATCAGATTGGGGCGATGAAGGCCATGGAGCAGCATTAAAGGTGACAATGAGGGTGCCCGGCGTCCTGTCCCCACCCTGTGCCAGCTCTGCCCCACAGTCTGGGGTGCTGGGACCAGCAGGTCACTGGGAAAGGGACTGAATCTGCCCTTGTTCGGAGAGGACACTGGTGGCTGGGGCTTGGGTGGCACCCTGGGAGGTGTCCCAGTGTCCACATGTCCTTGTGTCCTCATGCCTCGGTGTCCCCATATCCTGGTGTCCCCCTGTCCTGGTGTCCCGGTGTCTCCATGTCGCAGTGTCTCCACATCCCAGTGTCCCCACATCCTGATGTCCCAGTGTCCCAGTGTCCCAACATTCCTGTGTCTTTATGTCCCCACATCCGGATGTACCCACGGCCTGGTGTTCCCATGTCCTGGTGTCCCCACGTCCATGTGTTCCCATGTCCTGGCATCACCATGTCTTGGTGTCCCCACGTCCCAATGTCCTAACATCCTCGTGTCCCCATGTCCTGCTGTTCCATTGTCCCCACATCCCAGTGTCCCCGCATCCTGATGTCCCCATGTCCCAGTGTGCCCATGTCCCAGTATCCCAGTATCCCCATGTCCTGGTGTCCCAGTGCCCCTGTGTCCTGGTGTCCCCACATCCCAGTGTGTCCATGTCCTTGTGTCCTCATGTCCCCACATCCCGGTGCCCCCATGTGCGGGTATCGCCACATACCAGTGTGTCCATGTCCCACTCTTGCTGGTGGCACCGGGGACAAGGGGACCAGGATGAGGGTGCTGGAGCATCCTTGGGGACAGCTGTGCCACCCTCACCTGTGCTGTCACCACTCTGTCACCCTGGGGCAGGGGGGCATGGGGACAGCAGTGGTGGCCATCAGAGCAGCATGGGACGCACCAGGGATGGACTCGTGTCTGGAGGGCTTGGGGATGTCACCTTGTGTCCCCAGTGCCTGTCCCAGGCATCCCCTGGGCATCCCAGGGAGGGGCGGGGGGGGCCTGTTCCTGGGTGCTGCCTCCCAGCCCGGAGTCCAGCAGCTCCCACCAAGCCTGTCCTGGGGACAGGGTGGCCCTGGGGGTCCTGGGGAGGGGATCTCAAGGAGGGATCTTGAGTGATGCCCCCCATCCTGGAGACCAGCGGCTCCCACCAAACCTGTGCTGGGGGTGAGGTGGCCCTGAGGAGGGGGTCCTGGCAAGCACGCCGTGCCAACCTTCTCCTGGTACCGTCAGCGGGGTGGGCCTGGCCCGAGCCCACTTTGAGAAGCAACCCCCGTCCAACCTCCGGAAATCCAACTTCTTCCACTTCGTCCTGGCCATGTACGACCGTCAGGGCCAGCCCGTGGAGATCGAGCGCACCTCCTTCATCGACTTCGTGGAGAAGGAGCGGGTGAGACCCCCGGCCGCCGGTGGGAGGGGGCTGTGGAGGAGATGGGATTGTGGTGGGGATGGGGTTGTGGGGGAGGTGGGATTGTGGTGGAGATGGTGGGGATGGGGTTGTAAAGTTGGGGTTGAGGTGGGGATGGGGTTGTGAAGATGGGGTTTTGGTGGGGGTGGGGTTGTGGTGGGGGTGGGGTTGTGGAGAAGATGGGATTGTGGTGGGGATGGGGTTGTGGTAGGGATGGGGTTGTGGAGAAGATGGGGTTGTGGAGAAGATGGGGGATGGGGTTGTAAAGTTGGGGTTGAGGTGGGGATGGGGTTGTGGAGAAGGTGCGGTTGTGGAGAGGATGGGGTTGTGGTGGAGGTGGGATTGTGGTGGGGATGGAGTTGTGGTTCTGGAGGGGATGGGGTTGTGCAGATGATGCGGCTGTGGTAGGGATGTGGTTGTGGTGGAGTGGTGTTGTGGGCAAGATGGGGTTGAAGTGGGGATGGGGTTGTGGAGGGGACGAAGCTGTGGTGGGATGGGGTCTCTGTGCTCAGGCCTCTCCGAGGGGTCCTGGAGCCTGCAGAGCCCCCTCCCCGACTCATCACACGTGTGTGGAGCTACCAGAGCGGCTCCACCACCCTGGGGCTGCCTGAGGGCCACGAGGGGACCCTGATGTCCCCCGTACTCCTCCCCAGGAGCAGAACGGCGAGAAGACCAACAACGGGATCCACTACCGGCTGCAGCTGCTCTACAGCAACGGTGGGTGCTGGGGAGGGGGGAGGAGGGGACACGGGCAGGACTCATCCCCCACCTCTTGCTGCAGGGCTCCGCACCGAGCAGGACCTCTACGTGCGCCTCGTCGACTCCATGTCCAAGCAGGTAACGGGGATGGGACCTCCAGGGCCAGTGGCCACCGCCGTCCCAGGGCCACCAACATGCGTGTGCATGCACGGGGGCGGTGGCAGTGGGTGTGCAAGGAGCTGGGCACGCGTGTGCGAGGAGGGGCGTGTGAGTGCATGGGTGTGCAAGGTGATGCAGGTGAGTGAAGGCCAGATGTGCAGAGCGTGCACATCTGTACATGTGTGCAAGGCAGGTGGGTCTAAGCGCATGCATATGCAGGTGTGTAAGGCCACACGGCTCAATGTGCATGTCCAGATGTGCAGGGTGGGCACATCTGTACACATGTGCAAGGCAGGCATGTGAAATACACATGTGAGTGTGCAAGCCCACACAGCTGGATATGCACGTCCAGATGTGTAGAACAGACACATCGGTAACACGTGTGTGCAAGGCAGGCGTGTGTTAGCACACACATGTGAGTGTGCAAAGCCACACAGCTGGATGTTCACGTCCAGATGTGCAGGGTGGGCACATCTGTACATGTGTGTACAAGGCAGGAGTGTAAGCATGTGCACACGTGGGTGCGCAAGACCATGCAGCTGGATGTGCACAGCCAGATGTGCAGAGTGGGCACATCTGTGCATACATGTGCAAGGCAGGTGTGTGTAAGCGCACACACAGAGGTGTGCACAGCTACACATGTGCATGTGCACAGTGGGCACATCTGCACGTATGTGTGCAAGGTAAGGGTGTCTGAGCACACACGTGAGTGTGTAAGGCCACACAGCTGGATGTGCATGTCCAGGTGTGCAGAGCAGGCATATCTGCACTTGCACACCCTCCTACGTGTGCAAACACACGGTGCATGTGTGTGCACAGGCATGCACAGCTGCATAGCATGGCCACGCTTGGCTGCACACACCTGTGCACACGCATGCGCAGGCACACACGTGTGCACGAGCTCACACACTTGCTCAGGCGCACACATGCGTGCACAGGGACATGCATGGGTGCACACACGTGCATGGGCTCACACGTGTGCACGGGCTCAGGCACATGCACAGGCACACATGCACAAGCTCACACAGGCGCACACGCATGCACAAGCTCACACGGGTGCACGGCAGCACCTGCTTGCACAGGTGCACATGCATGCACGAGCCCATGTGTGTGCACACACACAAGTGCACGGCAGCACACGGTTGCACGTGCGCACACACATGCACGAGCTCACACATGTGCACGGGTGAACACGCTTGGGTGCACATGCCTGCGTGAGCTCACACATGTGCACAGTTGCACATGCTTGCACAGGTGTACACGCATGCACGAGCTCACACGTGTGCGCACGCATGCACGTGATCGCACGTGTGCTTGGCTGCACACAGTTGCACGAGTGCGTAAGCGTGCATGAGCTCACACATCCACGAGCTCACACATTTGCAGAGGTGCACACACGGGCACGAGCTCACGCGTGTGCACGGTTGCACACGCTTGTGCAGGTGCACGTGCCTGCACGACCTCACACGTGTGCACAGCTGCACGTGCTTGCACGGGCACACACTGGTGCACACGTGCACACATGAGGCGTGCACAGCTGCACATCCACCCCCCCTCCCCTCTCCCACCTCGCTGCCCCCACCCTGGTGGAGTCCCCTATGGGTGGGTGTCCCCTATGGGTGGGTGTCCCCCATGGGTACCAGGGGTCCTGGCTGGGTGCTGGGGGGCGGCTGCACCCCCATGGTTTCTGTCCCCCCCCAGGCCATCATCTACGAGGGGCAGGACAAGAACCCCGAGATGTGCCGTGTGCTGCTCACCCATGAGATCATGTGCAGGTGGGGGGGGGTGCTGGGGGGGTGGGGCACCAGGCTGGGTGGGGGGCACCAGGCAGGGTGGGGGGCTGCGGGGTCCCCCGTGCCCCATTAGCTCTTGTTTACCACGCTGGCACTCGCTGTTTGTGCAAATTAATGTTGTTAATTGATCTCCGGGAGCTGCACTAACGAAGACAGGGCTGTGCCCCCCCTCCCCTTTCCGCCGCGCTCCCCAGGGCTGCCAGCGCTGTATTTGTCACCGGGGGTGGCACCAGCCCACCTGTGTCCCCTGGCGGTGATGGAGGGCACCCCTCAGTCAGAGCCTCCCCCTCCTCAGCTCACCCAGCATTTCCCTGAGCCCCAGCACCCCCAAACTACAGCCTCGGGGGTGCCCAGGGATGCCCCCTCTGCCCTGGCATCACACAGCCAATGTCCCTGTCATGGGGTGTCATCCCCCCCCCCAGTCCATCCCAGCATCTTGGGCCACTGGGGGGCACTCACTTGTGCCCCTGGCACCCTCTGTGGGGCAAGATCCCACCCACTCCACAGCTCAGGGCTGGGGGCCACCAACTCACCCCGCCTGCACCTACCATGAGACAGGAGCCCCCCACTCCATTGCACAGGGTTTGGGGGCACCCATGCCCCCCTGCACCCACCGTGGGGCAGAACCCCTTCCCCCAGCTCAGGGCTGGGCGATGCTGGGGGGGCACAAGGGTGGGAAATGGAGGTCTGAGTGGTTCTACCCATGGAATTGGGGAGTGGGGGCTGCTCCTGCTTCCCCCCCTCTCCTCACCCCAGTTCCTCTCCCTGGTGCAGCCGCTGCTGTGACAAGAAGAGCTGTGGAAACCGCAACGAGACCCCCTCAGACCCCGTCATCATCGACAGGTACCGGGGTCACCGGTGGGGGGGGACAGCGGCTGGGGGGGGCAGGAGCCCCCAGGGCAGGGGGCTGAGAGCCAGCGCTGCCTCCTTAGCGCTGCTGAGCTGGGGGGCAGTGGGGGGAGGGGCTGGTGGTGTTTTTCAGACAGCACACCCACCTCCCTCCCTGCCTCCATTCCTCCTTCCATCCCTCCATCCCTCCATCCATCCATCCATCCATCCATCCATCCATCCATCCATCCACCCATCCATCCCTCCCATCTGTCTCTCCATCCATCCGTCCAGCTATCCATCTCTCCATCCATCCCTCCCTCCCTCCATCCGTCCGTCCGTCCATCCATCCATCCATCCATCCATCCATCCATCTATCCATCCACTCCATCCCTCCCTCCATCCATCCTTCCATCCCTCCATCCATCCCTCCCTCCCTCCATCCACCCCTCCCTCCATCCCTCCCTCCATCCGTCCATCCATCCATCCATCCATCCATCCATCCATCCATCCATCCACTCCCTCCTTCCATCCATCCATCCATCCATCCATCCACTCCCTCCTTCCATCCATCCATCCATCCATCCCTCCATCCCTCCATCCATCCATCCATCCCTCCCTCCCTCCATCCATCCTTCCATCCTTCCCTCCATCCATCCTTCCATCCCTCCATCCATCCCTCCATCCCTCCCTCCATCCATCCATCCCTCCTTCCCTCCCTCCCTCCCTCCATCCATCCCTCCCTCCCTCCATCCGTCCATCCATCCATCCATCCGTCCATCCATCCACTCCCTCCACCCCTCCCTCCCTCCATCCATCCCTCCTCTCCCCGCCCCCTCTCAACCCCTCCAGCTCTTCCTCCTTCCACCCGCAGGAGGGTGCAGAAGGGTGACTCCCCCCGGGTGTCCCATGATGCCATCCCAGCCCACTTCTCCCCCGGGGACCCGTCCACATGGAGGTGACATCCCAGAGCTGGTGGCACCTCCAAGCTGGTGGCACCCCTAATCATGTGACACCCCCCCCCCAAGCTGGTGACATCCCTGGACCAATGACACCCTCAAGCTGGTGGCACCTCCAGGCTTGTGACACCCTCAAACTGGTGACATCCTCAAGCTGGTGACAGCCCCAGGCTGGTGACACCCCCGGGCTGGTGGCACCCCCACCCCTACCCCTCTCCCAAGCTGAGGGCAGCCGGGGGGGGGTCCCCAGTGCCCCCCACATCCCCCTGTGTCCCCAGGTCCCTCGAGGGTCACCAGTCAGGTCCCCCTCCCCCCCAGCCCCCCCCTCCCGCACCGCCCCCCCCTTGCCCCCCCCAGCCCAGCCCCACCGGTTTGGAGAGCCCGATAAGTGCCCCTATCAACATGTTAATCAAATTACTTAGGAGCTAAAATTGACGCTTTTCATTAATTATACAAGATGAGCCTAATTACGGATGCAAATTTATGCGCTGGGAACAGAAGGGGTTCGGCAGCAGCGCCGGGAATTTGCATATTAAATGGGGAGCGCTGCTAATTAGCGATGCAAATGCATGCGCAGCGCCTGTATTTTTAACTCCTGGACCCCAAATGTGCGGCTCTTTGGGGCGGGGGGGGGCGAGGCCAAGCTGGGGTGCAGGGTTGGGCCCCCCCTCCCACCTCCAGAGCCAGGGTTGGGGGCGCAGGGGGTCCCCACGGTGCCCCTGGCAATGTCCGGGGCGGGGGGGGGGGCAAGGAGAGGGGGGGGGGCTGCTGGTTTGCAGCTCCTGATTGGCACCTGCAAGGGGGGGACGGGACGGAGGGGGCAGGAGGGGACAGTGGGATGGGAACAGGATGGGACAGGAGGGGACACTGGGGTGGGACAGCATGGGACGCTGGGATGGGACAGGGTGGGAATAGGATGGGGACAGGATGGGACATTGGGATGGGGCAGGAGGGGACACTGGGATGGAGCAGGATGGCACAGAGCAATGGGGACAGGAGGGGACACTGGGATGGGGGACTGGATGAGTCACTGGGATGGGATGGAGGGGACACTGGGATGGGGACAGGATGGCACAGAGGAATGGGGACAGAATGGGACACTGGGATGGAACAGGAGGGGACATTGGGATGGGACAGGATGTGGCACTGGGATGGGGCACTAGGATGGGGCAGGATGACACAGAGGAATGGGGACAGGATGGGACACTGGGGGATGGGACGCTGGGGTGGAGGACAGGAGGGGACACTGGGATGGGACGGAGGGGATGCTGGGATGGGGACAGTATGGCAAAGAGGAATGGGGACAGGATGGGGCACTGGGATGGGACAGGATGGCATAGGGGAACAGGGACGGGATGGGGCACTGATATGGGACAGGAGGGGACACTGGGATGGGGACAGGGGGAGACCCTGGGATGGGACAGGAGTGGACCCTGGGACAGCCCACGGTGTCCCCAGCCCTGACCTCTCATTTCTTTCCTTCTGCCCTAGGTTTTTCCTCAAGTTTTTCCTCAAGTGCAACCAGAACTGCCTGAAGAATGCAGGGAACCCCCGGGACATGCGGCGCTTCCAGGTGGGAACCCTGCCCCGACCCCTGCCCCGCGGCGGGGCCACAGGGGGGAGCGGGGCTGGGGACCCCTGGGTTTGCCCCATGGGGAATCAGGGACTCGATTGGATCCCCGAATCCCCTCAATCCCTTTGCAAACCCCAACTCCCCTTGTCCCCTCTCCGAACCCCAATTCTCCCTGAGTCCCCCTGCAGCCCCCAGCTCCCCGAACCCCAATTCTCCCTGAGCCCCCCTGCAGCGCCCAGCTCCCCGAACCCCCTCACCAAACCCCAATTCTCCTTTTCCCTGCTCTGAACCCCAACTCCCCCCGAGTCCCCTCGCACTCCCCAGCTCCCCAAACCCCCTCTGCAGCCCCCAGCTCCCCAAACCCCCTCTCTGAACCTCAATTCCCCCTGAGCACCCTGCAGCCCCCAACTCCCTGAACCCCAACTCCCTGAGCCCCCCTGCAGCCCCCAACTCCCTTCAGCCCCTCTCCAAACACCAATTCCCTTTTATCCTTCTCCGAACCCCAATCCCCCCTAACCCCTCCTGCAGCCCCCAGCTCCCCCAAAACCCCCTCTCTGAGCCTCAATTCCCCCTCACCCCCCCCATCCTCCAAGTCCCCTCTCCCCCTCTCCGAACCCCAACTCCCCTCACCCCCTCTCTGAACCTCAATTCCCCTGACTCCCCCCCACAGCCCCCACCTCTCCTCTCCCCCTCTCTGAACCCCAACTCCTCCTTTGCACCCCCCCCCCAGCCTCACCCCCCCCCCCCCCCCGCTCCCTGCAGCAGCTGGAAATTCGGGAGCGGAGAAGGGGGGCTCCGTCCCGTCCCCCACCCAGCACGGGTGCCTTCATTAGGGCCTCTCGTAACGATATGATAATTGTGACATTTTTCCATGATTAACGACCTATCCAATTTGCATCGCGCCGAGCAGCTCCGGGAGAGCAGCCAAGTCCACGCCGAGGGGGAGCGGGGGGCAAGGGGGGGGCAGGTGGGGGGTGGGGGGGGGGCCTGGGGGCAGGGAGGGGGGGCAGTGGGGTCCCCTGGCCGGTGACACGGGGACAGGTGGGTCCTGGTGTCGTGGGGTGCTGGTACTGGGGGTAGTGGTGGGTGCTGCTGTGGGGGGCACACGCGTGTGAGCACGCGGTCTGCACGCGCACGTGTGCACGCGAGCGCTCCTGCACGCACACAGATGTGCGCACGCCCCCCCCTTTGGCACAGGCAGGCGTGTGCACACTCATGCACACAGAGCTTTGCACACGCGTGTGAGCGCGCGTTGGTCTGCACATCCCGTGCAGATGCATGCACACACACGAGCACGCGTTGGTCTGCACGCAGACGTGCACATGTGTGCGCACAAGCGCTCCTGCGCGCACACAGACGCGCACACAGACGCGCACACGGGCACCCCTTGGCATGCAGACGGGTGTGCACACCCATGAACGTGCAGCTTTGCACATGCGTGTGAGCACACGTCGGTGTGCATGCACACACGTATGTACACAAGCACTGCTGCATACACAGATGTGCACACGAGCATCGCTGCACACGCATAGATGTGCACACAGGCACCCCTTGGCACGTGCACGTGTGTGCACACCCATGCGTGTGCAGCTTTGCACACACCTGTGAGCACATATAGGTCTGCACGCACGCGGACATGCACGGGTGTGCACACAAGCGCTCCTACCCACACCTAGACATGCACACACGCACCCTTTGGCACGTGCACGGGCATGCACACCCATGCCCACGCAACTGCACACACACACATGTACACGCGTAGGTCTGCACACACACACATGCGTGCACGCGTGCACACAGGCACTCCTGCACACACGTGAATGTGCAAACGTGCACCCCTTGACGCATGCGCGTGTGCACACTCACGCACAGCCAGCTTTGCACACCCATGCACACCCAGCGTTGCACACACGTGTCCCCACCAATGCATGCAGAGTCCTGGGGTGCTCAGGGATGCAGGGAGGCGTCAGGGACGAGCAGGAGGTGAGGACCCCACCATGGGGTCTGGGTCACATGGTGGGGTGGGGGTGACTCTGCGGGATGCCAGTGCCATGCGGTGGCCCTGGGGTGCTGGGAATGGTGCCCCTGTTGCGCAGGTGGTGGTGTCGACGACGGTGAACGTGGACGGGCACGTCCTGGCCGTGTCCGACAACATGTTTGTGCACAACAACTCCAAGCACGGGCGGCGGGCACGGCGCCTCGACCCCTCCGAAGGTGAGAGCTGCCCCCCCCCAACCCCCGGCACCGACACATGGCCGTGCACACGGAGCGTGTGCATCGCGCACACACACACATGGAGCACGTGTCCATGCACGCACACACACACAGCACATGCATCACACGCGCAGAGAGCACGCGCCAGCGCACACGCACGCGGAGCACATGCATCGCACACGCACGCGGAGCACACGTCCGTGCACAGACACACACATGCATTGCACACGCACAGGGAGCACGTGCATCACAGGCACACGGAGCACGTGCGTCGCACACGCGCATGGACACGTGCCATTACACACAAGGACACGTGTCCGTGCACACGCGTGCAGAGCACGTGCATCGCACACACACACGGAGCTCGTGCACACGCCCAGGCACGCAGAGCAGGCGTATTGCCACGCCCCCACAACCAGCCCCTCACAGGGGGTACCTCGTCCGTCTGTCCGTCTGCCCAGCACACACTCGGCCTCTCTGTGGCCCCGCTTCTCTGTCTGTTCCCATGTCGTCCCAGTCCCTCTGTCTGTCTGTCTGGCCATGCTGTCTGTCCATGTGTCCACTGCATCTGTCTGTCTGTTCCTCGGATCAGTGCATCTATACCCTGTCCGTCTGTCCCATGCGTTTGCTCTCTGCCCATCTGTCCTGGGTGGCCTCTTTGCACCTCTCTGCGCACTCCACTCCCTGCATGTGCCCCCCCCCCCATGTCCTCCCCACTGTTCCCATCCCTGCTCTCCATCCATGTCCGTGTGTCCATCCATGTCCGTGTGTCCATCCATGTCTGTGTGTCTGTCCATGTGTCCATCCATCCATCCATCCATCCATCCATCCATCCATCCATCCGTGTCCATCCATGTCTGTTTGTCCATCCATGTCCGTTTGTCCATCCATGTCCGTGTCTCCATCTGTGTCAGCATCTCCATCCAGCCATCCATGTCCATGTATCCGTCTGTGTCTCCATCCATGCGTCTGTCTGTGTCCATGTGCCCATCTGTCCATGTACCCATCCATCCATGTGTCCATCCATGTCCGTGAGTCCATCTGTGTCCATGTGTCTGTCCATGTCATGTGTCCATCTGTGTCCATCTGTCCATCCAACCGTCCATCCATCCCCATGTGTCCATCCATGTCTATGCTTCCGTGTCTGTGTGTCAGTCCATGTGTCCATCCGTGTTCCTGTGTCCTTCCGTCCATCCATCCATCCATCCATGTCCGTGTGTCCGTCCCCCCCGCCCCTGCTCTCCCTCCTCTCCCCCCCATGCCCCCCACTCACTGCCCCCCTGTGCCCCCCCCAGCCACCCCCTGCATCAAGGCCATCAGCCCCAGCGAGGGCTGGACCACCGGTGGTGCCACCGTCATCGTCATTGGGGACAACTTCTTTGATGGGCTGCAGGTGGTCTTCGGCACCGTGCTGGTGTGGAGCGAGGTACGGGGGACCCTGGGGGGCTGGGGACACCCCTGTCCGTGCGTTGACCCTACCTCACCTCTGCTGGTGTGGAACGAGGGATGGGGGAGGTCCCCGGGGGGCTGGAGACCCCCCCCAACCATGGGGGTTGCAGGTTTTGCAGGGGTTGCAAGGGGGTACAGTGGGTGTGAAAGGGGTACAGGGGGGTACAGGGTGGCAGGGGGGTGCAAGGGGATGCAGGGAGGGTGGGGGGGTACAGGGGTGGCAGGGAGGTGCGAGGGGGGTGGCAGGGGATGCAGGGAGGGTTGGGGGGGTACAGGGGTGGCAGGGGGGTGCAAGGGAGTGCAGGGAGAGTGGGGGGTACAGGGGTGGCAGGGGGGTGCAAGGGGGTGCAGGGAGAGTGGGGGGTACAGGGGTGGCAGGGGGGTGCAAGGGGATGCAGGGAGGGTGGGGGGGTACAGGGGTGGCAGGGGGGTGCAAGGGGATGCAGGGAGACTGGGGGGGGGGGGGTATAGGGGTGGCAGGAGGAGTGCAATGGGGTGCAGGGGGGTACAGGGAGGTCCAGGGGGTGCTAACCCCCATCTCGCCCCCTCAGCTGATCACACCCCACGCGCTGCGGGTGCAGACGCCCCCCCGGCACATCCCCGGGGTGGTGGAGGTGACGCTTTCCTACAAATCCAAGCAGTTCTGCAAGGGTGCCCCGGGACGCTTTGTCTACACTGGTGAGGGGGGGCACCCCAAAATTGGGGACACACACACAGAGCCCCTGGATGGAGGGGGGGGCCCTGGGAAAGGGGGCATTGAACCCCAGGGATGGGGTACAGACCCCTGGAAGTGGGGGCAGACCCCCAGGAAAGGGGGGAGACAGAGCCCTGGGAGGGAGGGGGGAACAGACCCCAGGGAATGGGGGGGACACTCCAAAATGGAGGGGGAGCAGAGCCCCAGGAATAGGGGGGGAACAGAGCCCTGGAATGGGGGGTTAGAGCCCTGGAACTGGGGGCACACAGAGACCTGTGTTGGGGGGGACACCTCAAAATGGGAGGGGGTCAGAGCCCCAGGAATGGGGGAGACAGAACCCTGGAATGGGGGGCAGAGCCCAGGGAAAAGACGGGGACAGAGTCCTGGAATGAGGTTCCTTTCCCTCTCGCCAGCTCGGCCCGCCCTGGGCTGTGCCTCAGTTTCCCCACGGGGTTGGGCCGGGGGTGGGGTCGGGGGGTCAAAAGAGCCAATGGGGCCCGGGGGGGCCTAGGGGGGGTCAGGAGTCCCCCCCTCTCCTCTAGCACCCTGACCCCTCCCCTCGGCAGCGCTGAACGAGCCGACCATCGACTACGGGTTCCAGCGGCTGCAGAAGGTGATCCCGCGGCACCCGGGGGACCCCGAGCGCCTGCCCAAGGTAGGGACCCCCCCCCCCAGATCCACCTCTGACCCCCAAATTAGGGGACTCTACCCAGGACCCTCCCCCAGGGACCCACAAAACCTGTGCAAGGTAGGGACCCCCAACTTAGGGACCCTACTCAGGATCCCCCTCCTAAGGACCCCCCATGCCTGCCCAAGGTACGGACCCCCCTGGCATCCCCGCAGGACCCCACTGGGACTCTCCCAGGACCCCCAACCTAGGGACCCTACGCGACCCACCCTGGGACCCACAGCACCCGCCCGAGCTGCGGGGTGTGGGGGGCAGTCCTGGGGGGACACAGAGGAGGATGCCAGGGGGGTTGGGGGGGGGCTGACAAGGTGACACAGGAGGGGTCATGGGTGGGATGAAAGGGGGGCTATGGGGGGACACGGGGTGGGTTATGGGGGGCAGGAGGTGGGGACACAGAGGGGGATGCAGGGAGGGATGGGAGGAGGATCCGGGGGAGCCATAGGGGAACACAGAGAGGATGAAGGGGGGATGCAGTGAGGGGGGTGGGGGGAAGCAGGGGGGACATGGGAAGATGAAGGGGGGGGCCATGGCAGGGATGCAGGAGGGGAATGGAGGAGGACATGAGGGACCGTGGGGGGACGGGGCGGGGGGCGTAGGTGGGGGATAGTGAGGGAACACAGGATGGGGCATGGGGGGTGCAAGGGGGGCCATAGGGGGACACAGCCCCCCTCCCAACCCCGTGTGTTCTCCCCCAGGAGGTGCTGCTGAAGCGAGCGGCTGACCTGGTGGAGGCGCTGTACGGGCTGCCCCATAGCAACCAGGTACCGCCTGGGACCCCAACCCTGAGACCTCCAACCTTGGGACCCCCCCAGGAGCCCCAACCTGGGACCCACAACCCTGGGACATCCTGGAACCCACAACCCTGGGATCCCCAACCCTGGGACCCCCAACCTGAGGCTCCCACCTCTCGCCCCTGGGACCTCCCCAACCCCAGGACCTCCACTCCTGGGACTCTCTCCCCAGGTTCCTCCCCTGTGCCCCCCAACTCCAGCACCCCCAACCCTGGGACCCCCCCAGCACCCAGGGTCCCTCCTGTGTCCCCGTGCGGACGTGCCCTCCTTGTCCCCCCAGGAGCTGCTGCTGAAGCGTGCGGCTGACCTTGCTGAGGCTCTGTACAGCGTCCCCCGCAATCCCCCCATCGGCTCCTTCGGGGGCCACCTGGCAGCCACCCTGGGCGAGTCCCCTCCAGGTGCTGAGCAAGGTGGGCTGGGGGCTCTGGGAACGGGGTGGTGGGCTGGGGGTGTCCCAGGCCCCGTGACCCCACCAGCCGCTCTCCCCGCAGGGTTTCCCCGCAGCGACTCCCCACGGGGCTACGGGCCAGCATCCCCCCCGCCACCGCAGGGCGGCTACAGCGCGGCCACCGGCTACGGGGGGGCCACCATGGCCGGCCTGGGGGTACCCGCATCCCCCAGCTTCCTCAACGGCTCCACCGCCAACTCGCCCTACGCCAGTGAGTTGGGGTCCCCCCTGTGTCCCCAAACCAGCCCTGGGCGGGAGGTTGGGGGGCAAAGGTGTTTGCCACCCCTGGGGTGTCCCCAAAGTCAAGCACCAGCCAAGGGGTGACCCCAAAGCCAGCCCCAGGGTGTCCCCAAAGCCATGAACCAGGGGGTCCCCAAAGCCAGTCCAGGGGATCCCCAAAACCATGAATCAGGGTCCCTGATGCCAGCACCAAGGTGTCCCCAAAGCTATTCATCAGCCCCAGGTGTCCCCAAAACCCCAGGGTGTCCCCAAAGCCAACACCAAAGTGTCTCCATTGCCAGCCCAGGGTGTCCTCAATGCTAGCACCAGGGTGTCCCTGATGCCAGCATCAAGGTGTCCCCAAAGCCATGAACCAGCCCTGAGGAGTCCCCAGAGCCAGCCCAGGCAGGATGTTCCCAAAGCCATTCACGGGCCCCAGGTGTCCCCAGAGCCCCAGCTGAGGGTCTGTGCCCACAGTCGTGCCCGCCAGCCCCCCGCTGGGCGCCTCATCCATGTCGCTGCCGCCGGGCCCCAGCGCCTCGACGGCCGCGGGTGCCTTCTCCTTCTCGCCGGTCACCATGATCTCGGCCGTGAAGCAGAAAAGCGCCTTCGCCCCGGTGCTGCGCCCGCAGGGCTCCCCGCAGCCCCCCTGCACCAGCGCCAGCAGCGGCCTGCAAGGTGAGACCTGCACCCCTGTTGCATCTCTGCATCATTCCCTGCATCCCTATCTGCACCCCTACATCCCTGCCTGCATCCCTGCATCCCTACCTGCACCCCTACATCCCTACCTGCACTCCTACATCCCTGCCTGCATCCCTGCATCCCTCCTCTTCACCCCTGCATCCCTGCCTCATCCCTACCCCCCAGCACCGCACCAGAGGGACAAGGACACTCTGCCACCCCCAGCCCTGTCCCTATTTTCCCAACCCTCCCTCCCCCCCGAGTCTGGACTAAGCCCCCCCTCTCTGCCTCCTCCCCTTCTCCCGTCCCCCCAGACCCAGCTTTCGAGGACTCGGACAAGTTCCCCACGCCGCGCCCGCTGCAGGGACTGGGCTACTCCTAAGCAGGTAGGGCTGGGGGGGCTGGGACCCCCATCCCACTGGGGGAGGGGCAGGTACCCCCCCCCCCATCCTGCTGGGGTGGAGACAAGGTGGACAGGGACGCCCCTGTCCTGCTGGAGGGGCATCGGGGACCTCCATCCCACTGGGGTGGGGACAAGGAGGGCAGGGACCCCTGATCCCACTGGGATGGGGACAAGGAGAGCAGGGACCCCCGATCCCAATGGGGTGGGGACAAGGAGAGCAGGGACCACCCACCCCGCTTTGCCAATCCCTCGCCTTCTCTTACAGCCGCACCCCCCCACCTCGTGTCACCCATGAGAGCTGGGATGGGACTGGAGCTGCAACACGGAGAGGGACATGAAGCTGTGA
This sequence comes from Neomorphus geoffroyi, assembly GCA_033558235.1. Taxonomy (NCBI): domain Eukaryota; kingdom Metazoa; phylum Chordata; class Aves; order Cuculiformes; family Neomorphidae; genus Neomorphus; species Neomorphus geoffroyi. The sequence continues at coordinate 21,455,829 of JAUMJM010000044.1, forward strand.
CACTGAGCAGGACACGGAGAGGCACACGGAGCGGGACATGGAGAGGGACACGGAGCTGTGACAATGAATGGGACTTGGAGAAGGACACAGAGCTGCCACACGGAGAGGGACACGGAGGGGGACGTGGGGCTGTAACACAGAGAGGGACATGGAGAGGGACACAGAGTGGGATACAGAAACAGAGCTGTGACACAGAGAGGGACACGGAGTGGGACATGAAGCTGTGACACAGAGAGGGACACAGGCTGGGGCACCAAATGGGACACAGAGAGGGACATGGAGCTGCCACATGGAGTGGGACACAAAGCAGGATACAGTGGGACATGGAGAGGGACACGGAGCTGTGACACTGAACAAGACATAGAGAGGAGCACAGAGGGGCACGCGGAGCTGTGACAATGAATGGGACTCGGAGAGGGACACGGAACTGCCACACGGAGGGGGACACGGGGCAGGATACTGTGGGACATGGAGCTGCCGCACGGAGAGGACGCAGAGCTGTGACACCAAGCAGGACGTGGAGTGAGACATGGAGTGGGACAGAGAGTGGGACACAGAGCAGGACCTCCCCAGTAGGGTGTGCCCCGGGGGGGGAGGGGTGACTGCTGCCAGGACCAGGATGCTGGGGAGCAGCTAGGATGGGCACTTCAAGGTGGGATGGGTGCTCCGAGGTGGGATGGATGCTCCGAGACAGGATGGATGCTCCAAGACAGGATGGGTGCTCCGAGGTGGGGTGGATGCTCTGAGGTGGGGTGGGTGCTCCGAGACAGGATGGATGCTCCTAGGTGCAATGGGTGCTCCGAGGTGGGATGGGTGCTCCGAGGTGGGATGGGTGCTTCTAGGTGCAGCCCTGGCCCCCCTGAACTCCGCAGGGGGTTCACGCAGCCCTCAGCCCCGTCCTGCGCCAGGGCTGCCGCGTGGCTCGGCCTTGGGTCCCTTCTCACCGTTATCACTATCAATCAATATTATTGTAATCAGCAGCCCGGAAGGGGCTGGGGGGAGGTGGGGCACAGGGGACCCCTTTTCCCTCTTCTCCAGGGAAAATTGTGTAAAGGAAGAAAAAGGGAATGAAATAACAGCCCCCCCCCCCAAATCTCCCATGGGGGCCCCCATGTCCCCCTCCATGTCCCCCTCCATGTTCCCCAGTGATGGCATTGCCACAGTGTCCTGCTCAGTGTCAGGATGTGCCCCCCCCCCCCCTCCCCCCCAATTCTGCCCCCGTTGCCCCTTGCTGGGGGCTGGGTCCTGCCTGGATGTCACTGGGGGGGGTCCCAGGGCAGCCCCCCCCCCCCCCCAAATCCTTGGGGATGGGGCTGCCCCTTTGGGGTCCCGTTCCCCCCACGGTGGCACGGGGGGGGAAGGGTCCCTCGGAGCGGGGGGTGGGTCTGACATGGAAATAAAGGCCTTGCAGAAGGGCTGCGGCTCCGGGGGCGTCTGTGTGTGAGCAGTGGGGACACCCCCGGGGATGGTGACACCAACCCCCCCCGCAGCCCCTCTAGGGGCATCATCGATGTGGCAGCACCCGGTGACAGGGGAAGGGTGGCAGGGGAGGCCCGAGCCTGGCAGTGCCCGTGGCACAGGCGACAGCGAGCTGCCCCGGATGGGGGGGGGCACGCCATGGGGACACGCACGTGGGACACAACCCGGCACCCCTGGTCACCCCAAGGACCCACCCCACCCCTTTGCCCTGGGGTCTCTGCCCCTGGGATCCTCCCGTCCCTGCAGCCCCCCCCCGGCTGGGGGTGCCCCTGCCCCCCCTGAGCACCTGCAATGGTTGGATGGGAGCTGGAAATAATTGTTTAAATGAAGAAAAGTTAATGAGGCTCCTGCGCCTGCGGTGGGTGAGCGGGACACACGGGACACGCGTGGTGGGACATGGGGATGGGACACAGCTGGACATGGGGACGGGACGTGTGGTGGGACATGCAGAGTGGGACGTGTGTGCTGGGACACAGGGCTGGCACATGGGGATGGGACACAGGGATGGGATATGGCACTGGAACGTGTGGTGGGACATGCACGGCAGGACATGGGGGTGGGACACAGGGATGGGACAGGGGGATGGGACATCTTGATGGGACACGGGGATGAGACACGGGGATGGGACAGGGGGATGGGACATCTTGATGGGACACAGGGATGGGACACGATGATGGGACACAGGGCTGGGACACGGGGCTGGGACACGGGGATGGGACACGGGGCTGGGATGTGGTAATGGGACGCAGCACTGGGACACGTGTGGTGGGACATGGAGCAGGACACACTCCTGGAGGGGCCCCTGTCCCTGGAGGGGCTCCAGGCCGCGTGGCCGTGGCACTCGGTGTCGGGCAGGGTCAGTGGTGGGGCCGGCAGTGCTGGTTTTAGGGTTAAATTCCCCATTTTCAGGCTCTTCCCGCCCTCCCTCCCGATGGCGCTGTTCGCGCTCCCTCCGCCAGGGGGCGGCGCGCGCCGCCTCCCCGCTCGCCACGTCGCGCTGCGTGACGCAATCAGAGCGCGCGGGGCGCCATGGCGGGCGGGAGGCGCCGTGGCGGTGGGGAAGGCGCTCGGGAGCGCGGAGGGCGGCGAGGGGAGCGGGGGCGGCCGGAGGCGGCGCGGGGAGCGGGACGGGCGCCGCTGCTGCTGGCGGCGGCGGCGGCGGCGCTGGCGCTGGGGTTGGCTCTGGCGCTGGGCGAGTGGAGGCGCTGGGAGGCCGCGGCCCGCCTGGCCGCCCCCCACCCCGCGCCCCCCGCGCTCCCCCCAGGCGCCACCGGGCCCCGCGCCTCCCCACGCCGCTTCTGGGGCTCCTACCGGCCGCACCTCTACTTCGGCATGAAGACACGCAGCCCGCGCGCGCTGGTGACCGGTGAGGGGGTGGGGAAGCGGGGAAGCGTTGGGGTGGAGAAGGCTGGGATGGGGTCTCTTCCCTCCCACCCCCAAAAAGTCCTCACTTGGGCGCAGAATCATGGGATGGTTTGGGGAGGAAAGAGCTTTGGGGTCATTGGGGCCAACGGTCCCTGTGCAGCACTGAACCCTGAACCATCCCCGAACACCTTATCTACACGGCTTTTGAACCCCTCCAGGGATAGGGGTGCCTTCGGGGGTGGGGGCGCCTCCACGGGGCCTTCTCCAGGGATGGGGACTCCACCCCTGCCCTGGGCAGCCTCTGCCAGGGCTTTTCCACTCTTGCCCATGAAAGAATTGCTCCCGATATCCAATCTGAACCTGCCGTGGTGCAGCTTGAGCCGTTTCCTCTCATCCCACCCCTTGTTCCTTGAGAGCAGAATCGAATTCCCATCTGGCTCCAACTTCCTTTTCAGGAGCTTCAGAGAGCAATGAGGTCTCCCCTCACCCTCCACCAGGCTAAACAGCCCCAGGGCCCTCAGCTGCTCCTAGAAACCCTGTTCTCCAGACCCTTCCCCAGCTCCGTTCCCTTCTCCAGATGTGCTCCAGCCCTCCAAGGTCTTTCTTGGAGTGAGGGGCCAAAACTGAACCCAGGATTGGAGGTGCTGGGTGCAGGGGGACGATCCCTTCCCTGCTCCTGCTGGCCACACCATGGCTGATCCAAGCCAGGATGCTAGTGGTCTTCTTGGCCACCTGGGCCACCGCTGGCTTGTGTTCAGCCGCTGTTGACCAGCACCCCCAGGTCCCTCTTTGCCTACCCCGCTCCCACCTGGAAAACTGTGTCCAAGCCACCTAAATGCGCATTCCTGGTGTTGCCAGGACTGATGTGGCTCCAGCAAGGTGAGGGAGGCGGTGGCTTGCGTCACACGTGCGAGCAGGGCGACGGGCTGTCGCGCTATGGCTGGCTGCTGCATGACGGGGAGAACTTCGGGATCCAGGAGATCGAAGATGGAAAGCTGTCCCTAAAGACAGAATTCGTGAAGCGACCAGGAGGAGAACATGGAGGGGATTGGAGTTGGCGCATCACAGCACGCATGAAAGTGAGGAGCGCATGGCTGCGTGTGGCGGGAGAGGAGCCAGAGCATCTTCCTCACCTCCTCATCCTCTGCAGGGCACAGGTGGCCCCGCTCCGCTCCTCTCTCTCTTCTTCTACGTCGCCACAGACGGGCAGGGAATGCTGGAGCCACACCTGGAGAACGGGACACGCCTGGCTGCCGTGACGGGAACGACGGAGGAGCTGGGCCACTTCACCCTCACCTTCCTGCGCCCCACGGCTGGGAGTGGGGAGGACACAAAATTTGCCAGGTACTTCCCCGTGGCATCCCCCACATCCCCCCCGTTATCCTGCATCCCCTGACGCCGTCTGTCCCTCTGCAGCTACAACTCCCTGGATGCACCAAGCCCAGGGCTGCATCGCCTGAGTGAGCTGGTGCTGAGCAGCCTGCGGAGCCGCTTCGTCTTCGCCCCGCCGGGAGGGCCGCGCCGCCGTTTCTTTGGCGTCGATGCCATCGGAGCGCTGCCGGAATCGGCCCAGCGTGGGAGGCTGCTGCTGCACCAGGTTACGCTGGAGCCACCAGCCACTCTGGAGGTGACCTTCGAATCTGGGAGTGTGACAGAGCGACCGGAGCGGCTGGCGGGGCAGGCACTGTCGGAGGCACTGGAGAAGCACGTGGCCATCTTCGAGAACCGCTTTGAGGAGACCTTCGGGCTGAGGAGGAAGGGATTCTCTGTGCCAGAGCGCCGCTTTGCGCAGGCTGCCCTCAGCGAGATGCTGGGGAGCATGGGGTATTTCCAGGGGCATTCCCTGCTGCGCTCACCGCTGCAGGAGAGCCCTGTGCCCGGCCCCGAGGTTGCCCTCTTCACTGCTGTGCCCTCCCGCTCCTTCTTCCCACGTGGATTCCTCTGGGATGAGGGCTTCCACCAGCTGCTGCTGGGGCGCTGGGATGCAGCGCTGAGCCACGAGGTCATCGCCCACTGGCTGGACCTGATGAACGTGGATGGCTGGATCCCACGGGAGCAGATCCTGGGGGAAGAGGCGCGGGCCAGAGTGCCTTCAGAATTTGTGCTGCAGGACAGTGAGACGGCAAATCCCCCGACGCTGCTGCTGGCGCTGGAGCAGCTGCTGCCAGATGCGCCAATTCCCTTTCTACGCCGGCTTTTTCCGCGCCTCCGTGCCTGGTATGAGTGGTTCCACAGGACGCAAGCTGGGCCCGTGCCACACTCTTTCCGCTGGCGTGGCCGTGACCCTGAGCTGGAGCGCTTCCTCAATCCCAAAACGCTGGCGTCGGGGCTGGACGATTACCCACGTGCTTCCCACCCCTCAGCGGATGAACGGCACCTGGACCTGCGGTGCTGGATGGCGCTGGCTGCACGGGTGCTGGGCACTGTGGCTGAGCGGCTGGGCGAGCCGGCTGAGGCGTTCCGAGCGACGGAGCAAGCGCTGAGCGACAATGTGCTCCTGGAGCAGCACCACTGGGCGCCAGAGCTGGGCACCTTCGCTGACTTCGGCAACCACAGCGTGGCTGTGGAGCTGCGTTGGCAGCCGGCGGCTCCGGCAGCACCAGGACAACCACCTGTGCCACCCCGGCTGCTGCGGGAAGTGCGGGAAGCGCCACGGCCGCGCTTTGTGGGAGCACTGGGCTATGTCAGCCTCTTCCCGCTGCTGCTGCAGCTGCTGCGGCCAGACTCGCCACGGCTGCCAGCGCTGCTGGATGCCATGCGGAGCGAGCAGCAGCTCTGGTCACCATTTGGGCTGCGGTCGCTGGCGCGGGACAGCCAGCTCTACGGGCGCCCCAACACTGATCAGGACCCCCCATACTGGCGCGGTGCAGTCTGGGTCAACATCAACTTCTTGGCACTGCGGGCACTGCGTGGCTACGCTGAGGCTGAGGGGCCGCAGCAAGAGCGGGCAGCGCAGATCTATCGCGAGCTGCGCCACAACCTCATATCCAACCTCTTCCGCCAGTATTCCCAGAGCGGATTCCTCTGGGAGAACTACAGCGACAGCACTGGCCGTGGCCAGGGCTGCCACCCCTTCGCCGGCTGGTCCGCACTTGTCGTGCTGGTGATGGCTGAGGACTACTAGGGCCACTGGCCAATGGCTACTGTTGGCCACCAGTTGCCACTGGACACCAGCTGCCGTTGGCCAATGCTGGCCACCAGCCCAGCCTATCTCACTCAGGTGCAGGGGGAGGCACAAAGCCCCCTCCTCTTCCAAAATAAAGCCCCTCCACCATGTTCCGGCGCTGCCTGGTTTGAGGATCACAACTCTTTCCTGTTCTGAGTGGCACCCAGATGCCCCATCCCACCCCGGGGTGTCCCTGTCTCCCTCCATGTGGGGTGCAGGCATTGGGCTGCCATGATTCCTCATTTAATGGGGAGGGGGGTTGCTCTGTGAGCCACCCCCAACCCTCTGTAAGGATCTTGATGTGGAGCGCAGCCCCAGAGCCCCCCTGGGAACAAGCCCTGCCATGACTGCACATCTGTTTAATGGGGAGGGGGTCATTCAGCGAGACCCTCAGTCCCAGCAAGAGCCTCCCTGTAGGGCGTAGGCATGGAGCCCCACCCCCACCCCCGGCCAAGCAGAAACAGAGCTGCTGTGATCCCACATCTCTTTAATGGGATGGGGGGGGGTCACTCCATAAGCCCCCCAACTCCAGAAGGCTGCGATTCCACATTTCTTGAAGGGGGTTGCTCCATGAGTCCCCCCAACCTCCATAAGGGTCTCCCTGTGGAACGCAGCCCCAGTGCCCCCCAGCAGAAACAGAGCTGCTGTGATTTCACATCTCTTTAATGGGGAGGGGATTGCTCTTGTAAGTCCCCCAACCTCCAGAAAAGCCTCCCTGTGGAGCGCAGCTGCCATCACGCCACATCTCTTTAATGGGACGGGGGCACCCCGTGAGCCCCCTGGCTCCAGAAGGGCCTCCCTGCAGAGTGCGGGCACGGAGCTGCTGGAATTCCACATCTCTTTAATGGAGAGGGGTAACTCTGTGAGCACCCGCAGCCCTGGCGATGCCCCCCTTGGGCCGGAGCAGTTCGGAGGGCATGCGGCCACGCCACAGCAGGACGCTCCGCAGGCAGAGTCTGGCCCCACAGCAGGCTCAGATGGGCAGCACAGGCCCCTCGCTGTGGGGCCGGGGTGCGGGGCCGGCTTTTCCCAGGAGCTGGGAGCCTTCCCCATCCTCCTCATCCTCCTGGCAGCGTCCCACCTCGATTCCCGAGTCCCCCGTCAGGCGCCGGTGCCGGAAGCCCTCGCCATCGCCTCGTGCTGCAGCACTGCCATCCTCGGGGTTAGGGTGGCCATCGGCCTCACAAAATTCCATGGCAGAGGAGAAGAGCGGGTGCTTGAGGGGCGCGGGTGTGGCGGCAGCGGGGGGCAGCTCCCAGCTGGCACTGGTGCCGGTGCTGCCGTGCTCGGGGCTGGGCGTGCTGTCCCGGCTGCGCTCCTCCATCTCTTCTGTGGCCTGTGCCGAGAGCGAGGAGCTGCTGGGGGAGCTGGCACAGCTGGAGCCGCAGGAGCAGCTGCTGGAGCTGCCGGAGCTGGGAGATGCAGAGAAGCTGCTGGAGGCGGCGCGGGCACCCGCCAGGATGGTGCTGTATGGCGGCGGCGGCGAGCTGGGGCGCTGGGCCACCTCCTCGTAGGCCGGCAGCTTCAGGGAGGCCAGCATTCCTGGGGGGACAGCGGGATCAGGGAGAAAGTGGGATTAGGGAGGGACAGCGGTAACGCCAGCAGTTTCAGAGACGCCAGAATTCCTGGGGGGGACATGGGATTGGGGGTCCCAGGATGGGGACATTATGGGCACTGAGAGCAGCACAGGGACACGGGGGGAAAAGAGAGGCTGGGAGGCAGGGGACACAAAGGTCCAGTGGGGGATATGAGGGGTCTGAGGGGGACAAAGGGGGACTGGAGGTTCACATGGGGTGCTAGTGTGTGACACAGGGACCCAGAAGGGGAGCACAATGGACTGGGGAGGGGGACATGGAGGGGGGGACATGGCAGTGGACACAAAAGGGTTAGGAGATGGCTCAGGGACATGGGAGGGTTGAGGGTGGTAGATGAGAGGCTTGGGGGGGCATGAGGGAATCTGGCTGGGACCCAAAAAGAGAGAAAACAAGGGGCTGGGAGTGACATGGGGACCACAGGGGGCAACACAAGCTAACAGAGGGGACTGGGGGTGGACATGGGGGGACCCGCAGGAGGGCACAGGGGGTGACACCAAAGACTGTACCGGAGATTGAAACAAGGGGCTGGGGGGACATGGGAACCTCAGGGGCAGACACAAGGGGCTGGGGGTGGCGCAAGGTGACACTGGAGGAGTACAGAGGAACGGGGGGCAGAGGAATGGGGTACCTGTAGGGGAGCACAAGTGGTGATACAAGGGAGTGGAGTGGGACACAAAGTGCTGGGGGTGGAAACAGGGGGCTGGAGGGACCCACAGGAAACCATGGGGGGCTGGAAGGGGACACGGGGGTGACGCAGCCCCCTCAACTCACTGAGGTCCATCATGGAGGCAGGGTAGGCGCAGGCACCGTGGTAGGCGATGAGGTTGATCTCACGCTGGCGCTGCTGCTGCTGCAGGCGCAGCTTGGCACGGCGGTGCCGGTAGGCGCAGCAGCAGCTCAGCACGATCAGGATGGTCCAGAGCAGCCAGAACCCTGAGTCGGGTGGGGCGTCGTCACCCCCCCGCCGGGCACGGCCTCCTCAAGTCCCCCCCAATCCCCCTCCAGCCCCCCAGGTTTCCCCCAACCCCTCCAATCCCCTTTCAGTTTCCCTCAAGCCCCCTGGTTTTCCCCAAGTCGCCCTTCAGTTCCCCCTGAGCTCCTCTGGTCCCCCCCTGAACTCCTTCAAGTCCCATGGAGCCCCCCGGTTGCTTTGTTTCCCCTCGACCACCCCAGTCCCCCCAGTTTTCCCCCAGAGTCCTTCAGCCTCCTGAAACCCCCAATTCCCTCCTGGATCCTCAATCCCTCTCAAGACCCCCTCTTCCCCCCTCAACCCACCTACACCCCACAAGCCCCCTGGTTCCACAAGTGCCCCTTGAGCTCCCTGAGATGCCCTGGTTCCCCCCAGTTCCCCCTCAAGCCCCCCTGGTTTCTGGTTCTCTCAGTTTCCCCCCCGGTTCCTGAGGGTGTCCCTCCTGCCGAGCTCTGGGTCCCCCTCAGGCACACCCGGTTTCCCTCGAGTTTCCCCACTCTCCCTGGCCCCCCAGTTCCCTGTTTCCCCTCAAACCCTGGTTCCCCTCCAAATCCCTTGTTTTGCCTCCCTGGTCCCCAGACACTCCCGACCCCCCCGTGTCCCCCACTCACACCACAGTTCATAGTAGTACGTGCAGCAGCCGCTCTCTCCACAGCAGTGCCCGCTCTCGCACACGTAGGGCCGGTTGTTCACCCCCGGGCAGTGCTCCCGGGCCTGCGGGCACAGTGACCCTCCCCCGCCGTCAGACGGGGCCCTGCCCCCCTGGGTCTCCCCACGGCCCTGCCCCGCCTTGAGCCCTGTGTTCCCCCACCCCCCTCAGGCCCTTCCCCCCCCCCCGGCCCCAGTACCTGCGGCTGCTGCCAACCCTGCCCCCCACGCCTGTCACCTGCCCTCCTCAGCCCTTCCCCCCCACCCCTCAGCCTTGCCTTACCCTCCCCTCCACAGCCCTGCACTGCCACCTCAGCCCTGTCCTCCCCCCAGCCTTACTCGCCCCACAGCCCTGCCCTCCGCAAGGTCTCTCCCCCGCCTACCCTCGGCTCTGCCCCCCCTTCAACCCTGCCCCCCCATACCTGCGGCTGCTGCCGGCCCTGCCCCGCGGCCCAGGCCCCGCCGCCGCGCCCGGGCCGCTCCATGGCGCCGCTACAGCGCCCGGCGGTCCCACGCCGCCCCGGCCCACGCCGCCGCCCCGGCCCCCGCCGCCCACAGCCGCCGCCGCTGCCCGCCCGGCCCCGTCGCCGCCGCCGCCATCGCGGCCCCTGTCGCGGTCCCCTCCGCCATCGTGCCCGGACAGGAGGTCCCGCCCCCCGGGCTCCAGTTTAGCCAATCCGAAGCGGCCGAGGGAGCTCCCAGCCAATCCGAAGCCGTCCTGGCTTCACTCAGCCAATCAGAGCCGCCGCCGCCGCCCCGGCCCGGCCAATCGGGAACTGCCTGCCTGCGCCTCACGCCCAACAACAGAGACAAAGAGGCCGAGCCCCGCCCTGCCTCACGATTGACCGAGCCGCGGCCAACCAGAAGCAGATTTCTGCCCCAGCTATGATTGACAGCAGTGTCAGCCAGTGACAGCCTATCTGCGCCCCGGGGCGGGCACTGGCGCCCGCTCAACCAATAGGCGGTGCGAACCGCCCAGAGGGCGTGATTGACGTGGGAGACAGCCAATTAGCACCATCGGTCTCTAGTGCTGGCCCCCGCCCCGAGGGACCGGCAAGCCGAACCATTGCGCTCCCAGGGGGTGGGGGCTGGGCTGTGCCACAGCGATCCCTGAAAGGCGGGGGAAGGACTGTACCACAGTACTTCTGCGGTTGGGGGGGGAAGGGGGTGGGAGCGGTCTGGGCTGTACCACTGCATTCTCGGGGGGGGATCTGGGCTGTACCACAGCGCTACTTGGGGCGGGGGGGAAAACTAGGACCCCACCACAGCATTTCAGGAGGGGACACCGAGCTGCCCCCACCCCATTGCACTCACACACAGCTTTGTCCGCCACAGCCTTTAATGCGCTTGGTGGCTCCAGCGTGTCCCCCATCCTGTTCCCCCACCCTCCTCACAACCCCCATGGCCCCCCAAGACTTGCCCCCAGCCCCCCTCTTTCCTTGCTCAGCCCCCCCAGCCCCCTCAGTCCCCACGTGTCCATGTGGATGGGCCCCGCACAGCCTATGCCGCAGCTTCCTGCAGCTCCAGGTTGCGGCGGTAGCAGGCGAGGCTGCAGAGAGGGCGCCCAGTGCGTGAGCAGCTGTAGCGCTTGCGGTTGGAGCAGCCGGCGACGGCGCAGAGCACGGGTGCGGGCAGAGCGGGCGCTGGGGTGGGTGGCAGCGGCAGCGCGATGCCCGCCGGGAAGGAGACGGTGATGCACTCGGCGCCGTTGCAGTAGCGCACGACAGGGCAGGACGCCTGCTTGGCCTTGCGCTCCCGCAGCGTCTTCACCTTGGCTTTGTTGGTCTTGGTGAGGCGCTCGATGGTCTGGTTCTTGTTCTCCTCTGCCTTCTTGGCCGCCTGCAGCCGCCGCTTGCGCGCCCGCTCCTCACGCTTCACCAGCATCTCCTCTGTCAGCTCCTTTGCTTTGTAGCCCATGGGCAGCTCCAGCAGCGGCTGCGCCTGCTGCTTGTGCAGGAGGGCTTTCTGCGGGGACGAGGGGGATGCGTCATGGATAGGGCCCTCAACTTACCCAACCCAGCCCCATGGCCTGGCCACGGACCTCATTGCCCATCTGAAAGCTCCAATTCAGCCCCACAGTCCTGGCCAGGAACCCCCTGCCCCTCCAAGAGCTCCAACCCAGCCCACAGACCAGCCATGGCCTCCCCGTTGCCCCTCCAAGGGCTCCAACCCAGCCCACAGACCAGCCATGGCCTCCCCGTTGCCCCTCCAAGGGCTCCAACCCAGCCCCACAGCCTGGCTACGAACCCCACTGCCTCTCTGAAGGCTCCACCCCAGCCCCATGGTTCTGGCCAGGGACTTCTGCTCACCCCACTGAGCTCCACATCCCCAGCCAGGCCCTCCCTTTCCCCTCTGAGTGCTCCAGCCTGGCCCCACACTGGTTCTGGGGGTTCCCCAGTGTCTCAGCTCACCCAGCCCCACAGTCCCCCCTGTCACCCTCACCTGCCGGGCCGTCAGCAGGGACTCATCCACCTCCTTCTTGAGCTCGCCATTGTCATCCAGCTCGCCCTTTTCCAGGGCGTCGAGCCAGCGCTCTTCCTCCTCCTCCTCCTCCTCACGGGGGGGGAAGCAGCTCTCGGGGTCAAGGTCCGGCAGGGGCGAGGGGTCCAGGTTGCTGTCCTCATCTGGCCCAGGCAGCGGCGGGGAGCAGGGTCACGGGGGGCGCTGGCACCCCCATCCTGGGGCCACACTGCGCCCAGGCTGTGCCAGGGGGTCTCACGCTGCCCCAGTCCAGCGCAGGGGAACCATCCCTGCTCCCTCAGGGTCCTCAGCCCATTTTGGGGGTGCAGAGCCCCCCTGCAGAACACACACACACCCCCCCCAGCCCTCCCTTACACCCCAAATTCCCCCAGGAGTCCCCCATCCCGGTGCTGCCACAGAGCTCACCCAGCCAGGCCCGGTACTGCTCGATGGGGACACCCTCCGTCGCCTCCTCCTCCTCCTCGTCCACCACCATCAGCGGGGAGGGCGAGCGTGGTGCCTCAGGGACCACTGTGAAGGTCGGGACGCTGCGGAGAGAGGGGGTGGATTGTGAGGCTGGGATAGAGCCAAGTGGGGCACGAGGGACCCCAACAAGGGTGGGAGGTGGGGATGGGCATCAGGGCAAAGACTTGCTTGAGGGTGGGGAGGGTCTGCAGAGGAACCTGTGCTGGATCACTGAGTCCAACCACCCCTGTCCACTACTGAACCATCCACGAGCACCTCATCTACTTGGATTTTAATCCCCTCCAGAGATGGGGACTCCACCACCTCCCTGGGAGCCTCTGCCAGGGCTTCAGAACCCTTTCCATAAATAAATGTTTTCTGATGTTCAATCTGAACCTGCCCTGGTGCAACTCGAGGCCATTTCCTTTCATCCTATCACCTGTCACTTGGGAGAAGAGACCAATACCCACATCACCACAACCTCCTTTCAGTGATGACGTCTCCCCTCAGCCTCCTCTTCTCCAGGCTAAACAGCCCCAGGGCCTTCAGCTGCTCCCAGAACCCCTGTTCTCCAGCCCCTTCCCCAGCTCCATTCCCTTCTCCGGACACGCTCCAACCCCTCAAGGTCTTTCTTGGAGTGAGGGGCCCAAACTGAACCCAGTATTCGAGGTGCTGAGTGCAGGGGGGCGATCCCTTCCCTGCTCCTGCTGGCCACACCATGGCTGAATCAAGCCAGGACCGCTGGCTCAGGTTCAGCTGCTGCGAACCAGCATCCCCAGATCCTTCTCCTCCAGGCAGCCTCCCAGCTGCCCCTCCCCAAGCCTGAAGCTGCACGGGCTTACTGTGACCAAAGTGCAGGACCTGACATTTAGCCTGGCTGAACCTTACCCTATTGGTCTCACCCCATGGATTCAGCCTGGCCAGGTCCCTCTGTGGACCCGTCCTGCCCTCCAGCCCATGGATCCAGCCTGGCAAGATCCCTCTTTCCTGAGCTGGGGAGCCCAGACCCGGCCACGGGATCCGATGAGGCTCGATGATCTCTGTGGCCAAGTGTGAACCTGGGGTGGGTGAAGGACCCCTTCCTGGCCCTTCTCACCTCTTGGTGCCCAAGATCTGCCCTCCCAGCTTGATCCTGAGCTTAAGCTGGGGCTTGGGCGGCCCCGCCTCCTCCTGGTGGTGCTTCTTCTTGTGTTTCTTCTTGTGCTTCTTGTGCTTCTTCTTGTGGGCGCCATGGCCGCCGCCCCCCGCCGCTGCCGCCGCCTCCTCCCCTGCTGGGGGGCAGCAGAGCGGTTAGCGCGGGCCCCCGGCGCCTCGCGGGGCGGCGGGAGCCGGGCTGCACCCCTCACCCTGCTCGCCGCCCTCCATCCTGCCGCGCCGCCACGCCTTGCTCATCCCGCCGCCACGGGGGACCGCTTCCTTGCAGGCACGCTTCCGGAATCGCCTGTGGGCACTTCCGGTTGGCGCACAGTCTGTTGGTAGGGACGAGGTGGCGCCGGCGACGCCATCTTTGAAGTGGGCAAAGGGGAGCGTTACCCGGACGGAAACTGTAGCTGCGAGTACGAAGGGTCCGGTTCGACGCTTTCCGCCCGGGCAGAGCTTGCACACGCGTGTGCACAGGCACGTGCAACTGGTGCTCACGAGTGTGAACACCACTGCGTGCACTGTGCCCGCGTGTGCACACACGTGAACACACGGTCACACAGGGACACACAGGCGGCATCAGCCTCGCACCAGCCTCCTGTATGGAAATGCTTGCACACGCATGAGTTCACAAGCACGTGCAGCCGGTGCACGGGGGCGTGAACACACGGACACGCGGGGGGCACGGGCATGGCCCTGTGGGAGCCTCTGCGTGAGGGCAGAGGCCCAGACAGTGCTCACACACACGTGTGCACAGGTGGGCATAGGTTCCTCCACATGCTCCATGCACTGCGGTCGTACATGGGCACACATGGGCACACATGGGCATGCATGGGCACACACGTGCATGCATGGGCACATGGACACATATGGACACATGGACACACATGGACACATGGACATACATGGACACATGGACATACATGGGCATGCATGGGCACATGGACACCCATGGACACACTTGGACATGCATGGGCACATATGGGCATGCATGGGCACATGGACACCCATGGACACACAGACCCCCCCTTCTCTCGCCTCTCCAGCTGCAGCTGCCTCCTTGACTCCCAGCATTGTGCTGCCCGTGCCAGGAGCTGCCTGGCACCGCACACAGCTCACGCCAGGCACCCCCGCAGCACACAGCAGCATTGGCATCGGCCTGTCCCGGTGTCCCAGAGCTTCCCGGTTCATCCCAGTTCATCCCGCCTGGCTCTAGTGCTAGGAGCCCAGGAGCTGGAGTGTTCCAGGAGTGGCACCAGCGCTGGCACTGGCAGTGGCACCATGTTCTGCCGCAGCCAGCACACACGGGCGACGGTGGCACGGGGCTCGGCACTGGAAATGGAGATCCGCCGCGGGCGCTGCCGCCTCAGCCTCCTGGAGGACTCAGCACAGGTATGGCACAGCCACCGGTGCTGGCATCACCACCAGCTCTGGCATGGCCACCACTGCGGCACAGGCACTGGTGCTGGCACAGTCACTGGATCTGCCATGGCCACTGGCACCAGCATTGCCATAGGCTCCTGCTCCAGCATGGTCATGGGTTCTGGCATTGCCACATGCACTGGCATGTCCACCAGATTGGCACCAGCATCACCACTGTCTCTGGTATCACCACCAGCACTGGCATTGCGACCAGCTCCGGTGTGGCCAGCAGCTCCTGCATGGCCACCAGCAGCCAGGTTGTGATTGCCACCAACACTGGCATTGCCACCAGCTCTGGCACAGCCACCAGCTCCAGCATGGCCAGCGGCTCTGGTGTGGGTATTGGGTTTGGCATGGCGACCAGCAGCCAGGCTGGCACGGCCACTGGCTCTGGCATTGCCGCAGACTCGGACACAGCCATTGGCAGCCAGGCTGGCACAGCCAGCAGCTCCAGCATTGCCACTGGCATTGGCGTTGCCATTACCTCCATCATAGCCACCAGGTCCCGTGTGGCCAGCAACTCCAGCATGGCCACCAGCAGCCAGACTGGCATCGCCATTGGCTCTGGCACTGCCACTGGCCGCAAGGCTGACATTGCCACAAGCTCTGGCATCGTCACCAGCTCTGGCACCTCCACCACCTCCAGCATTGCCACCGTCTCTGCCATGGCAGCCGTGGCGCAGCAGCCGCTCCCCCATGCCCCCGTGCCCTCGTGCGCCGGTGCTGCCGGCCCAGCCGGGGCTTCAGGCCCAGCCGGGGGTTCTGGTGGCACCGGCCTGGGCAGAGCGGGCAGCGCCCTCGCCCCTGGCACAGCCGCCCCGGCCTGGGCCACGCGCCAGCCCCGCCAACCCCGCCAGTGCTGCCAACACACCCGCCGGTCCCAGTTCTCCCAGTACCGCCTGCACGTGTGTGGGGGGGTGGGGTCCCAGTTCTCCCAGTACCAGCTGCACATGGGGGAGAGGGGGGTCCTGGTGCACTTGTAGGGGCGTCCCAGTACCCCCAGTATGAGCTGCGAATGGGGAGGGGCTTGTGCCGCTTCTGCCGGTACCGATTGCACATGGGGGGGGTCCTGCTGCAGTTTGGGGGGTGGCTGGGGGCATACGAGGGGGGGGCCCTGTACCCCTGGTGCTGGTCTGCACGTGGGGGGGCTCTTGGTGCACTTTGGGGGGGGTCCAGTGCATGGGGAGGCTCCTGATGGACTTTGGCGGGGGTCCCAGTACATGGTGGGAGCTCCTGTTGGATTTTGGGGGGTCCCAGTGCATGGGGGGGCTCCTATTGGATTTTGGGGGGGCTCTTGACGCACTTTGGGGGTGTCCCAGTGCATGGTGGGAGCTCCTGATGGATTTTGGGGTGTCCCAGGGCATGAGGGGGCTCCTGACGGACTTTTGGGGGTGTCCCGGTGCATGGGGGAGCTCCTGATGGACTTTGGGGGGGGGGGGAAGGGGCTCCTTGTGCACTTTGCGGGGGAGGCAGTGCACGGGGGGATTCCTTTGCTCGTCCCCCCCGCCCCGTTGCCGTCGCGGGGGAGGGGGGGGGGCTGTGTCTGGGGGGGCGGGGGGGCTCGTGGGGCGGTCTCGGGGGGGCGGGGCTGGGTCTGTGAGGAAGGGGATGGGGGGGGCGGGCGGTGTCTGGGAGGGAGGGGGGACCGAGGAGGGGCTCGGGGGGGCGGTGTCTGGGGGGGCGGTGTCTATGAGGGGGGGTGGCCCCGCCTTCCTGTGCGCGGAGCGGAGCGGCGGGAGGTACCGGGGGGGGGGGGGGGGGGGGGGATCGGGGGGGTCCACGCTGCCACTGGGGCGGGGTGGGGTGGGGGTACCGGTCCTGAGACCCCGGCCCCCCTCCCCCCTCCCCGTTTCTCCAGCCCCTCCCCACCTCCCCCAGGCCCGACCGGTCCGGTCCCTGCACAGCCCCCCCCATCCTGTGCCCCCCCTCCCCCGGCCCCGCACCCCAACCCCTGCCTCCCCCGTCCTGTGCCCCCTTGTACGTGCACCCTCGTCCCTGCACCCCCATCCTGTGCTCCCTCCCATTCCTGCACCCCAACCCCTGCACCCCCAGTCCCCGGTCCCTGCAACCCCGTCCTGTGCCCCTCTCCCCGCCCCCATCCCATCCCTGCACCCCCCCAGTCCAGGTTCCTGCAACCCCATCTTGTACCCCCCCTCCTCCCAACCCCTGCTCCCCAAATCCTGTCCCTGCATCCCAACCGCTGCACCCCCAGTCGCTGTTCCTGCACCCCCTGTGCCTGTACCCCAACCCTTGCACCCCCCATCCTGTCCCTGCACCCCGACCCCTGCACCCACTGTCCTGTGCCCCCCCCGTCCCTACACCCCATCCAGTCCCTGCACCCACCCCGTCCTGTGCCCCCTCCCCCTCCCTGCACCCCCCATCCCGTCCTTGCACCCCAACCCTGTCTCCTGTGCCCCCTGGTCCCCTGTGACTCCCCCATGCTGTGCCACCCCAACCCCTGCACCCCCATCCTATGCCCCCTCCCATTCCTGCACCCAACCCCTGCACCCCCAGTTCACGTCCCTGCAACCCCATCCTGTGGCCCCCCCCAACCCCTCCACCCCCTATCCCATCCCTGCACCCCAACCCTGTCCCTTGGATCCCCGGTCCCTGCAACAACCCATCCTGTGCCACCCCAACCCCTGCACCCCTGTCCCTGCACCCCTTGTTCTGCCCCTGCACACCCCCTTCTTGTGCCCCCCCAGCCATTCCCTGCACTCCAACCCCTGCACCCCCATCCCTGTACCCCTAGTTCTGTCCCTGCACACCCCTTCCTGCACCCCCGTCCCTGCACCCCGACCCCTGCACTCACTCTCCCATCTCTGCACCCCAATCCTTAAACCCTGCATCCCAACTCCTGAACCGCCCATCTGTACCCCCTTCTTACCCTGCACCCCCAGTCCTGATCACTGCACCCCCATCCTGTGCCCTCCCTGGCTCTGTACCCCAACCCTTGCACCCTCCATCCTGTCCTTGCACCCCAACCCTGCACTCTGTGTCCTGTGCCCCCACCCTGTCCCTGCATCCCAATCCCTGCACCCCATCCCAGCACCCCTTCTCCTCATCCTGCCCCCCTTATCCCATCCCTGCACCCCATCTCCTGCACACCCTCTCCTGTCCCTGCACCCCCTGTTCCATCCCCTGTCCCCCACCATGTCCCCCCTCCCTGCACCCCTTTTCTCATCCCTGCACCCCCATATCCCCTCACCCCTTGCACCCCATCCTGCACCCCCCCTGCACCCCCCATGTCCCCCCCATGTCCCCCCCTCCCCTGCACCCCTTCTTCTGTCCCTGCACCCTTTATCCCATCCTGCACACCCCATGCCCCCCTCGCACCCCTTTTCTTGTCCCTGCACCCCCTCCCCTGCACCCCTTATTCTGCCCTTCCCCCTCCATACCCTCCATGTCCCCCACCCCCTGTATGTCCCATGTCCCCCCACCTCCTGCACCCCCTCCCTGCACCCCCATGTCCCCCCACCTCCTGCGCCCCCTCCCTGCTCCCCCCATGTCTCCCCTCCCTTCTCCCCCCTCCCATCCCCGCACCCCTCCCTTTCCACACCGCCCCCCCCCCCCGCCCCCAATGCCCTTTCCCGCACAGAGCCCGGTTGTTCTTCAGGAGGGGGCGGCCAAGGAGGGGGGGGTTGGTATTTGGGGGGGGACACCCCATGCTGGGGTGGGGAGGGGCAATGAAAGAGCCCTTTTCTCCCCCTCAGCACCCGGGGGGGGCAGAGAAAACACCCCAGGCAGCGCTGGATGCAGCAGGGCTCCCCACAACAGGACCCCCCCCCGAGCCCTCCCCCAGCCCCCCCCCCAAAATAAGTGAGGGGGTCCCCATGGAGGTGACGGGGAGGGGGCAGCGCCTCCAGATGCAGGAGAAGCTGCGCATCCTGGAGGACCTCAACATGCTCTACATCCGCCAGATCGCCATCAGCCTCCAGGTGTGAATTTGGGGGACCCCTCCTGGACCCCCCCCAAACCCCTGGACCCCGGAGTCTGGGGGTTTGGGGGAGGGGGAAGTCCCAGAGGGTCCGAGAAAGGGGGACGCTCTCCCCACTGGTCCCCTCCCTGCAGAGCATCCCTGCATCCCAGCAAGGATGGGGGGACCCCGTGGGAAAGGGGGAGCTGGTCCTGTTGTCCCCCCCCCTCTTTTTTGCTGCTGCTTGGGGTTATTTATAGCAGCAGTGACGTCACTGCGGCTGGGGGGGGGTCTGGGGAGGTGGGGGGGTGCAGGAGGCAACTGGTACCGGGATGGAGCGGCAAGCGGTACTGGGAAGGACTGAGGGGTGGGGGGGTGAATCTGGGGGGCACGGGGTGGATCTGTGGGGTGCAGGGTGTTTGGGAGGGGGGGGGGACATCTATGGAGTGCATGATGGATCTATGGGGTGTGGGGGAAATCTAGGGGGCTCAGGGTGCATCTGTGGGGCTGGGGTGCATCCGTGGGGTACATGGTGCATCCATGGGGCACCTGATGGATCTATGGGGCACATGGTAGATCTGTGGGGTGCACGATGCATGTGTGGGATGCATGGCACATCTGTGGGGCACACGGCACGTCTGTGGGGTGCAGGATGCATCCATGGGGCGCGTGATGGATCTGTGGGGCACAGAGTGGATTTATGGGGCTCTGGGTGCAGATGTGGGGCATAGGGTGCATCTGTGGGGTGCATGAGGGTTCTGTGGGGCACGTGATGCATCCATGGGGTGCAGGATGGATCTGTGGGGCATGTGAGTGATTTGTGGGGTGCAGAGTGGATCTATGGGGCTCAGGGTGCATCAGTGGGGCTGGGATGTATCCATGGGGCAAGTGATGGACCTATGGAGTGCATGGCAAATATGTGGGGTGCACAATGTGTATGTAGGCTGCGTGGCACATCTGTGGGGCTCAGGGTGCATCTGTGGGGCACATGGCACGTCTATGGGGTGCAGGATGCATCCATGGGGCATGTGATGGATCTGTGGGGCCCAGAGTGCATTTATGGGGCTCAGGGTGCAGGTGTGGGGCGTGATGTGTCTGTGGGGTGCACGGTGCATCCATGGGGCACGTGATGGATCTACGGGGCACGTGATGGATCTGCGGGGTGCATGGCAAATCTGTGGGACACAGCGTGGATCTATACATCCGTGGGGTGCGTGTGTGTCTGTGGGGTGCACGATAGATCTGTGGGGTGTGTGGTTCCCTATGGGGTACCCGATGTGCATGTGGGGTGCGTGGCACATCTGTGGGGCACATAGTTCCCCTGTGGGGCACATGGTGTGTCCGTGGAGTGCAGGGTGCATCTATGGGGTGCATGGTTCTGCCGTGGGGCACATCACGTATCCGTGGGGTGTGTGGCTCATCTGTGGGGTGTGGGGTGGATCCATGGGGCGTGTGGCTCTTTGTGGGCTACACGATACATATGTGGGGTGTGTGGAACGTGTGGGGCACGTGATGCATCTGTGGGGCAGGTACTTCCCCCATGGGGCATGTGATGTATCCATGGGGTGTGGAGTGCATCTGTGTGGTACAGTTTGTATATGTGGGGTGCATGCTGGATCTATGGGGCACGTGGTTACCCCATGGGGCACATGGGGTGCACGGCACGTCTGTGGGGCACGTGGTGCATTTGTGGGGCCTGGGCTGGGACCCCCGAACTGTGCTGGGCTGGCAGGAGGCATGGGACCCCCCCTGCAGCCCCCAGCCCCATGCACCCCCCCAACCCTATGCAGCCCCCTGCACCCCCTAACCCCCTGCAGCCCCCAGCCCCCTGCTGTCCAATGACCTCCCCATGACCTCCCTGAGGCTCATGAACCCCTCACCCCCCCTGCAGCCCCCAGCCCCCTGCTGCCCTACGAACTCCCCATGACACCCCCAGCTCCCTGTACTCCCCTGCAGCCCCCTGAAATGCCATGCACCCCCATGCACTTCCCTGCCCCATACAGCCCCCTGCAGCTCTCGTTCACCCCCAGCCCCATGAACTCCTCCTGCAACCCCCTGCCCTCTGCAGCCCCATGCACCCTCCCCCCCCCATGCACCTGCCTGCAGCCCCCAGCTCCGTGCACCCTCCCAGCCTGCTGCACCCTCCTTCATCCCCCATTCACCCCCTTGCCCCAAGCGGGCCCCTGCAGCCCCATGCACCCCCTGCAGCCCCCTGCACCCTCCCAGCCCCATGCACCCCCTGCAGCCCCCTGCAGCCTCCCAGCCCCATGCACCTGCCTGATGCCCCCAGCTCCATGCACCCTCCCAGCCCCATGCACCCCCTGCACCCCGCTGCAACCCCCTCTCTCGGTGCCCCCCCAGGACACAGAGATCCAGCGGAAGATGGAGCGGGAGCTGCGGCTGCGGGAGGGAGCCTGCAAGCTGCTGGCAGCCTGCAGCCGGCGGGAGCAGGCCCTGGAGGCGGCCAAGAGTCTGCTGGTCTGCAACGCTCGCATCCTGGCCTGCATGGCTGAGCTGCAGCGCAGGAAGGAGGCGCAGGTGCTGCGGCGCACAGCACGCCGGTGAGAGACACCCCTGGGCTAGGGGGGCAGAGAGCCCCGGGCTGGGGGTGCAGGGGGCTGCAGGGGGACGTGGGGGTTTGCAAGGGTTGACAGGGTGGAGGGGAACGGAGGGAGTGCGGGGGGGGGCTGTGGCTTCAGGAGAGTGCAGGGGGGCTCATAGGGCTGGACGGGGCTGCAGAGGGATGCGTGGGGCAGGGGGGCTGCAGGGGGTTGAATGGGCCTTGGGAGGCTGCAGGTAACGGGGGCTGCAGGGGGCTGCGTGGGGCTGGGGGCTTCATAGGGCTGCATGAGGCTGGGGGGTGCAGGGGGCTGGGGGTGCAGAGGGTTGCATGGGGCAGGGGGGCTGCATGTTTCTGTGTGGGGCTGAGGGCTGCAGGGGGCTTCATGGGGCTGAGGAGGGGCTTGGGGCTGCAGGGGCTGGGGGTGCAGGGGAGTGGGGGGTGCAGGGGGCGGAGAGGGGGTGGGTTGGTGAGACCCTTGGGGGGGATCTGGGGGGTGCCTGGGATCTGCCTAGGTGCTCTCCTAGCCCCCCCCCGATCCCCACAGACCCTCGGACGCTGGCCCCGGGGACGAGCGCCTGCCGTGCCGCGGCACCGTCTGCATCTCTGGTACGAGGGGGTCCCCCAAACTGAACCCCCTCGAAACTGAGCTCCCTCCCAGGCTGGGGAGGGTGGGGGGCTGGAAGGGCTGTCAGGGGTCTGTCCCGGTCCAGAAGGCTGGTGGAGGGGGCTGGGGGGCTGGAGAGGAGTCCAGTGGTTTTGGGGTGGGGCAGTCTGGCAGGGGGCTGGGAGGCTGAGGTAGGTCTGAGGGGGGGGGGCTGTCCCAGGTGAGAGGCTCATGGGGGGAGGTCCATGGGGCTTGGGGCTGGTGGGGGGTCTGGGGGACCTGGGGAGGTGGGGGCTGGGCACTGTCACTGCGCACTGTCCCGGTGTGGGGTGCTGGTAGGGGGGCTCTGTGGGTCTAGGGTAGAGTCTCTCCCGGGGGTCTCACCCCCCCCTTTCTTTGCCCCCCGTTCCACGCCCAGACCTGCGCATCCCGCTGATGTGGAAGGACACAGAGTATTTCCGGAACAAGGGTGGTGAGTGGGGGGCCCGGGGGGGCACCCCAGTGCACCCCCCAGCCCTGCTGGCCCCCTCCTACTGCCCCCTAGAGCTGCACCGCGTGGCCGTGTTGTGGGGGTCCCAGGGGGTGCCCCCCAATGACCCTCCTCCCCCCCGCTGACCCACTCCACTGACTCCCCCTTCCCCCCCATGCTGCCCCCCCTCACACTGACCCTATTGACCCCCCTCCAGAGCTGCGCTGTGTTCTGGGGGGGCTTGGAGGGTGACCCCCCCCACTGACCCCCCCCCACTTGCTGACCCCCCCAGAGCTGCACCGCGTGGCCGTGTTCCTGCTGCTGCAGTTGGGGGCCGAGGTGCTGGACACCCCCCTGCTGCTCGCCGACCGCACCCGCACCGACCTCTGCTTCGACAGCCCCCTCCTCTTGTGAGACACCGTCGTCCCCCCCCAACCTGCCCTGGGGACCCCTGACCCCTCTGTGCCCCTGCACCCCTCCCAGACCACCCTGGGGGGACTCCAGCATCACCCACACCAGCCTCTGCTTCAACAGCCCCCTCCCCCCTGGTGGCTTCCCCCCCAAACACCCCTGGGGACTTCTGTCCCTTCATGTGCCCCTGCGCCCCTCCCTAAGACCATGCCAGGGGGACCCTGAACCCCCCAAACCACCCCAGCACCACCTGCACCAACCTCTGCTTCAATAGCCCCCCCCTCTTGTGAGACCTCTCCCCAGACTGCCCTGGGGACCCCTGACCCCCCTGTGTTCCTGCACGCCCCCCATCACCCTGGGGGGACCCCAGCGTCACCCTGGGAGGACCCTGAACCCCTAGATCACCCCCAGGGACCCCTGCCTCACCCTACATTAGGGGGACCCCTCCTCTCCATCACCCTGGAGGGACCCTGAACCCCAAACGCCCAGGGAGACCCTCACCCCCAAATCACCCTGGGGGTAACCCTGCCCCCCCCCCTGCCATGTGGGGGTGCAGGGGGTGCCTCCCTCATGCGGTGCTCCCCAGCTCGGAGGCCGGGCCAGATTTCGAGCTGAAGGTGGAGCTGTACAGCGCAGGGCTGGGGGGGGACGGGGCACCGGGCAGTGCCCCCCGAAAACTGGCAACGCGCCTCAGCACCTCCCTGGGGCGGTCGGCTGGCAAGAGGGCACGGGCAGCCATGGAGGGGGGGCCCGGCAGTTCCCCCCCCTGGCAATGGCAGCACCGGCCCCCTGCTGCTGCCAGCCCCTAGTGTGCCGTGAGTACCCCTCTTTGCCCCCCTGTACTCTCCTACCCCACTGTGCCTCCCATATCCCCTGTGCCCCCTCTGTGCCCCCTCCATACCTGCCCTGTACCCCCATACTCCCCTGTGCTCCCCCTCATCCCCCGTAACCCCCCGTGCCTCCCGACCAACCCCACATCCCCTGTAGCCTGCCCTGCCCGCTGTACCCCCTGCATCCCCACTGTGCCCCCTGTGCCTCCCTCTCACCCGCTGTCTCCCCCCTGTGCTCCCCCTGTACCCCCGTCCCTGAAGTGCCCCCCTCACCCCCATACCCCCTGCATCCCAACTGTGCCCCCCACCCCCACCATCCCCCCCCTACCCCACTGTGCCCCCACCACACCCCCTGCATCCCAACTTTGTCCCTCTGTGCCCTCCGTACCCCCCCATCCCCTCCCCCATCCCCTGTACCCTCTGCATCCCAAATGTGCCCCTCTGTGCCCCCTGTACCCCCTGCATACCCACTGCATCCCAACTGTGCCCCCCTGTGCTGCCCCACTCCCCGTGCTCCCTGTGTCTCCCCTGTACCCCCTGCACCCCAACTGTGCCCCCCTGTGTCTCCCCACCCACCAATCCTCCATGTCCATCCGGTGCCCCCTCCACCCCCTGTACTCCTTGCATCTCAACTGTGACCCCCTGTGCCCACCCTCACCCACCATCCTCCCGTGTCCCCTCTGGGCCTCTCCCACCCCCCGTACCCCTGCGTCCCAACTGTCCCCCCTGTGCTCCCCCCACTCCCCGTGCCCTGTGTCCCCCCGTACCCCCTGGACCCCAACTGTGCCCCCCTGTGTCCCTGCACCCACCACTCCTCCATGTCCATCCTGTGCCCCCTCCACCCCCCGTACCCCCTGCGTCCCGACTGTGCCCCCTCACCCACCATCCCCCTGGGCCTCTCCCACCCCCGTACCCCCTGCGTCCCGACTGTGCCCCCTCACCCACCATTTGGGCCTCTCTCACCCCCCGTACCCCCTGTATCCCAACTGTGCCCCCCTGTGCTCCTCCCACCATCCCCCCCATGCCCCCCCTATGCCCCTGTCGCTCCCGTGCCCCACCCCGTGCCCCCTGACCCCCCGTCCCCCCAGGGGCCCCAAATTCCAGCTGCTGGCGCATGCCGTCCTCTCTCTGGCTGAGGTGCAGGACGGGTTCCGCACCCACGACCTCGCCATCGCCGGCAACGGTGAGCGAGGGGCACGGGGTGGGGCTGGGGGTCCCGGCTGGTTTGGGGGCAGGTGGGGTCGGGGAGCCGGGGGCCGTGAGGCAAGAGGTTTGGGGTCCCCAGGGGAAATGGGGCTGGGGTCCCAGTTGGGTTGGGGGGAGAGGGGGCTGCGGTCCAGGTGGGGTGGGGGAGAGAGGGGTCTGGAGGCACAGGGGTCTGGGGGGCTCAGAGGGGTGGGGAGAGGGGTCTGGGGTCCCGGCTGGTTTGGGGGTCTCGGTGTCTGGGTGTAGGGAGAGGGGTCTGAGGTCCCAGAGGGTCTGGGGGCAGAGGAGGCTGGGAGCTCAGTGGGGAGGGGGCCGAGGTCGTGGCGGATCTGGGGCAGGGCGTGGGGGTCCCGTGGGTCTGGGGGCACAGGGCGGGGGTCCGTGCCTGAGTGCCCCCCCCCCCAGAGGAGAGCCCGTGCTGGCTGCCCCTGTACGGCAGCATGTGCTGCCGCCTCGCCGCGCAGCCCCACTGCATGGCCCACCCCGTCACCTCCGGCTTCCTGCGCCTCCAGGTGGGACACGGCGTGGGCACGGAGGCTGCGGGTGGCATGGGGATGGGGTTGGGTACGGAATGAGAGTGGGATGGGGGTGGAAGTGGGATGGGATGGGGATGGGGATGGGATGGAGATGATGGGATGGGGATGAAGGTGGAGTTGGGGATGGGATGGGATGGGATGGGATGGGATGGGATGGGATGGGATGGGATTGGGATTGGGATGGGGATGGGGATGGGTAGGAGGATGGGATGGGGTGGGATGGGATCGAAACAAGAATGGGGATGGGATGGAGATGGGGATGGGATGGAGGTGAGGATGAGATGGAGATGGAGATGGAGATGGAGATGGAGATGGAGATGGAGATGGAGATGGGGATAGGGATGGGGTGGGATGGGATGGGGATGGGCATGAGGATGGGATGGGATGGGGATGAGGGTGGGGATGAGATGGGGGTGAGCATGGGGATGAGATGGGAATAGGATGGGATGGAGAGGAGGGTGGGATGGGGATGGGGACTGGGACAAGGCTGTGGTGGTCACCAGTGCTTGGTGGCACTTGCAGCCCCCGGTGTGCGATGGGGCAAGCGGAGCCCGGCTGTTCTGTGTCCTGCGTGGCACCGACCTCCTGTGCTACCGCGACCCCCGCGACGCTGAGGGGGGCACCGAGCCGGCCCTCACCATCGCTGTCAACAAGGTAAGGTGAGGGGGATTGGGAGGGCTCTGGGGGTTCCTGGGGAGCTATGGGATGTGTGTGGCTGATGGGGGCTGTAGGGATCTGGGGGGCCTTGAGGGACTGTGGGGGGCTATGGGGGTATTGGGGGGCTATGTGGGGCAAGGGGGGCTCTGGGGATCCAAAGGGGGCATCTGTGGGGAGCAATGGGGATCCCAGGGGCTGTGGGGGGGCTATGGGGGTCCAAAAGGGCCATGGGGATACTGAGGGGCTGTGGGGCTCCCAAAGGGCTGTGGGGGCCTATGAGAGTCCCAGGCAGATATAAAGGGCTATATGGGGGTCCTGGGGGTCCCAGGGGGCTATGGAGGGCTCTGGGGGTCCCAAGGGGCTACAGGGGGTCTAGGGGGCTGTGAGGCTCCCAGGGGGCTATGTGGGGCTCTGGGGGGGCTCGAGGGGGTCTCTGGGCATCCCAGGGCTCTGTTCCCATCACCGCAGGAGACGCGTGTGCGGAGCTCGGAGAGGGGGGGGCCCCGCGCAGCCCCCCCGGGCTGGTGGTCACCAACTGCCTGGGGGGTGAGGAGGTGACCCACACGCTGGTGGCCGAGAGCCGTGCCGAGGCGCAGCGCTGGATGGAGGCCTTCTGGCAGCACTTCTATGACATGAGTGAGGGGGGGGGGACTCAGACCCCCACCCATGGGACCCCATCCCCTTGGGCCCCCATCTGAGTGGGACCCTCATCTTGGTGTGACCCCACCCCCATGAGGCCCCAGCCCCATGGGACCCTCAGCCCAGTGGGAACCCCACCCTGGTGTCATCCCTGTCGCAGTGGGACCCCACGCCAGCTGGACTCCCATCCTAGCGATTCCTCATCCCAGCAGGACCCCAGCCCAGCAGGACCCCCATCCTGATACAACCTCCATCCCTGTGGGACCCCCATCCCAGCGGGGTCCCCATCCTAGTGGGACCCTATCCCAATGCGACCCTCATTCTGACAGGACCCTCATCCTGGTGGGACCCTTATCCTGGTGGGACCCCACCCCAGCAGGACTCTCATCCTGATGCAGCCTTCATCTCAGTGGGGCCCCCATCATCCCCCTGGGACCCCCATCCCAGTGGGACCCCATCCTGGCAGGACCCCCATCCTGGTGCAACCCCCATTTCAGTGGGGACCTCATCCCAGTGGGACCTCCATTCCTGCAGAACCCCCATCCTGCTGGCCCCTTCACCCCTTTGCCCCCCCACTGACCCCCTCCTTTGCCGCCCCCCCCAGGCCAGTGGAAACAGTGCTGCGAGGAGTTGATGCGGATCGAGGTGCCCCCCCCGCGCCGCCCCCCCCCCAGCGCTGCCCCGCCAGGGCTCACTCTACCACGAGATGGGTGAGTGGGGTGCAGGGGGGGCTGGCAGGGGGGTGGCTCTGCCATGCTTTCCTTTCTGCTCTCTGCTAACCTGCTGCCGGTGGCCCCCCCCCTCGCCCCCGGCCCCCTAACGCTGCTCTTCTCTCTGCTGCCCTGGCCCTTCTCTGCACCAAACATTTTCACCCCCCCCACTACATCTCCATGCCCGTCTCCCCATCTCCATGCACCCCATCTCTATGACCCCTCCATCTCTCTCTCTGCCCTGTGTCTCTCTGCCCCCCGTCTCTGCCCCCCACCTCTCTGTTTCCCCACCCCCTCTCTGCCCTCCATTGCTTTGTGCTCCCCCCACCCTCCCCTGCCCCCATCTCTCTGTGCAATCTCCCCTCGTCCGTCTCTCTGTGCCCCCCATCTCTCTGTGCCCCCATCTCCCCCATCTCTCTCTGTGCCCCCCATCTCCCCCTGTCCATCTCTCTGTGCCCCCCATCTCTCTGTGCCCCCCATCTCTCTGTGCCCCCATCTCCGTCCATCTCTCTGTGCCCCCCATCTCCCCCCCGTCCATCTCTCTGTGCCCCCCATCTCCCCCCATCTCTCTCTGTGCTCCCCATCTCCCCCCGTCCATCTCTCTGTGCCCCCCATCTCCCCTGTCTCTTTCTGTGCCCCCCACCTCCCCCTGTCCATCTCTCTGTGCCCCCCATCTCCCCCCATCCCTCTTTGTGCCCCCCATCTCCCCCTGTCCATCTCTCTGTGCCCCCCATCTCTCTGTGCCCCCCATCTCTCTGTGTCCCCATCTCCTCCCATCTCTCTGTGCCCCCCATCTCCCCCCATCTCTGTGCCCCCCATCTCTGTGCCCCCCATCTCTGTGCCCCCCATCTCTCCCCCCATTTCCCCCTCCGTCTCTCTCTGTGCCCCCCATCTCCCCCCATCTGTCTCTCTGTGCCCCCGTCTCTCTGTGCCCCCCATCTCTCCCCCCATTTCCCCGTCCATCTCTCTGTGCCCCCCCCCCCCCGGTGCTGCAGCGGTGCCCGTGGGGGCTGTGCCCCCTCCCTCGAGCGAAGGGCTGCTGCTGCAGGATGACGCCGTCTCGGCCGAGATCCGCGCGTTGCTCTCCTCCTATTACAGCGACAGGTGATGGGGGGCCAGGGGGGCCCCCAGGAAATCACGGGGGGCCGGGGGAGCCCCCCCTGACATGGCCTGGGGGGCCCCCACTGCAGCTGGGGGGCTGGAGGAGCCCCTGCCATGGCCTGCAATGGGCCTGGGGGGGCTGGGGTGAACCCCCCCACTGCAGCCTGGGGTGAGGTTCGGGAGGGGGGGGCGTGGGGGAACCCCTCAACATGGCCTGGGGTGGCCTGGCCTTTGGGGTACAGTGTGGCTGTGGGGGTGCACCCCCCCGACCCCTCCTTTTTCTGCAGCCGTTATGTGGGGGGAGTGCAACTGGGGGGCTGAGTGGGGGTCCAGGAGGGAGTGCAGCCCCCCAACCCCCTCCCGATCCCCGCTCTCCCTGCAGCTGTTTTGTGGGTGGGGGTCTGTGTTGGGGTCCAGGTGGGGATCCAGATGGGGTGCAGCTCCCCCCGACCCCCCTGACCCCCTCTTTTCCCGCAGCCGTTGACGCGGGCGATGACATCGAGGCGGTCACTGACATCCTGACCCGGCGAGGGGGGAGCGCGGTGCCAGGACCCCCCCCTTGGTTCACCCTCTTTGAGGGGTCCCCCCCGGGCGCTCCCCGCACCCGCAGCCCCAGCCCACCCCCCCGGGGCCGTCCCCGCACCCTCTCTCTGGACGCCAGGCTCAGCACCCTCAAGGGGCGGGGGGGTCGCCGAGGGGCCCTCCCTTCACCCCCCAGCTCCCCCAGCAGCGGCAGCAGCAGCCCTGCCCCCCCGCAGGGCCGGGTCTGAACCCCCAAACCTGGGAGAGCACCCACAGACCTCGGGCAGGGGGGCACCCCCAGACCCACAAGGTGACAGGGGAGTTGGGGGACATCGTGGAGAGGCCACCCCAAACCCCTAGGGCAGCTGTCGGGGTGTGTGTGTGTGACACCGCCAGGGGGGGCTGCTCCAATGGGGGGGTATCCAGGCTGGAGGAGGGGGGGCTCCCAGTTTGTTTTTTGGGGGAGAAACTGGAATTTCTGGCACCCGGAGGGGGGGGAGGGCATGGGGGGGGCAATGCCCCCATGGCAGGGTGGACTCAGGGCTGAACCCCTTCCCCCCCAAAGGGGCAGGGGGGCTGATACCCCTCCAGGGTGGGTGTTGGAGTGCCCCCCTGTAGCAAAGTGGGTTCTGGGGTTTCCCCCTCCCATTGTAGAAGGGGTGCTGGGGTGCCCCCCCCATGGCGAGTCAGGTGCTGGGGTCCTCCCCCCCACTCAAGGTGGGTTCTGGGGTGCCCCCCATAGCAGGGTGGGTGCTGGGATGCCTCCCCCCCCCTCCAGTTTGGGTGCTGCGATTCACCTCATTTCAGGGTGGGTGCTGGGGTCCCCCCCTCGTGGGTGCTCAGGGTGAGCCTCCCAGTGCGGTGGGCACGGGTCTAACCCGGGGGGTGCACAGGGACCCTTTCTCTGTTCCCACCCCCCCCTAACCCCTTCTCCGGGGGGACAGCACCCCCGGCACCCCAGCCTGGCCCCCTCTTGGGCTGGGAACCCCCAAGCTGCCACCTCATTAATATGCATTAAACTTTATTTAACAGCCGCTGTCTGATTGGGGGGCGGGGAGGGCTAAGGGGGGTCTGTGCCCCCGCCTGCCTGGGGGTCCCCAAAGCTGTGTGTTGGGGTGCAGCTCGGGTAGGGCGGGTGTGGAGGGGTGGGGTGCTGAGCCCGGGGGAGCCAAGGTCTGGGAGGGCGAGATGCCACTGGTGTTACTGGTGTCACTGCTACCGCTGGTATCACCGGTGTTACTGGTGCCACCGGTGTTACTGGTGTCGCTGGTGCCATTGCTGCCATTACTGGCGTGGGTGCTGTCACTGGTTTTACTGTTGTCACTGGCCTCTGCTGCCACTGGTGATGCTGGTGTCAGTGCTGTCACTGGGATTAGTGGTGTCACTGGTGTTACTGGTGTCACTGGAATCACTGGTGTCACTGGACTTACTGGTGTTGCTGCTGCCACTGGTGTTACAAGTGTGTCACTGGTGCCCCTGTTATCGTTACTGTCTCTGATGCCACTGGCGTCGCGGCTGTCCCAGTGCCGCCAGCCCCCCCCCGTGGCCCCTCGGTGGCCGTGGCTTTAGGAGGAGGCGTGGCTTTAGGAGAAGGCGTGGCTTTAGGAGGAGGCGTGGCTTTAGGAGGGGGCGTGGCTTTAGGAGAGGGCGCGGCCTCCGCGCCCCTCGGCGCTGTCACGTGCACGGGCGCCCCCTGGCCTTTGTCTGCGCGCGGATCCACGGGGGAGGAGCCAGGCGGGGCAGCGCGGGCTGCTGATTGGTTTTCGGTCGCGAGGGGGCGGGGCGCGGCGGGGCGAGGCGGGCTGCGATTCGCAGGGGGCGCGGGGCATGGGCGGGCAGCGGGGATGTTACTGGTGGTGTTGGTGTCGCTGCTGTCACTGGTGTTGCTGCTGCCACTGGTGCCACTGGTGTTATCGATGCCAGTGCTGTTACTGGTGCCACTGGTATCACTAGTGTCACTGGGGTCACTGGCACCACTGATATAGATGGTGTCACTGGTGTTATTGATGCTACTGGTGTCACTGGTGTTATTGATGCTACTGGTGCCACTGGTGTAACTGGTGCCACTGGTGCCACTGGTATTACTGCTGTCACTGGGGTCGCTGGTGCCCAAGGCACCCCCCCCCCCCCGCCCCTCCCGGTGCCCCAGGTGGGCGCGGCTTTAGGAGGGGGCGCGGCCTTCCGCGCCCCTCGGCGCTGTCATGTGCGCGGGCGCCCCCTGGCGGCGCGCCTTTGTCCGCGCGCGGATCCGCGGGGGGCGGAGCCAGGCGGGGCAGCGTGGGCTGCTGATTGGCTCCCGGCCGTGAGGGGGCGGGGCGCGGTGTGCCGATGCGGGCTGCGATTGGCGAAGCGGGCGGCGGGGCGGGCGCCGATTGGTCACGGGGCGGGGCGGCGCGGAGCCGGGCGCGGGGCATGGCGGGGGGCGGCCCCGAGCGGCGCCCATGGACCTGGACGTGGACTACGAGCGGCCGAACGTCGAGACCATCAAGTGCGTGGTGGTGGGCGACAACGCGGTGGGCAAGACGCGCCTCATCTGCGCCCCGCGCCTGCAACGCCACCCTCAGCCAGTACCAGCTGCTCGCCACGCACGTGCCCACCGTGTGGGCCATCGACCAGTACCGCGTGTGCCAGGAGGTGGGGGGGTGAGGGGGGTGCGGGAGGCTGTGGGCATGGGGAGTCACCAGGGCTGGGGGGGGCTGGGGGCACCGGGGGGTGTAGGAGTACCATGGTCAGGAGGGGCGGGGGGCAGCAGGGGGGTGAGGGGCATGGGGGGACACCAGGAGATACCAGGGGTACTGGGGTCAGGGGGGCCGGGGGGCGGCAGAGGGGGCTGGGAGACACCGAGGGGTGCTGGTGTACCGGCGGCAGCAGGGGGTGTGGGGGCTCGGGGGGGCATCGGGGTGGTACCGGCGTCAGGAGGGGCGGGGGGCAGCAAGGAGGGGTGGGGGAGCCAGGGGTAGGGGGTGTTGGGGACACGGGGGGACGACTAGGGGGTGCAGGGATACGGGGGTCAGGAGGGGCGGGGGGTACGAAGGTGGCACGGGGTTCAGGGCGCAGGGTGGGACTCAGTATACTTGGGGTCTGGGGTGGGTGGAGGGGGCAGGGAGCACTGGAGGCACTGGGGGCCAGGAGGAGTCTTGGGGGGAAGAGAGCACGGAGGGAGCACCGGGAGTACCAGGGGGCAGGGGCGGTGGGGGGCAGCAGGAGGGGCCATGAAGGAGGAGGGCACAGGGTGCATGGAGGGGCATTGGAGGGTGCAGGGGTACTAGGATCCGGGGGGGGGGGGAGGCACCGGGGGGGCAGGGGTACTGGGGGTTTAGGGGGCACAGAGGGGCTGGGGACATGGGGGGGCATCAGGGGGCATTGGGGTCAGGAGGGGTGGGGAGCAGCAAGGGGCGCGGGAGTGTAAGGGGGTTGGGGGGCACAGGAGGGGTGGGGGACACTGAGGGATGCAAGAGAGTAGGGGGCAGCAGGAGGGGCTGGGTCACGGTTTTGGGGTGACAAGGGTCTGTGCAGGTGCTTGAGCGCTCGCGGGATGTGGTGGATGAGGTCAGCGTGTCCCTGCGCCTCTGGGACACCTTCGGGGACCACCACAAGGACCGGCGCTTCGCCTACGGCAGGTGGGACCCCGACCTGGTCCCTGCACTCCAACTCCCCCAGCACCCCAACTCCCAGCACCCTGAGCCCTCCACCATGACCTCGACCCAGCCCCTACACCCTACTCCCCCACACTGGCACCCTGACCTCCTGCACCCCAACACCCCCGTCAGGACCCCACCCCATCCCCAGCACCCCAACCCCCATGCTGGGACTCCAAGCAGGTCCCACACCCTGACCTTCCCCACATGGACCCCAAACCAGGACCAGTTCCCTGACCCCCACCTCCAGCACCCCGACCCCTCTTCCCTTTGGGGGTGCTGGGTTGCTGGTTGGGGGTGCCGGGACCTCCTTCCGCTTTTGGGGGTGCCAGCTCCCTCCCCTTTGGTGGTGCCAGACCCATTCTTTGAGGGTGCTGCCCTGGCAGCAGTCACTGCCTCCCCCGGGCTGTTACCCTCCCCCCCTGCCCTGCCATGGCCGCTGGCATGTCTGAGCCCACTCATCACTGGCCACACCGCGCTGGCACAGCTTGGGGGTCCCCAATCTCTGCTCTGCAGCACAGGGTGGGGGGCACCCCTGGAGGGCTGGGGGCTGCTGGGGGACAGGGGGCTGCCCCCCCCGCGTTGCTGGGTGCCAGCATTGCCTGCTGGCCTGGGGCCCATGGGGGTGCCCGGTGGCCCACAGTGGTGGCTGGTGGCCATTGGGAGTGGTCCGTGGCTCAGGGAGGTGCCTGGTGGTCTATCGAGGTGCCTGATGGCCCACAGGGGTGCCCAGTGGCCCGTGAAGGTGCCCGGTGGCCCATGGGAGAGGCTGGTGGCCGCTGTCTCGGTCGATGCCATGGGCTTGGCTCCAGCCACGCCTCCCAGTTGCATCCTGGCAGGGTGCTGGGCTAAAAACAACCCGGGGCCTTGTGCCCGCTCCTGGCCCCCTCCATGGCCCCGGGCGCCTCTGGCACCCAGTGTACCCAGTCACCTTGCCAGGGGACGCGCCGAGCTGCTGGTGTGGGGCTGGGGCGATGGTGGCAGCGGGGCAGCCCCTCGGTTCTCCTTGTCCCCATGCTTGGCCGTGGGGCTCCCTGGTGCCGTGGGGCAGAGCTGTGATGGGGACAGGTGGCTCCAGCGTCCCCCCCGCAGACAGGGATAGGACCCCAGTGCCATTCCCAGAGCAATGGGAAATGCTGGAGGTGAATGGGGGACACGGCAGGACAGTGGAGCAGGCCAGGCCAGGGGCTGACCTCACCCTTCTCCTCCTTCTCCTCTTCATTCTCCTCCTCCTCTTTCTTCTCTACATCCTCCTCCTCCTTTTCCTCCTCCTTTTCCTCCTCCTTTTCCTCCTCCTTTTCCTCCTCCTTTTCCTCCTCCTTTTCCTCCTCCTTTTCCTCCTCCTTTTCCTCCTCCTTTTCCTCCTCCTTTTCCTCCTCCTTTTCCTCCTCCTTTTCCTCCTCCTTTTCCTCCTCCTTTTCCTCCTCCTCCTTTTTCTCCTTCTCCTCCTCATCCTCCTTCTCCCCCCCCCTCCTCCCCCCCCTCCCCTTCCTCCTCCTCCCACTCATCCTTATCCTCCTTCTGCTTCTTCTGCTCCTCTTGCTCCTCATCTTCCTCCTCCTCCTTTTTCTCCTTCTCATCTTCCCCCTCCTCCTCCTCCTCCAGGTCTGATGTGGTGGTGCTCTGCTTCTCGCTGGCGAACCCCAACTCCCTGCGGCATGTGAAGACCATGTGGTACCCCGAGATAAAGCACTTCTGCCCACGCACGCCCATCGTGCTGGTGGGCTGCCAGCTGGACCTGCGCTACGCCGACCTGGAAGCCGTCAACCGCGCCCGGCGCCCCTTGGCCAAGTAAGCCTGTGGCCACCATGCTGGGGGGGCTGCACGGTGACCCTGTCCACGCGTGGTGACGCCGCCCCACTCCGTGTCCCCGCAGACCCATCAAGCCCACGGACATCCTCCCGCCGGAGCGCGGCCACGAGGTGGCCAAGGAGCTGGGGGTGCCCTACTACGAGACCAGCGTGGTGGCCCAGTTCGGCATCAAGGATGTCTTCGACAATGCCATCCGCGCCGCCCTCATCTCCCGCCGCCACCTCCAGTTCTGGAAGTCCCACCTGAAGAAGATGCAGCGGCCGCTGCTGCAGGCGCCCTTCCTGCCCCCAAAGCCGCCGCCACCTGTCATCCAGGTCCCCGAGGCGCCCGTTGGCCGCGGCTGGGGCCCCGCCGCGCTCTTCCACACCCCGCTCTGCGCTGACGTCGTCTTCCAGCTGCACGGCGGCCAACGCGTCTTCGCCCACCGCGTCTACCTGGCCACCTCGTGCTCCAAGTTCTATGACCTCTTCACACTGGAGGGGCCGCGGGGGGCGAGCAAGGAACCAGCTGCCCGCACCAAGAGCCTGGACGGCGAGCGCGGGGCCCTGGGCACGGGGGGCTGTGCCACCCTCCGTGCCTCCCAGAGCGACGACGCGCTGCGGCCAGGGGACGGCGGCGCCCGGGACCTCTCAGCGTGGGGCCGCGGGTTTGTCAGCCTGCGCTGGGAGTCGGTGGCCGACCCCGCAACAGGGCGGGAGCGGCGCATGGCGGTGGTGAGCATGGAGCGGCGCGTGCACGCTGAGCCCTTCCGCGCCGTGCTCGAGTACCTCTACACCGGGCGGCTGGAGCGGGCGCGCGGTGACCTGCACCAGGTGGCCACCATCGCCGAGCTGCTGGAGGTCTTCGACCTGCGCATGATGGTGGCCAACGTGCTCAACAAGGAGAGCTTCATGAACCAGGAGATCACCAAGGCCTTCCACGTCCGCCGCGCCAACCGCATCAAGGAGTGCTTGGCCAAGGGTGTCTTCGCAGGTAGGGGTGGCACCGGGCGGGCATCACGGTGTCAGCATGGGTGTGGGGCTCCCAGCCACTCTGATCCCACTCCCTTTGACACGGGGCTGGGATCCCAGAGCCCTTGTCGCATCCCTGTGCCACCACAGTCCCCAGGCTGGCTCGGCCAAGGGAGGGGGCTATGGTGGTGCCAGTGGTGGCTGTGGGGTTGAGGTCCCACAGCCCTTGTCCTGTCCCATCCAGAGGGGTCTCCTGGCATGGTGCCAATGGTGGCCGTGGGGGCTGGGGTCCAAGAGCCCTCATCCAATCCCTGTGCCACCCGTAGGGGGCTGCTAGCACGGTGCCAGTGGGGCTGGGGTCCCAGAGTCCTCGTTCCATCCCAGTGCCATCTGGAGGGGGCTGCTGGCACAGTGCCAGTGATGACCGCGGGGCTGGGCTCCCAGAGCCTTTGACCCATCTTTGTCCTATCCAGAGTGGGCTGCTGGCATGGTGCCAGAGGGGGGCCATGGAGCTGGGGTCACAGAGCCCTCATCCGAGGGAGCTGTGGTGGCCATGGGCCACATGTGCCCATGCTGAGCCTGTGCCATCCTGTGCCAGACGTTGTGTTCCGTGTGGACGATGGGGCCGTGCCCGCACACAAGCCCCTGCTCATTGCCGGCTGCGACTGGATGATGGCCATGTTCCGTGGCGCCTTCCGTGAGAGCTATGCTGACGAGGTGAGGGGCTGGGGGGCACGGGGAGTCTGGGGGACATGGGGGTTCCTGGGGCTCTGCCAGGGGCTGGAGGGAATGGGAGGTCTGGGGGGCTTGGGGGATCCTGGGGCTCTACTGGGGCTCTGCCAGGGGCTGAAGGGGCACAGGGGCAGGGGGATCCTGGGGCTCTGCTGGTGGGCACAGTGGGTCCTGGGGCTCTGCTGCTGAGGTGAGGGGCTGGGGGGCCCAGGGGGTCCTGAGGCTGGGGGGCTGTGCCAGGGTTGATGATACTGTGCTTGGGTTGGGGGGGGCTGGGGGGGACCGGGCAGGGACTGAGGGGGGTTGGGACTGTGCCGGGTTGGGGAGGAAGTGGCTATGGGAATGCTGTGCCAGGGCTGGGGTGCTGTGCTGGGTTTGGGGGTGCTGTGCCAGGATGGTAAGGATCTGTGCCAGCGCAGGGGGGTCTGTGCTGGGTTTGGGGTGCTGCGCCAGGGTGGGGGGTGCTGTGCCAGGGTGGGGGGGACCAGACAGGGTCCATCCTTCTCCCTGTGCCCGTCCCGCTGCTGGGGGTGGGTCTCTGCGTGCCAGGCCCCCTGAACCCCTGTTGTTGCAGGTCTCCCTGCCGGGCACCAACTGTGCCTGCCTGCGTGCCGTCCTCGACTTCCTCTACACGGGCGTCTTCACGCCCGCGCCCGACCTGGACGCAGCGGAGCTGCTGGTGCTCGCCAACCGCCTCTGCCTGCCCCGGCTGCAGGCGCTCACAGGTGAGACTCCCCCCGGGCCCCCTCCTCTCTGACGTCGCATGCGGGGATGCGATCGATGCGAGGACACGATCAATGCGGATCAATGCGATCCCAGCGCGTCATTAACGCGGTCCTGACGTCAGAGCGTGGTGCAGCTGCCGGGATGCACGTCCTGCACCCCCCCACCCCCCCCCCCCGTGCCCTCTCCCCGGTGCCCGTGATCCCCCCCCCATGCTGATGGTTGCCCCCCCCAGAGCAGTACGCGGTGGATGAGCTGCTCCGGGCGTTCATGCAGCACGTGGAGATCGACGAGCAGGTCCTCATCTACCTGGAGCTGACGCAGGTATGGGCACTGCCACGGTGCCAGCGCTGCGGTTTGGGGCTATAGATCCTGGTATGGGTGTGGCTGCGGTGCCAGTGCTGCAGTTTAGGGGGCACAGAGCCTGATACGGGCAGGGGCTGTGGTTTGGGGGGCACAGAGCCTGGTGTGGGTGATGCCTTGGTGCCAGCCCTGTTTTGGGGGTTCCGGCTGGCAATGCCAGGGCTCTGTGCTCACCCTGCTCTCCTGTAGCTGCACAACGCGCGCCAGCTTGCAGCGTGGTGCCTGCACTACATCTGCACCAACTACAACAGTGTGTGCCGCCGCTTCCCACGCGAGATGAAGTTCATGTCGGCAGGTACGGCGGGCACGGGCGGGCACAGGGGGGCACAGGCGTGCTTAGCAGCGCTGACACTGCTGCTGTCGTCCTGCAGAGAACCGGGCACACTTCGAGCGGCACCGCTGGCCGCCCGTGTGGTACCTGAAGGAGGAGGATCTGTACCTGCGCTGCAAGAAGGAGCGGGAGCGCGAGGAGCAGCTACAGCGCAAGCAGCGCCCACGCAGCAAGTGGTGCTTCTGGCGCCCAGCGCCACACCTTGCCTGAACCACGGCTGTACCTGGGCTGCCTGCTCAGCCCCACACCTGGGGGTCACAGGCGCCAGGCACAGCCCCTCCGGCACCTGTGCCATGTGCCAGGCTGTGCCATGCCGTGCCATGCTGAGCACTGCCAGGCTGGGCTGAGCTGTACCAGGCCATGCCCAGTATGTCATGCTAAGCATGCCATACTATGCCAGGCCAGGCATGCTGAGCCAGGCCAAATGTGCCATGCCGTGCCAAGCATAGCATGGCATGCCAGCCTGGACTGAGCCATGTCAGGCTGTGCCAAGCCATGCCAAGCATGCCATGCCATGCCAGGTCAGGCCATGCTGAGCATGGCAGGCCAGGCCAGGCCATGCTGAGCCATGCCAGGTGTGCCAAGCTGTGCTGAGTGTGCCAGTCCATGCTAGGCTGTGCCAACCCAGGCCAAGCATGCCATGCCATGCTGAGCCATGCCAGGCTGTGCCAAGTGTGCCATGGCATGCTGAGCGTGTCATGTCATGCCAGGCTGTGCTGAGTGTTCCATGCCATGCCACACTGTTCTGTGCCGTGCCAGGCCAGGCTGTGCTGAGCCATGCCGGGCTGTGCCAGGCATGCTGAGCCATGTCCAACTGTGCCAGGCCACACCAGGCTGTGCTGAGTGTTCCATGCCATGCCGCACTGTGCCAGGCCGTGCCAAGCCGTGCCAATCCGTGCCGTGCTGGCAGGGCCGCGGTGCTGCTGGTGCTACCTCTGACCGAGCAGTATTGTGGGGCTGGGGGCTTTGCCCCCCCCGGCTCCTCCAGCCCACGCCGGGCACTCCCCGGGCCGGGCTCTGGTGCTGATTCCTCCACCCCCCAAACAGAGTTCGGGGCGGGGGGGAAGCTGTGAGTGGGGTGGGGTGGGGGGGTGTCACTGGGTGCTTGTGGGGGTGCAGGGGCCCCCCCAGCTCTGATCTGTGCCTTGGCTGCACCCTGGGCTGTGTCCCCATCCGGGGGGGCATTATCCCCATCTGGGGGGGGGGGATTGTCGCCATTCCCCCCCCCACCTCCACCCTGAGCTGCACAACCATTTTTACACTTTTGTATCCCTCCCCCCCCAGCCCCAAGCACAGCCCTGGCCCCCCCTTGGGTCCCCCCCAGCACTGTGAGCGGGGCTGTTTCCCACCCCCCCAGCAGCTGTTTTAACCTTTAATAAAAACTTTTGTAACGGGGCTTGTGCTGACCCCCCCCCCCGTGCAGACTCCCCCCTTGCACTGACCCCCTCCCTCGCTGGGCTGAGCACCCCCCCCTTCAGGAGCAACCTGGGGGGGTGGGAGCGAGGTCTCTCAGGGTATTTTTATTGGGGGGGGGAGGGGTACAGGTCACATGGGGTGGTGAATGTGAGTGGGGGGTCCTGATCTATAGTTGGGGGGGGACACACACAGCGTGTGGGGGGGCTGTGACCCCCACCTTTTTGGGCTCCAGGCAGGGCCCCTGCCTGATAAAGACAGAGCTGGGCTGGGGGAAGTGGGGGCAACTGGGATGGAATGGGAAAGGCTGGGGTGGAAGGGGGGCACTGGGGTGGAATAGAGGGATGGAAGAGAGCTCTGCTCCAATAACACATCCTTTATTAAAATGTTCGAGAATGGGAAAACTGGAATCACAGGAGATAGAAACCTTGCTGTGAGAGGAGGAAAAGAAGGGATCCCAAGGGATGCACGGTCCCACAAGACCCACCTGGCCCCACAGATCCCTGGGTCCCGTGGGATGAACCTGGCACCATGGATCCCAGAGGGCGCATGGTCCCATGGAACCCACAGGACCCACCTGGTCCTACGGATTGCTGGGTCGCATGGTTCCCACTCCAAGAGGAGGGGCGAAAAAGGGGGGATCCTATGGGACCCTCCTAGCCCCACAGATACCAGGGGATCAGAGACTCCACTCCCTTCCCAGCACCTGTGTCGCCCCAGGGCAGGGTGGCCCTAATGGGTGCTGCATCCACGAACCGCGGCGCTCCCAGCCGGAGCAGCGTGGAGCACAGGTTTGCCCTGTGGCTCCTTGCCCCTTTGAAGCAAGGAAGAGCGGAGCCAGTTTTGCTCCAGCCACGCTGCCTCCTTCTCTGCAGGAAGGGCAGGGAAGCTGCCAGCGCAGCTCCAAGTCCGCATTTCCCGCGCATGGATGCACCGCGCATTTGTGTTGGGAGCAAGGGTGATCCTGGCTCAGTTACACATTCCCATGGATTTCTGCCCACTGTGGGCACAGCCCAGTGCCACCACTGCCCGGGCCCCAGGGAGCTGGAGTCGGGGGGGGCTGTGCCCAACCCCCCAATGCCTACGGTGCTGTTGCTGTGCGGTGCCGGAGCGGCCCAGGACAGATCCCACACCTGCAGGCTACACGCGGCCGTAGCGGAAGATCTCACTCAAGTCGTAGCCCGTGACGGCGAAAGAGTTTCCCTCGGGATCGCAGAAGCGGGCACCGCAGATCTGGGTGTCAGTCACACACTCGGCATGGCAGTGCTGGATCTGTGGCAGGAGAGGAACTGAAATGCTGGCACCGGCTGCGGGAAGCACGACCCGCTATGGCCAGGAGAAAAAGGATCTGGGACATCACAGCCAGGAGCCCAGGGATCTGGAATGCCACAGCCAGGAGCCCAGCAATCAGGAACACCATGGCCAGGAGCCCAGGCATCAGGAATGGTGCGGGCAGGAGCAGCTCTGGTGCCGTGGCCCCACAGGGCAGCGATGGTTGGAGGCTGCTGCCCAGACTCACCTCAACATCATCTGTCTCCAGGTTCCTGCTGAGCTTCCAGACATGGACAAAGGAGTCCTCCGCGCCTGACAGCAACTGGAAAGGGAATGGGATGGAGACTGTGGGGACCAGGAGGCCAGAGGGAGGCAACGGAGCAGGCAGGAGCCTGCTGCCAGGACGAAGAAGCAGTCCCTGCCTGGCCACTCGCAGGGTGCCATGCTCCAGGCCAGTGGGATGCTGGTGGGATGCAGGTGGGATGCTGGGCCAGGATGCAGGGCAGGATGCCAGTGAGATGTCAGGGCAGGATGCTGGGGTGTGATGTGGCACGCAGGCCGGGATGCCACAGTGCAGCCAGCCAAGCCGTACCTTTCCCGTCTGTGGTGCCAGGTCCAGCGCATAGATCCAGCGGGCGTGAGCATTGACTTCGGCACGCAGGATGCCCGTCACCGCCTCGTACAGTCGGATCTGCCCATTCCCATAGCCGGCAGCCACGATCCCATTCCACAGCTTCACAGAGGAGCAGGACCACCTGGACACAAGGACGGATCTCACCTCCTCTGCTTCGGCTGCAGACCCACACGCTGGGGTGGGTTCTGGTGCCTGGCTGGGGGTGCCCAATGGGATCCTGCTGCGTCGCTCCAGCTGCCCATGGGCTTACCCGAAGCCTGGGATTTTGCCAAGCAGGGCAAACTGCTCTCCTGTGCTCCAGACACAGAGGGTGCCGGCATCATCGGCAGTCACCAGGTCTCCAACCCCGTCCTGTGAAGAAGGGACAGGTCAGCCTTCTCCATCCCAGCTCCACTGCCAGGCAGCCAGCTCTGACGCCAGCAGCGAGCACTGGGCAGAAGGTTCTGGCTGCACCACTAAAGCTGCTGCAAAGCAGAGGCCACTCAGATTTTAATGGCTCCCAGGAACCACAAAAACCACTGGTGAAGGAGCCTGGGATCACCAGGGTGCTGCAATGCCGACAGCGTTCCTGTTTGACGATGCTGATTACACCAGGATTGACTTCTAGGAAGAAGGACCGCATCCCTTCCCTCTGCACCCAGGATGCTCTTGGCATTCCCAGCACCCGGCTCCATTTCCCTGCTGGCTGGAAAGCCTGGGATGAGCCACAGTGAGAAGGCCAGGAGAGGCCGGAGGGAGGGAGAAGGTCACTGCAGGAACAGCCTCGACATCCAGGCTCACTGGGAACTGGCTCCCAGCAATGAATTGTTGAGAGGAGGCCCAGGTGCAGAGAAAGTTGGGTGTAACTAATTAGGGAAAGGGTAAGCATCCTTGTTAGGAAGGAGGAGGCTGATAATGAGGAAGCCAATTAGTGCATCGGCAGAGATCGAAGCCAGAATCATGGAAGAGTTTGGGTAGGAAGGGACCTCAAAGCCCATCCAGTTCAATGGGCAGGGACACCTCCCACTGGATCAGGGTGCTCCAAGCCCCGTCCAACCTGGCCTTGAACCAGCCACCACTTCTCCGGGCAACCTAGGCCAGGGCCCCCCCGCCTCATTGTGAAGAATTTCTCCACTATATTTCAACTTAATCTCCATGCTTCCACCTTAAAACTGTTCCCTTTATCCTGTCCCTGCACTCCCTGATCAAGAGCCCCTCCCCAGCTTTCCTGGAGCCCCTTTCAGTGCTGGGAGGCTGCTCTGAGGTCTTCCCAGAGCCTTCTCTTCTCCAGGCTCAACAAGTCCAACTCTCCCAGACTGTCCTCATAGCAGAAGTGCTCCAACACTTGGATCATCTCCATGGCCCCCTCTGGACTCACTCCAACAGCTCCAGGTCCTTCCTGTGCTGAGGACTCCAGAACTGGACACAGGGCTCCAGGTGGGGTCTCACCAAAGCAGAGCAGAGGGGCTCAGTGACAGAGAGCGCTGGCTCCCTGGGATCGGCTCAGCTGCCACAAGGGCCTGGCTAAGCCTCAGCTGCTGAAGAGATGTTCCCAAACCAGCTGCAGAGCCAGCTGGAGCCCCCCCACCCCTCCCCAGCACCAGCCATCCCTCCAGGTGCCACCAAGCGTGGACCCCACGTACCGGCGCTTGGCCCAGCTCAGCCGCGATGTCGGTGATGGCATCGTGGTGCTGCTCCAGGACCTCGCTCACCGTGATGTTGGTCCCTTTGGGGGGGATGTCAAACACCAGCACCAGCCCAGAGGACGTTCCTGTGGGTGGGAATCACAGAGGGGGCATCAGTGGAGTGCTCACTCTCACAGACCCTGCCCCACAGAGCGGCTCCTGGCCAGCACCACTGTGCAAATCCAGCCCCTCCGGCCCATCCCTGCTCCCGCCTCGGCTCACCCACGCAGATGAAGCGCCTGCCGGCTGCAGCGATCCCGCGAGCAAACACCGCTTGTGCTGGAAGGAAACCAAGAGCTGTGGCAGCTCCCAGGAACCAGGACACCAGCACGGCACCCGTCCCAGTTCCATCCTTAGGGCAATCCCAGAGCTGCCACGCTGGGGCCCTTCCCAGCCCTTTCAATCGCCCTGTGCCCCGTTGAGCCAGGACAGAAGAGGCAGGGAGACACCGTGGCCTTTTCCAGACCCTCCTGCCAAGCTGTCATGTAGGAATGTCCTGGCTTGATCCCAACTGGGGCTGGGATCGAGGCTGCTGGGTGGCTTTCGGCCAGGAGGGACCGGGCTGCACCACAGGAATCACACACACCCAGGGAAAGTGGGTGAGACTGGGGGGCTCAGGGGCTCCCAGCTGCGCTCCCACCACTGGATTTAGAATCATAGAATCACTAGGTTGGAAGAGACCTCTGAGATCATCGAGTCCAACCATGAAATTTACCTGCATGATGCTCTGTGACATCAAGAGCGTGCCAATAAACCATGATGGAGCCATCGGACTCGTACATCTGGAAAGGGAAAGCAACTGCATGAGGCCAAAGGGGCTGGAGAAGCTTTTCCAATGACTCCCCTGTGTCCCAGGTCTCCAGGAGCAAGTGGTGGCTCTCTGGGAGCACGTGGCAGCTCTCCATGAGCACAGCCAGACCTCTGGAAGATTCCCCCGTGCCCCAGATTTCCAGGAACACAGTGGGATCTCTGGAAGGCTCCTCTGTGCCCCAGGTCTCCGGGAGCACAGCCAGACCTCTGGAAGCTCCTCACCTGGATCCCCTTCTGGGAGGTGAGCACCAGCAGGATGCGGGACGGCAGCACGCACCAGGCAGCCTGGAAGGAAAAGTGGATCAGCAGGGAATAGGGAGATGAAGAAAAAGCCCTGCATCCCAGAGAGGGAGAGTCCACAGCCGCCCAGTTGCTGGCTCTGGTCATGGCTGCAGGTGGTGGATCCCTGCTGACCTCAGGGACCGCTCCAAGGCCTCACAGACCTCCACAGGCTCCTTCCCTCTCTACCCCTCTCCAGGATCAGGACCCTGCGGCTCCTGCTCTGTCCCAGCTGTTCCACACCCAGCTGGGAAAGCCCTTCCTGCCCACCCCTCTGAGCCTCCTCTTCCTTAGGCTAAACAACCCCAGGTCCCTCAGCTACTCGTTGCCCTTCTCTGCACATGCTCCAGCCCCACAATGTCCTTCTTTTTGGGCAGAACTCATCACTGTCTACAACTCCTGAAAGGTGGTTGCGGCGAGGTGGCTGTTGGTCTCTTCTCCCAAGTGTCAGGGGACGGGACAAGAGGAAATGGTCTCGAGTTGCACCAGGGCAGGTTCAGATTGGATATTGGGAAAAATTTTTTCACCGAAAGGGTTTCTCAGGCTCTGGCAAAGGCTCCCAGGGAGGTGGGGGAGTCCGTGTCCTTGGAGGGGTTTAGAAGATGGGTAGATGAGATGCTCAGGGGTGGTTCAGTAGTGGACAGGTACAGCTGGACTCAATGATCTCAAGGGTCTTTCCCAACCAGGTGATTCCATGATTCTTGTAGCGAGGCGCCCAGAACTGAGCCAAACACAGTGTTCACAGTGCCACGGCCCGGGCCGCTCACTCTACACCCACTCACGGTACCTGGGTGATGCTGGCGGCGGTGCCAGGCATGGTGCTGTCACGGGCCGGCAGCTGGCGCAGGGCACAGGTGTGCCCATCGGCGGTCGGGCTGGCCAAGCTGAGGCCAGGGCCATGCACGGTGCAGAAGGCAGCAG
Organism: Neomorphus geoffroyi; assembly: GCA_033558235.1. Taxonomy (NCBI): domain Eukaryota; kingdom Metazoa; phylum Chordata; class Aves; order Cuculiformes; family Neomorphidae; genus Neomorphus; species Neomorphus geoffroyi. Next base: position 21,500,245 of record JAUMJM010000044.1, read on the forward strand.
GTGGGCGGCCGGGCGGGCACAGCACACTCAGGTTGTTGTACAGCGCCGCAGTGCTGCTGCGCAGCTGCACGCTCTTATCCTTGCGGAACGTCCTGTGGGACATGGGTGAATCTGGGGGCTGGGGCAGATTCAAGGGCACCAGGGCATATCCGGGGGCACCAGCCACACACAAGCCTCCCCTCTCCACCCAGCAGCAGCCACCAAGCCCCAGTGCCTGCCATGTACAGCCCCCCCTCCACCAAACCCAAGGTTCTCCCCCTAGGCTCCCCCCTGGACCCCTTCAGCCCTTGGGCTCCCCCTGACCCCCAGGACCCCTCGGCCCTGAGCTCCCCCGTCCATTCACCATTCCTGTGATTCCTACGTGTCCCCCCTGTCTCTAGGTTCCCCCCATGCCCACCCTGGCCCTGGGCTCCCCCTATGCCCTCCCCTGTCCCTTCCCCCACCATCCATTGGCTCCCCTCATGCACCCTCCCCAGCCCTGAGCTCCCCCTATGTCCCTCCCTGCCCCTCAACCCTGAACTCCCCCCATATGCCCCCCTGTCCCTGGGCTCCCCCCATGCTCACCTCGGTCCCTGTACCACCCCCATTCCCCCCTCCCCGTATGTCCTCAACTCTGGGCTCCCCCGTTCCTTCCCATGCCCCCCCCATCCCCGGGCTCCCTCCGCGCCGCCCCCCAGCCCTGTGCTCCCCCCAAGCCCCTGTCTGCCTCCCATCCCTGAACTTTCTCCATGCGTGCCTAGGCTCCCCCCATACCCCCTCCCTCTCCGTTCCCCACCAGGAACCCCCAAACCTGAGCTCCCTCAATGGCCCCCCCAGCCCTGAGCTCCCCCACGTCCCCCACCCCGTACGTCCTCAAACCTGAGCTTCCCCGTTCTCTCCCAGGACCCCCATCCCTGAGCTCCCCGCATGCCCGCCCCTGCTCACTCTGTGTCTGCTGCAGCCATGGCGACGCCGTCGCCGCGTGATGACGCAAGAGGGAGGTGGATGGGGTCACGCGTCGCTTCCTGATGATGTCACGATAAGCGGCAGCCGGGAGCGGGCCCGGCGTTGCCGTGGAGACCGGGAAGCGTCCGGCCGGGGAGGGGCAATGGTGGAGGTGGGGTGGAACTGGGGCGAAATGGGATGTACGGGGGTGAACTGGGGTCAATCAAGGTATACAGAGGTGTGCTGGGGTGCACTGAGAACCGGGTGTACTGGGTATACTGGGGTGAACTGGGCTGTATTGGGCCTACTGGGGTGAACTGCGATGCGCTGGGTGTGCTGGGATAAACTGGGTGTGCTGGGGTGAATTGAGGTGTACAGGGGTGAACTGGGATGTACTGGGGTGTACTGGGTGAACTGGGGTGTACTGGGATGTGTTGGGTGAACGGAGGTGTACTGGGATCTACTGGGACGTACGGGGTGAATGGGGTGCACTGGGTGTACTGGGCTGCGCTGGGGTGAACTGGGATGTACTGGGGTGAATTGGGGTGTACAGGGGTGTACTGGAATGAACTGGGGGGAACTGGGTGAGGGGTGTACCGGGGTGTACTGGGGTGAATTGGGTTGTACGGAGGTATACTGGGCTGCTCTGGAGTGAACTGGGAAGTACTGGGGTGAATTGGGGTGTACAGAGGTATACTGGGGTGAACTGGTGTGCGCTGGGATGAACCGAGGGGAACTAGGATGTACTGGGGTGTGCTGGAATGAACTAGGATGTGCTGGGGTGCACTGGGATGAACTGGGATGTACTGAGGAGTACTAGGTGTACTGGAGTGAACTGGGGTGAACTGGGGTGAACTCAGGTGTTGTGGGAAGTACTGAGTGAACTAGGTGAACTGGGGTGTACTGGGCTGAACTGGGCTGAACGGTGTGCACTGGGATATACTGGGCCGAATGGGGTGCATTGGGGTGTACTGGGGGGAACTGGCATGCACTGGGATGAACTGAGGGGAACTGGGATGTACTGGGGTGCATGGGTATGTAGTGGGATGTACTGGGCTATACAGCAGTGCACTGGGATGTACTGGGCCCATGTCCATGTCCGATCCGTGTCCACGTCCGTGTCTGTGTCTGTACCCATCCGTGCCCCTGTCCCTGTCCACGTCCAATCCGTGCCCGTGTCTGAGCCGTACACATCCATGTCTGTGCCCATGTCCAATCTTTGTCTGTGTCCAGTCCGTGTCCGTGTCCGTGTCTGTATCCATGTCCATATCCATGTCCAACCCCAGCCCATCCCCACAGAAAAAACCCTCCCGGAGGCGCCTGGCTGCCCCCCGATCCCGTGGGGATCACTCCCAGCCCACCCCCCCGGCCGTGGCAAGCGCTGATGCTGAGCAGGAATGGCAGGCACTGCTGGTGGCGCAGGACGACGACACAATGATTGCGGATATTGTGGCCGAGCTCATGGAGCGCGTGATGGACGCCTGTCTCCAGGCCTTCGTCGCTCGCGAGGTGAAAGGGAGCAGCACTGCATTCCAGGGGCTCCTGGCATTCCCACTCCATGTCCTGGCCAGAGTGGAGGGTACAGAGGTCCAGATTCCAAGGGCTTCCAGTATTCCCACTCCATGTCCTGGCCAGGATGGAAAATCTGGGGGTGTGGATTTTGAGGGCTCCCTGAATTCCCACTCCGTGTCCTAGCTGGGATGGGGGACCTAGGGCTCTACATTCCAGGGGCACCTGGCATGCCCACTCTGTGTCGAGGCCAGGATGGAGCACTTGGGGGTCTGGGGGCTCCCAGAATTCCCACTCTGTGTCCTGGCCAGGATGGAGGGTTTGTGGATCCAGATTTCAGATGTTCCTGATATTCCATTTCCACATTCCAGAGACTCCCAGTATTCCCACTCCGAGTCCTGTCTGGGATGGAGAATCTAGGGGTTGAGATTCCAAAGCTCCTGGCATTCCCAGTCCATATCCTGGCCGGAGCAGAGGATGGGGGGTCTGGATTCTGAGAGCTCCCAGTATTCCCACTCTGTGTCCTGGCCAGGATGGAGAATCTGGGGGTCTGGATTCCCAGGTTTCTCCATATTCCTGCTCTGTCCTGGCTGGGATGGAGCAGCTGGGGGTTGCGGTTCGGGGTGTCACACCAGCTCTGCCCGCAGTGCGTGCCTTACACCATGCGTTGGGCGCGTGACATCATCCTGCGCAGCGTCCTGTATTGCTTCCCGGTGCGGGACGAGGGGGATACGGATCCTGGCATAGACACCGAGGACGAGGAGCCCCAGCCATGCCCCATGGATTCCTGTGCCCACGGCTGCACGCCAGTCAGGCCCTCCCGCAGCGAGGTGAGACCCTGGCAACATGGCCCCCCTTCCGGAACCTTTCCTGTGCCAGAGGTCGAGAAGCAGCACCCAGAGCCTCTGCTCTGAGGGCAAGGGGCTGCACTGGGTGCCAGTGCTGGGGGGGCACCCAGAGCCTCTGCTCTGAGGGCAAGGGGCTGCACTGGGTGCCAGTGCTGGGGGGGCACCCAGAGCCTCTGCTCTGAGGGCAAGGGGCTGCACTGGGTGCCAGTGCTGGGGGGGCACCCAGAGCCTCTGCTCGGAGGGCAAGGGGCTGCACTGGGTGCCAGTGCTGGGGGGGCACCCAGAGCCTCTGCTCTGAGGGCAAGGGGCTGCACTGGGTGCCAGTGCTGAGGAGGCAGCACAGTGACACTGGGCACCCTGGCACCCTCGTCTCACACCAGTGTCCACATCTCCCTCCCACAGGTCTCCAGTGCCAGCGTGGGAGCTCAGGAGTCCCCCATGGTGGCCAAGGCTGGAGGTCCACTGGTGCAGCACCCGTGTCCCAGCCAGGTCCCCACTGCCACCACCACCATTCCTGCACCGGAGCCGTCGCGCTCAGAGGACAATGCCATCACTCCACGGCCCCCCAAGGGACAAGGCCCCCGCTCCCAGCCCCTGGCACCTCGTCTGCGCCCGCCGTGCCCAGCTGGACTCCCAGCCCCCTGCCCACCCCGGGGTGTGTCCAAGACACCAGCGCACCTCAAGAAGGGCTGGCATCTGCCGCAGTCATTGCACAGGGACGTGGAGGAGCTCCGCAGCCGTGTGGCACCGCTGCCTCCCTCCCGTGCCAGCCTGAATCCTACCCGGCCAGAGGTGCCTTCACGCATCCTGGGGGTGACGCATCGGGGGGCTGGCACCCATTCAGGGGTCCCCAGGCTGCGCTCCAGCTGCTGGCCACAGCGCTGGATCGAGCCCTGTGTGGAGGTGCTGCAAGTGGGCATGGAGGCAAAGGTGCCAGCATGTGCCCAGGGCACCCGTGGGCGCAGCCGGAGGGCAGGTGGTGTGCAGGGTACACAGCCCCAGCCATCCCCAGCCCTGCAGCTCCCCAGACCCCTGCCTCGGGCACTGGGCTCCGCGCTGGCCCCTGGCGTCACCATCAGCTGGGGTGACAGCACGACACGTGAGCTCTGTGTCCCTGTGCCAGGCCAGGAAGAGGAGGACACACGGGATCTCAGACCCATTCAACCCAACGTGCCCATCCCGGCCATTGCAGCTGGGGACCTCACGGGTGGCGCTGCCCTCACTCTGTGGCCGGGTGCCTGTTCTCCAGGAGAGATTCCAGATCCCTCAACCCATGACAGCTCCTCGCCTGCTGCGTGTTTCCACCTTCCCTTGCATCCTGCACGTGCCACCTCTGGCACAGGGCTCTGCTGCAGCACCCCGCAGCACCGCTTGGTGAGGCCGGGGGCTCTGTGCCCTCTACGAGCGGTGTTACCCAAAACAGTACAAAAATAAAGAAGTTTCTGTTTCTCAGGTCCCTCCCTCGCCAAGGAGAAGCCCCATGGCCATCGCATCGCCAAGGCCACAAGCCCTTGCACCAGAGCCGAGGCTGGAAGCAAACCCGCGGAAGCTGCCAGGGCTGCCTGGCATGGCCAGAGGGTCCAGGCACCTCTGACCCCCAACCCTCACCCATCCCCAATGCCACCACGGTGCAGGTGAGGGGGCACAGCCAGTGGCACCACACAAGGTGGGGGGATGCCGGGAGCCTGGGGATGCAATGCTGGGATGGTCACAAGTCACATTGCGCTCACAGGACGTGTGCCAGCGTGTCACCACACACAGCCCACGCCCTGCCAATGAACGAGGAATGATGTGGGAACGCCGGCATAGCTTTGCCATGGGAGCTCTGTGGTATCACCCAGTGTCACCAAGCTGTGGCACCACCCAAGGTCTCAGCCCTCGTGTGCCCACACAGCCCAGCACGGTGCTTCCAGCCACAGCCACGGCGAGTGGCCACAGCTCTGCTCCTGCACCCAGGGCAGCCGGTGGGATGGGGACGGCGAGCCATGGCTGCTCTGGTGGGACAGAATCAGAGTGCTGGAACCATGGAATGGGTTGGGTAGGAAGGGACCTCAGAGCCCATCCAGTTCCATGGGCAGGGACACCTCCCACTGGGTCAGGGGGCTCCAAGCCCCATCCAACCTGGCCTTGAACACCTCCAGGGATGGGGCAGCCACCACTTCCTTAGACAACCTGGGCCAGGGCCTCCTCACCCTCACAGGGAAACATTTCTCCCTAAGATCTCATCTCCATCTCCCCTCTTTCAGCTCAAAACAAACCCCTTATCCCATCCCTGCACTCCCTGAATTCAATCAGCACTGATCCAATTAGCAAACGAGGGACACCTTGGAGGCATCACAAGGAGGTGCAGGAACTGGTCACACCTGGTGTGGGCACTGGGGAGCTCACAGGGATCTCTCCCTCTGGGAATGGGGCTCACGGCCAGACAGAGGGTGGGGACAGTGGCCAAAGAGCCGTGGGACTGAGGGACCTTCTTCCCCAGGGCTGGGGGACGTCGGCTCTGGCTTAGCAAGAAGATGGGTCAGGGTGAGCTGTTTTGGGGGAGGGGTCCAGCTCGCTGGTGTGGGCAGGCTTTGGCAAGGAGACACAGGATAAACGTCTGATGAGATACGAGCTCAACATCTCCATCACCAGAGAGGAACCGGCACACGGGGGAAGAGCCATCTCATGGAATCATGGAATGGTTTTGGGTTGGAGGGGACCTCAAAGCCCATCCAGTTCCATGGGCAGGGACACCTTCCACTGGATCAGGGGGCTCCAAGCCCCATCCAACCCGGCCTGGAACACCTCCAGGAAGGTGGCACCCTCGACTTCTCTGGGCAACCTGGGCCAGGGCCTCCCCACCCTCATCGTGAAGAATTTCTTCCTAATGTCCAACCTAAATCTTCCCCCTTCCAGTTTAAAGCTGTTCCCCCTCATCCTACCACCAACCCCAACTCTCCCAGCCTGTCCTTGTACTGGAGGTGCTCCAGCCCTGGGACCATCTCCGTGGCCTCCTCTGGACTCGCTCCAACACCTCCAGGTCCTTCCTGTGCTGAGGACTCCAGAACTGGACACAGGGCTCCAGGTGGGGTCTCACCAGAGCAGAGCAGAGGGACAGAACCCCCTCCCTCACCCTGCTGCTCCCACTGCTCTGGACGCAGCCCAGGGCATGGGTGGTTTCTGGGCTGTGGCTCACCTTGAGCCTGATGTGACCCCAAACGGCTGTTGCTGTAGTGGGATGGGGATCTTGAGTCCCGGGTGCTCTGGTGGGATGAGGACCCTGATTTGTGGCTGCTCCAGTGGGATGGGGACCTCGAGTAACAGCTTCTCTGCTGGGATGGGGACCCTCTCTGGGGCTCCCACTACACTTATGAGACCTTCTGGCCGTTGGGGATCATAGTGATGGCCCCAGGGATGGTGAGGGCCTCTGGCTGGCATGGGCGAGTGGCCCTGCGTGACACAAGTGACTCAGGGCTTGGCCTCCTGCCTGCTTTGCCCCTCCCAAGGAAGCAGTCCAGCAAACCACCTCCCTGTCAGCCATTTCGGTGGCACTGCTCTGTGCCAGGGTGCTGGGCTGGGTGAAGGTCCTCGTCTGACCTCCATCCCCAGCTGGACTCTGTCCTCCTGCCACCCTTGTGCCCCAGCCGGACCCCGTGCTCTGGCCATGGAGCTGCCGAGCGTCTGCAGCCACCCGGGCTGGTTTGTGCTGGCACTGGTGCTGGCACTGCTGCTCTGGGCCAGGGGCAGGCAAGTCTGGGACCCTCGCCACTGCCCCACCGACCTGACCGGCAAGACGGTCATCGTCACCGGAGCCAACAGCGGTGAGTGCGGGGGCTGGGGAACCATCCACCTGCAGGGACGCAGGATGTGGGTGCTGGGCTGGGGGTCCTGCCCGGTGCGGGACCCTGGTGCCCTCCATTCACCACCAGGATGCTGGCATCTCCCCAGAGATGGAGAAGGGACCAGGGGCTCAGGTGTGATGGCACCGTGTGATGTGGACAAGGGTCCCCTTCTCCAGGTCCTGCTCCATGGGCATCTGCAATGTGTTCCCAGTACACTGGGCACCCTCAGAGCCCCCTGCTGGCCACCAGTGTGACCAGTAGCCGGTGCCTGGGGAGCCCCCTGTCCCTGTCCATGCCCACAGTCCCTGCCCTGTGCCAGCGGTTGCACTTTGCCCCGGCCAGGTTAATCACTGACAGCCAAGGCCACTGCGCTGGCAGCCATCCCAGGCGATGCCATCCCTGCTCCCACCCACGTGCCCTGGCACGGGGTCAGGGGTGATGGGACCCCTGTGTGGGGTTGGGGTGTCCCAGGGATGGGGTGTTCCCACATCTGCTGTTCCCCCACTCCAGTGACCGTTGTTGCCCCGTGCAGGAGCACTGCTGTGGAGCAGCGCTGGCACAGCGTGGCCTCACGGGCTCCACGGCCATGGTCCAGGTTGGGCACTGCCAGCCTCTTATCAGAGTCAGAGTGGCCGTTGTGCCACGTTCCTGTCCCTACTGCAGCATGAGGAGCCTGGCCTGGGAGCTCCTGCCCACTGGCACCCCCTGCTCCGGCGCCACGGCACTGGGCTACCTGAGGGTCAGCACTGGGCTAGCAGGGTTCACACCCACTCCATGTCCTGCAGGGATCGGGAAGTGCGTGGCGCTGGACATGGCACGCAGGAATGCCCGCACCATCCTGGCATGCCGCAGCCCCGAGCGGGGCCAGGCGGCTGTGCAGGAGATCCGGGCTGCCACCGGCAACCCCAACGTGGAGCTGCAGCTGCTGGACACCAGCTCGCTGGCCTCCGTGCGCCACTTCGCCCAGGCCGTGCTGCGCCAGGAGAAGCGCCTGGATGTGCTGGTCAACAATGCTGGAGTCATCGGTGGGCGACGGTGGTGGTGTTGGGCATCCATGGCCACATCCCAGCCCCCAGCTGAAGTCATTTTCTGTCCCGTCCCACCCCATCCCCATCCTCTTCCCCATTCTTGTCCCCATCTCCGTCCACGTCCTCATCCCTGACCCTGTCCCTGTCCACAGCTGGTGCCACCTCCTCTCCCATCCGTAGCCAGGGTCACCTCCCCATCCCCAACTTCAGCTGGTGTCACCTCCCCATCCCCAACCCCACCCCATCCCATCCCAGCTGGGGTCATCTCCCCATTCCAGCCGGGGTCACCATCCCAGTGCTGGTGGCAATACCAGTGTGGCTCCTGGCCCCATGTCACCGTGTCCCCTCTCCAGGGCTGCCGTTTGCCATCACGCAGGAGGGACTGGAGCAAACCTTCACCACCAACTACCTGGGCCCATTCCTGCTCACCAACCTTCTGCTTGGTGAGTGTGGGGATTGTGGGGCTGGGGGCCTGTGGGGACCCCCCCACACATTCACCCCCTGCTCCCCACAGACCTCCTGAAGGCATCGGCGCCCGCCCGCATCGTCAATGTCTCATCCTTCCGGCACCACCTGGGCACGGCTGACGGCCGCTACCTCACCGGGCAGGCGCGGCCAGGAGGATTTGATGCCATCTACAACAGCACCAAACTGATGAACGTGCTCTTCACCACCGAGCTGGCACGGCGCCTGTGTGGCACAGGTGGGTGTGGGGCTGAGCCATGGAATCACAGAACCACGGGGTGGGGTGGGTTTAGGGACCTCAAAGCCCATCCAGTTCCATGGGCAGGGACACCTCCCACTGGGTCAGGGGGATCCAAGCCCCATCCAACCTGGCCTGGAACACCTCGAGGGATGGGGCAGCCACCACTGCTCTGGGCAACCTGGGCCAGGGCCTCCCCACCCTGAGAGGAAAAGATTTCTCCCAAAGATCTCATCTCAGTCTCCCCTCTTTCAGCCCCAAACCCTTCCCCTCATCCTGTCCCTGCACTTGCTGATCAAGAGCCCCTCCCCAGCTTTTGTGGAGCCCCTGTCAGTGCTGGGAGGCTGCTCTAAGTGTGCTGAGCTGTGCAACCATGCCATTCTGTGCCATGCGGAGCTGTGCCAAGCCATGCCGTACCATGTCATACCATGCAATATTATGCCATGCCACGCTATGTGGTGCTGTGCCAGGCCATGCTGTACCATGACTCACCGTGCTGTGCCATGCCGTGCCGTGCAATATTATGCACTGTCACATTGTGCTCTGCCATGCTTCGCCATGCCATGCCTTGCTGTGCTGTGCCGTGCCATGCCTGATTATGCCATGCAACACTGTGCCATGCCACGCTATGCCATACTGTGCCCTGCTGAGCCGTGCAGTGCCATGCAACTCCCAGCCAGGGCTGTCTGCCCATCTCACCACGTGGTGCTGCTGCACAGCAACACAGGAGCTGCATGCCAGGGCTGAGGGGTCCCAGCCTGGCAGAGGCTCCGCGGGACCCTCCATGTCCCCGGGACCCCCAGCAGGGACGGCTTCGTCCCCTAGGGTGGCCTCGGAGCCTGCAGGAGGCCGCTCTCAGAGCTGCTCCGGGTGGGATGGCAAGTGGGGATTTGGCTCCAGAGGCTGGAACTGGTGCTGGGTACCTGGTGCCCCATTGTGGTGGTGAAGTTGTGGCTTGGCAGGGGTGACGGCCAACGCACTGAACCCCGGTGTGGTGAGCACCAGCATCATGCGCCACTTCAGCTGCGCCCTCCAGGCGATCTTTTCCCTCATCCGCCCCTTCATAAAGGTGAGCAGGGGTCTCATCCTGCCCGCAACCTCCACCCCAGGGGGTGCTTGGGGGGCAGCCAGGGCCCCTCTCACCCCCTTTGTCACAGTCGGCCAAGCAGGGTGCTGCCAGCACCATCTTCTGCGCTGTCTCGGAGGAGGCTGAGGGCATCTCGGGCAAGTACTTCGACAGCGACTGCACGCTGGCACTGCCCGCGCCAGCTGCACGTGATGCTGGCCTCGCACGCAAGCTCTGGGAGGAGTCGGAGCGGCTCACGGGGCTTGATGGTGGCTCCCAGCACTGAGCTGGCAGTAGCTCTGCCATGTGGTGTTGCCAGCCACTGTGCTGGCATCCCTGCATCCTGCCACTGAGCTGGCAGTGGCTGTGCCATGCAGTGCTACCAGCCATCGTGCTGGCATCCTTGCATTCTGGCACCAAGCTGGCAGCAGCTGTGCCATGTGGTGCTGCTGTGCTGGCATCCCTGTGGCTCCTGGCACAGAGCTGGCAGTGGCTGCACCATCAGGTGCCCTGCCACTGAGCTGCCAGCTGCTGTGCCAGCGTCCCTGTGGCTCCTGGTGCCAGCACACTGCAGTGCAGCAGCGGAGCTCACCCCACTGGACCCCGAGACCATTCCAGGACAGCTGCCACGCGGGACATGGACCATGCCAAGACAGCCACCGCGATGGGGCACGGACTGCGCTGCCAGCTGCAGTGCAACTCGTTTATTAAAGCCGCAGGTGCCGCGGGCACTGGTCACTGCCAGGTGATGTCCAGGTCCAGATGCTGTTTCCGCACAGCCTGCAGGAAGGCGTCGTAGTCCTGCCGGTGGACGTGGCGGCAGTGGGACAGGTCCAGGCGGCGCAGGTGGCCCTCGGCCGCCAGCAGCAGCCACACGGTGCGGCTGGACAGGTGGCTCTCGGCCAAGGAGAGCTCCTGCAGCTCCAGCAAGGGGGGTCCCGGTGCCGCCAGCACCGTCTCGAACACCGAGTCCAGTGGGAAGGGGATGGTGAGCAGGCGCAGGCTCTGCAGTCGCGGCGCGTGGCACAGCAGCGAGGCAAGTGTGGCGCGCAGTGCCAGCCCGTGCCGTGTCGGGAAAATGCCGGTGGTGGCAGCCAGGCTGAGGGAGAAGGAGCGGAGCTGGGGCAGGGCGTGCGGTAGCAGGTCGGTGTCCCAACGGGACGGCTCGGTGGTCGGCTCGGCGTCGGGCTCGGTGCCCGGTGGGGCGTGCAGCTCGGCACTGAACGCCTGCAGGTTGGGGCAGCTGGCCAGGAGGGTGACCAGGGTGAGCTCGTCGCGGCAGCAGAAGCCGTGCAGTGCCAGGCTCTGCAGCCGGGGGCCGAGGCTCTGTGCCACTGGCACCACCTCTGCCAGCAGCCGTGGGCACTGCCCGGCACAGCCCAGCACCAGCCGTGCCAGACGGCCCCATTGCAGCAGCTCGCGGGCACCCGCCGTGCCGTCCCCCAGCCACACACTGGCCTCCTCGGCGTGGGGACAGACGGCACGGACAGCGGCCAACATCGGCTCCTCCACATCCTCCACGTGGCGCAGGGGTAGGGTGAGTGGGGGTCCTCCTGGCACAGCCCCCCGCTGCCGCACCAGCTCCTCCAGTGACGGGAACTCCTCGGCGTCCTCGTTGCCGTCGAGCTGCCACCTGTGGAGCCGGCGCAGGGCGTCGGGCACGGCGCTGTGTGCCAGGACCTCGAGGCGCGGCAGCGCGAGCAGCAGGAAGGTGAGCACGGCTGCCGTGGCGGGGGTCCCGGCGGGCTCTACACCGCGGGCCAGCAGGACACGTAGCTCGGCACCATCCAACCTGGCTTTGAACACCTCCAGGGATGGGGCAGCCACCACTTCCCTGGGCAACCTGTGCCAGGGCCTCTCCACCCTCACAGGGAAACATTTCTCCCTAAGATCTCATCTCCATCTCCCCTCTTTCAGCTCAAAACAAACCCCTTATCCCATCCCTGCACTCCCTGAATTCAATCAGCACTGATCCAATTAGCAAACGAGGGACACCTTGGAGGCATCACAAGGAGGTGCAGGAACTGGTCACACCTGGTGTGGGCACTGGGGAGCTCACAGGGATCTCTCCCTCTGGGAATGGGGCTCACGGCCAGACAGAGGGTGGGGACAGTGGCCAAAGAGCCGTGGGACTGAGGGACCTCCTCCCCCAGGGCTGGGGGACGTCGGCTCTGGCTCAGCAAGAAGATGGGTCAGGGTGAGCTGTTTTTGGGGAGGGGTCCAGCTCGCTGGTGTGGGCAGGCTTTGGCAAGGAGACACAGGATAAACGTCTGATGAGATACGAGCTCAACATCTCCATCACCAGAGAGGAACCGGCACACGGGGGAAGAGCCATCTCATGGAATCATGGAATGGTTTTGGGTTGGAGGGGACCTCAAAGCCCATCCAGTTCCATGGGCAGGGACACCTTCCACTGGATCAGGGGGCTCCAAGCCCCATCCAACCCGGCCTGGAACACCTCCAGGAAGGTGGCACCCTCGACTTCTCTGGGCAACCTGGGCCAGGGCCTCCCCACCCTCATAGTGAAGAATTTCTTCCTAATGTCCAACCTAAATCTTCCCCCTTCCAGTTTAAAGCTGTTCCCCCTCATCCTACCACCAACCCCAACTCTCCCAGCCTGTCCTTGTACTGGAGGTGCTCCAGCCCTGGGACCATCTCCGTGGCCTCCTCTGGACTCGCTCCAACACCTCCAGGTCCTTCCTGTGCTGAGACTCCAGAACTGGACACAGGGCTCCAGGTGGGGTCTCACCAGAGCAGAGCAGAGGGACAGAACCCCCTCCCTCACCCTGCTGCTCCCACTGCTCTGGACGCAGCCCAGGGCATGGGTGGTTTCTGGGCTGTGGCTCACCTTGAGCCTGACGTGGACCCCAAACGGCTGTTGCTGTAGTGGGATGGGGATCTTGAGTCCCGGGTGCTCTGGTGGGATGAGGACCCTGATTTGTGGCTGCTCCAGTGGGATGGGGACCTCGAGTAACAGCTTCTCTGCTGGGATGGGGACCCTCTCTGGGGCTCCCACTACACTTATGAGACCTTCTGGCCGTTGGGGATCATAGTGATGGCCCCAGGGATGGTGAGGGCCTCTGGCTGGCATGGGCGAGTGGCCCTGCGTGACACAAGTGACTCAGGGTTTGACCTCCTGCCTGCTTTGCCCCTCCCAAGGAAGCAGTCCAGCAAACCACCTCCCTGTCAGCCATTTCGGTGGCACTGCTCTGTGCCAGGGTGCTGGGCTGGGTGAAGGTCCTCGTCCGACCTCCATCCCCAGCTGGACTCTGTCCTCCTGCCACCCTTGTGCCCCAGCCGGACCCCGTGCTCTGGCCATGGAGCTGTCGAGCGTCTGCAGCCACCCGGGCTGGTTTGTGCTGGCACTGGTGCTGGCACTGCTGCTCTGGGCCAGGGGCAGGCAAGTCTGGGACCCTCGCCACTGCCCCACCGACCTGACCGGCAAGACGGTCATCGTCACCGGAGCCAACAGCGGTGAGTGCGGGGGCTGGGGAACCATCCACCTGCAGGGACGCAGGATGTGGGTGCTGGGCTGGGGGTCCTGCCCGGTGCGGGACCCTGGTGCCCTCCATTCACCACCAGGATGCTGGCATCTCCCCAGAGATGGAGAAGGGACCAGGGGCTCAGGTGTGATGGCACCGTGTGATGTGGACAAGGGTTCCCTTCTCCAGGTCCTGCTCCATGGGCATCTGCAATGTGTTCCCAGTACACTGGGCACCCTCAGAGCCCCCTGCCCCGTGCTGGCCACCAGTGTGACCAGTAGCCGGTGCCTGGGGAGCCCCCTGTCCCTGTCCATGCCCACAGTCCCTGCCCTGTGCCAGCGGTTGCACTTTGCCCCGGCCAGGTTAATCACTGACAGCCAAGGCCACTGCGCTGGCAGCCATCCCAGGCGATGCCATCCCTGCTCCCACCCACATGCCCTGGCACGGGGTCAGGGGTGATGGGACCCCTGTGTGGGGTTGGGGTGTCCCAGGGATGGGGTGTTCCCACATCTGCTGTTCCCCCACTCCAGTGACCGTTGTTGCCCCATGCAGGAGCACTGTTGTGGAGCAGCGCTGGCACAGCGTGGCCTCATGGGCTCCACGGCCATGGTCCAGGTTGGGCACTGCCAGCCTCTTACCAGAGTCAGAGTGGCCGTTGTGCCACGTTCCTGTCCCTACTGCAGCATGAGGAGCCTGGCCTGGGAGCTCCTGCCCACTGGCACCCCCTGCTCCGGCGCCACGGCACTGGGCTACCTGAGGGTCAGCACTGGGCTAGCAGGGTTCACACCCACTCCATGTCCTGCAGGGATCGGGAAGTGCGTGGCGCTGGACATGGCACGCAGGAATGCCCGCACCATCCTGGCATGCCGCAGCCCCGAGCGGGGCCAGGCGGCTGTGCAGGAGATCCGGGCTGCCACCGGCAACCCCAACGTGGAGCTGCAGCTGCTGGACACCAGCTCGCTGGCCTCCGTGCGCCACTTCGCCCAGGCCGTGCTGCGCCAGGAGAAGCGCCTGGATGTGCTGGTCAACAATGCTGGAGTCACCGGTGGGCGACGGTGGTGGTGTTGGGTATCCATGGCCACATCCCAGCCCCCAGCTGAAGTCATTTTCTGTCCCGTCCCACCCCATCCCCATCCTCTTCCCCATTCTTGTCCCCATCTCCGTCCACGTCCTCATCCCTGACCCTGTCCCTGTCCACAGCTGGTGCCACCTCCTCTCCCATCCGTAGCCAGGGTCACCTCCCCATCCCCAACTTCAGCTGGTGTCACCTCCTCTCCCATCCGTAGCCAGGGTCACCTCCCCATCCCCAACTTCAGCTGGTGTCACCTCCCCATCCCCAACCCCACCCCATCCCATCCCAGCTGGGGTCATCTCCCCATTCCAGCCGGGGTCACCATCCCAGTGCTGGTGGCAATACCACCGTGTCCCCTCTCCAGGGCTGCCGTTTGCCATCACGCAGGAGGGACTGGAGCAAACCTTCACCACCAACTACCTGGGCCCATTCCTGCTCACCAACCTTCTGCTTGGTGAGTGTGGGGATTGTGGGGCTGGGGGCCTGTGGGGACCCCCCACACATTCACCCCCTGCTCCCCACAGACCTCCTGAAGGCATCGGCGCCCGCCCGCATCGTCAATGTCTCATCCTTCCGGCACCACCTGGGCACGGCTGACGGCCGCTACCTCACCGGGCAGGCGCGGCCAGGAGGATTTGATGCCATCTACGACAGCACCAAACTGATGAACGTGCTCTTCACCACCGAGCTGGCACGGCGCCTGCGTGGCACAGGTGGGTGTGGGGCTGAGCCATGGAATCACAGAACCACGGGGTGGGGTGGGTTTAGGGACCTCAAAGCCCATCCAGTTCCATGGGCAGGGACACCTCCCACTGGATGAGGGGGCTCCAAGCCCCATCCAACCTGGCCTGGAACACCTCCAAGCATGGGGCAGCCACCACTGCCATGCCACGCAATACTATGCCATGCCACGCTATGTGGTGCTGTGCCAGGCCATGCTGTACCATGACTCACCGTGCTGTGCCATGCCGTGCCGTGCAATATTATGCACTGTCACGTTGTGCTCTGCCATGCTTCGCCATGCCATGCCTTGCTGTGCTGTGCCGTGCCATGCCTGATTATGCCATGCAACACTGTGCCATGCCACGCTATGCCATACTGTGCCCTGCTGAGCCGTGCAGTGCCATGCAACTCCCAGCCAGGGCTGTCTGCCCATCTCACCACGTGGTGCTGCTGCGCAGCAACACAGGAGCTGCATGCCAGGGCTGAGGGGTCCCAGCCTGGCAGAGGCTCCGCGGGACCCTCCATGTCCCCGGGACCCCCAGCAGGGACGGCTTTTTCCCCTAGGGTGGCCTCGGAGCCTGCAGGAGGTCGCTCTCAGAGCTGCTCCGGGTGGGACGGCAAGTGGGGATTTGGCTCCAGAGGCTGGAACTGGTACTGGGTACCTGGTGCCCCATTGTGGTGGTGATGTTGTGGCTTGGCAGGGGTGACGGCCAACGCACTGAACCCCGGTGTGGTGAGCACCAGCATCATGCGCCACTTCAGCAGCGCCGTCCAGGCGATCTTTTCCCTCATCCGCCCCTTCATAAAGGTGAGCAGGGGTCTCATCCTGCCCGCAGCCTCCACCCCAGGGGGTGCTTGGGGGGCAGCCAGGGCCCCTCTCACCCCCTTTGTCACAGTCGGCCAAGCAGGGTGCTGCCAGCACCATCTTCTGCGCTGTCTCGGAGGAGGCTGAGGGCATCTCGGGCAAGTACTTCGACAGCGACTGCACGCTGGCACTGCCCGCGCCAGCTGCACGTGATGCTGGCCTCGCACGCAAGCTCTGGGAGGAGTCGGAGCGGCTCACGGGGCTTGATGGTGGCTCCCAGCACTGAGCTGGCAGTAGCTCTGCCATGTGGTGTTGCCAGCCACTGTGCTGGCATCCCTGCATCCTGCCACTGAGCTGGCAGTGGCTGTGCCATGCAGTGCTACCAGCCATCGTGCTGGCATCCTTGCATTCTGGCACCAAGCTGGCAGCAGCTGTGCCATGTGGTGCTGCTGTGCTGGCATCCCTGTGGCTCCTGGCACAGAGCTGGCAGTGGCTGCACCATCAGGTGCCCTGCCACTGAGCTGCCAGCTGCTGTGCCAGCGTCCCTGTGGCTCCTGGTGCCAGCACACTGCAGTGCAGCAGCGGAGCTCACCCCACTGGACCCCGAGACCATTCCAGGACAGCTGCCACGCGGGACATGGACCATGCCAAGACAGCCACCGCGATGGGGCACGGACTGCGCTGCCAGCTGCAGTGCAACTCGTTTATTAAAGCCGCAGGTGCCGCGGGCACTGGTCACTGCCAGGTGATGTCCAGGTCCAGATGCTGTTTCCGCACAGCCTGCAGGAAGGCGTCGTAGTCCCGCCGGTGGACGTGGCGGCAGTGGGACAGGTCCAGGCGGCGCAGGTGGCCCTCGGCCGCCAGCAGCAGCCACACGGTGCGGCTGGACAGGTGGCTCTCGGCCAAGGAGAGCTCCTGCAGCTCCAGCAAGGGGGGTCCCGGTGCCGCCAGCACCGTCTCGAACACCGAGTCCAGTGGGAAGGGGATGGTGAGCAGGCGCAGGCTCTGCAGTCGCGGCGCGTGGCACAGCAGCGAGGCAAGTGTGGCGCGCAGTGCCAGCCCGTGCCGTGTCGGGAAAATGCCGGTGGTGGCAGCCAGGCTGAGGGAGAAGGAGCGGAGCTGGGGCAGGGCGTGCGGTAGCAGGTCGGTGTCCCAACGGGACGGCTCGGTGGTCGGCTCGGCGTCGGGCTCGGTGCCCGGTGGGGCGTGCAGCTCGGCACTGAACGCCTGCAGGTTGGGGCAGCTGGCCAGGAGGGTGACCAGGGTGAGCTCGTCGCGGCAGCAGAAGCCGTGCAGTGCCAGGCTCTGCAGCCGGGGGCCGAGGCTCTGTGCCACTGGCACCACCTCTGCCAGCAGCCGTGGGCGCTGCCCGGCACAGCCCAGCACCAGCCGTGCCAGACGGCCCCATTGCAGCAGCTCGCGGGCACCCGCCGTGCCGTCCCCCAGCCACACACTGGCCTCCTCGGCGTGGGGACAGACGGCACGGACAGCGGCCAACATCGGCTCCTCCACATCCTCCACGTGGCGCAGGGGTAGGGTGAGTGGGGGTCCTCCTGGCACAGCCCCCCGCTGCCGCACCAGCTCCTCCAGTGACGGGAACTCCTCGGCGTCCTCGTTGCCGTCGAGCTGCCACTCGTGGAGCCGGCGCAGGGCGTCGGGCACGGCGCTGTGTGCCAGGACCTCGAGGCGCGGCAGCGCGAGCAGCAGGAAGGTGAGCACGGCTGCCGTGGCGGGGGTCCCGGCGGGCTCTACACCGCGGGCCAGCAGGACACGTAGCTCGGCACCGCATGGGCATCGCTCCAGTGGGTCGAAGGCCAGGAAGCGCAGGGCGCGCGGGGACACCTTCTTGCAGTGGGATACATCAAGCTCAAGCAGGCGCGGGCAGCAGGAGCCCACGGCTGCCAGCACTGCCAGGTCTGCCTGCGTCTGTGCCAGCCCCAGGCGGCTCAGCATGGGCAGCGTCTCCACCACGTCCACCAGCACCGACGGCGACAGCCGGCTGCAGCCGTGCAGGTCCAGGCTGCGCAGGCCCTGCGGGGAGAGGGGACCCTCAGATGGGGGGGCAGAAGGGACCCCAACACTCCCTGCACCCCATACCCACCCTGCAGGGTGGGCGCCCCAATCTTGCTACCCCAGAGAGCGGGCACCCCCAATCCTGCTTCCTGCAAGGGTGGACATCTCTAATCCTGCTCCCACAGAAAGTGGGCACCCCAAATCCAGCTTCCCCAGCCCCGGGGACAACGGGCACCCCAGGGTGGCTGACCTTGCAGCGCAGGGCGACGAGGCGGCCGATGTCGTTGCTGACGAGGCCGTGGCAGGGGTGCAGGCTCAGCTCCCGCAGGTGCGGCACCAGCAGTAGGTGAAGCGCTGCCCGTGTCAGGCGCCGGCGTTCGCCGAGCATCCGGATCAGCTCCTGCACCAGGCTGCCCGCTGCCAAGAGACCCGGGCTGGGGGTCAGGGAGAGCCCCCTACCCCTCAAAAAGGGGCTCCAGCCCTATTTACCCCATTGCAAAGGGGTCCCAGCCCCATTTGCCCCCCTCACCAAGGCTGTCGAAGGGGCCAATGACAAAGCGGAACTGGTACTCGTCCAGGTAGCGCTCACTGTAGTCACGCACCCAGAGCGTTTCCATGTGCTGCGCCAGGCTCTGCAGACACAGCGTGCCCAGGGCGGGCACTGCCTTCCGACGGGGCATCCGGATGCTGCCGGGAGACAGGAGGTGGGCATGGGATGGGCTGGCAGGCACGGGGAGGTAGGTATGGAGTGGTGAGCACAGCACGGTGGGCACAGCACAGGGGAATGGGCATGGCATGGGGTGGTGGGCACGGTATGTGGTTTGGGGCACGGGTCGGGGGGTTGGTAGGTACAGCACAGGGTGGGCACAGCATGATAGGCACCCATTGGGGATGTAGGCACAGGGAGGAGGGCACGTTGTAGGGGGGTGGGAACTGCTTGGGCGAAGTGGGGACGGCAGAGGATATAGGGGGCACAGGGTGGTGGGCATGGCTTAGGGGAGGTGGACACGTCTTGAGATGGGAGGCATGGCTCAGGGAGGTGGACACGGCATGGGGTGGGCACAGCGTGGTGGGCACCATTTGGAGAGGTGGACACAGGGTGAAGGGCAGGACACGGGGGCTGGGCACGGCAAGGGGTGGGGGGCATGACTCGAGGGGGTGGGCACGGCACGGGGTTGGGGGCATGGGGTGCACGGCTCGGGGGGCTGGGCATGGCACGGGGTGGGGGGCATGGAGGGGGGCATGGCACGGGGTGGGGGACACGGCACAGGGTGGGGGGCATAGAAGGGGTCTCATGGCAAGGGCTGGGGGGGGTCATGACAAGGAGGGGGGGGGCCGCCACGGCAGAGGGGGGAGCACTCACCAGCAGCTCCGCTTCCCGTTCCGTCCCGCTTCCTCCTCCGCCCCCGCCCCGCCGCGCCCCTGTCCCCACTCCCCGCCATGGCGCGTCCGCCCGGCCTCACTCGCGGCTTCAGCTCCCGCATTGCGCACGCGCAATCACGCCAGGCCACTTCCGCCCTTCTTCACCCCAGGGCTGCCCCATTCTATGCCTGAATGAAAAGCTCTGCCGGGAGCACGGCGGGGCGGGGCGGCAGCGCGGCCGGCAGCCCGAAGGGGCCTGCGAGGGGGCCTTGGCGAAGGGCGGGGGCCAGAGAGCGGCGCTGGGAGCGGCCGGGCCGCAGGTAGCGAGCGGGGGGGAACCGGGAACCATGGGGGGCTGGGCGGGGACGGCGAGGGGCGGGGTCGTGAGCAAAGAGAGCCCCACTCCAGGTGGGGGGCTGAGTGAGGAGGGGGTGCGTGGGGGGAGCGCCTACAGCCCGCCCCCCCCAGGGGTCTGGGGAGGGTGGGGGCGGTGCTGAGAGGAGGCGGTGCTGGGGATCCCTCCCCATGGGCGATGCTGGAGGAGGGGGAGCGCCTCCACCCCCCCCATAGTGGTCTCTGAGTGGCGATGCTGGGACGCCCCCCATAGGGGTATTTGGGGGGGGGGGGGGGGCGCGATGCTTGGGAGGCAGCGCCTCCACCCCTCCCCATAGGGGTCTGTAGAGGGGGCGGTGATGGGGACCCCTCCCCATAGGGGTTTGTAGAGGAAGCGGTGCTGGGGACCCTTCCCCATAGGGGTCTGGGGAGGGGGCGGTGTTGGGGGCGCCCCTTACCTAGGGGTCTGTATGGGGGAGGCGGGGTGCTGGGACCCCTTCCGACAGGGTCTGTGGGAGTGTGGCGGTGCTTGGAGACCCCTTCACATGGGGTCTGGGGGATAGGGCAGTACTGGGGGACCCCACCCCATGGGGTTTGGAGGGGGGCCGCGCTGGGACCCCTGCAATCACCTGCAGCCAGGATTGGCACATCCTGGCTCCTGGGGCTCGGCTGTCAGGATGCAAGGAGCAGGGATGCACTGTGAGCCTCCAGGATCTGCTCCGTGTGGGGGTCCCAGTAGCATGGCCGGGGGCTCATTTCCCCTCTAATTCACCTTGTTCTTGTGGTGCTGGAATCCTTCGTTCCGGCTGGGAATGGTCCCTGGCTTCCTTGTGTGGGGCGTGGTGGGATGGTTTTGTCGCGAGTGGGATTAGAAATCTTCACTGCCGAGAACTGTGCCTGTGGAGGTTCCAGTGCTGGTGGGGCCAGAGTCTGGCTTTGCACTTGGAACCTTCTTCTGGAACGTGGGCAGATAATGTTTCTGAGCGGTGCACGGCTTCCAGCCCTTCCCAGCCTGACCAGGAGGACCTCCAAGACGGAGGGACTGGGAGGCTTCTCCAGCCAACCTGTCCTCTCCATATCCAGAGAGAATTGTGGCTCTGGACCAAGGGTCGAGCTGGAACCTTGTTGGAAATCATGGTGAGGTTTAGGGAACAGTGTTGGAGGAGCACAGTGTGCACAGTTGAGGGATCAGTTCTTGGATTGAGGATGTTTGGATTCGGAGGATTGGCAGGAGCAACTCAGCCTTCGAATCGTTGATGGGCTGATTTGCCCGTGCACATTCGGCTGAGGAGAAGAGCGGGATTGTTATGGACAAACCTTTCCTTGGATACCGTGCGGCTCTTTGGGCTGAGGGCTCTGCCTGTGGGCTTCCAGTCGCCATCCCTGGAGGTGTTTAAAAGATGGGTAGATGAGTTTCTTAGGGACAAGGTTTAGTAAGAGGACAGGTACGGTTGGACTTGATGATCTCGGAGGTCTTTTCCAACCAGATGATTCTATGATTCTATAATTCCCAAGTGGAAAACCAGTTGGCAGTGGAACGCTTGGGTGATGGATGGATTAGATTTGCTTGGTGTAGGCTGGAAGCTGTGTGCCTGCCCATGTCCAGCATAGGTGCTTACGATGCCATCCGCAACTGGCACCTTGGATTTTCCCAATGGATGTGTTTGTGTCCAAAGGAGTCTATTTCCCCCCATGTTTGAGCCATATTCTGGGTGTTCCTCGTGCTCAGCCCAGTGCAGGAGTGAGCCGGGTTGGTACTTCGGTGGGATAGCAGCACTCCAGGTGTTTCTGAGAACTCAGAGGGGGAGCTGCCGTGTTCTGCTCCTGGAGACACCCCCGGATCCCTGTCCCCTTCCTACAGCGCTGCCCCACCCCCACCCCCAAGTGGTTTCCCCTATAAAGCTGGCCTCTCCCTGTATGTTACTCTTCTGCCAGAGGGAAATCCAGGCTGGAGACCTCCGAGCCATCTGGGATCGTTCCCTCGGCTGCACGCATGGCTTTGCAGGATGGGAGCCTCGGTGGGTGCCAAGCCTCCCAATCAATCCAGCCTTTCTGTGCAGCTTTGCTGCAGCATTGAGTAAATCCAGCCATTTCCCTGCTAAGCCCTCAGCCGTGGTGGCTTTTTCCTCCTGTTCCCAACGGCTCCCAGTTGGTTGTAGTTGGAGCAGGAGACTTCGCGCATGCCGGTAGGCTCTGATGGTGACACTAACCTTGCTGGTGAGCACTGGTCCCTGCACAGGATGTGGGAGTTCAGATCCCATCAGGAATTTGCCAGGTGACCTTGGAGTGGTCTCTTCTTTCTTCCCTCTCCCTGCATTTCCAACCACGCAGCTGGGGCTGTGACTGACTCCACTGGTTCTCAGAAATCACTGCACGGCACCGTTCAATCCCTTTGAAGCATCCAGGAGAAAGCAGTGAGCGCTGTTTATTTGGGAAGTGCCAGGAGGTGCGGCATTCTGTTGGGTGGCTGTGTCAGGCTGATGAGCCCCAGAATCCTGTGGGACCTGCAGAAGCTGAATTCCCTGGGCTTTCGCACCCATTCCTGGAGAGCCTACAAGTCTCTCTGGTTTATTTGGAAAATCCCTAAGGAATGGCAAGCAGCAGGGAAGCAGCCGGGCCACGAGCATGCAGGGGCTGTCGTAGCCAGGTGCGCGTCTCTTTTGCCGGATCAAGGAGCGCTCCCGTCCTGGGTTTTTACGGCTCCTGAGATGGGTCACGGTCTCAGACGATGCCATGCTGGGGCTGCCGTCTGTGTCCTGCTCTATGAGGGAAAGGGGCTCGCTGGGCAGGAATTCCGCAGCAAGCAGAGCAGAAGTTCGTTAAGGGTGGTAATTGCTGAAGAAGTAAAGCACCGGCAGCCGTGCCAATGCTGTGCTGTCACCGGATCAGTCTTGCAGGGAATACAGAGCACTGGCTGTTCCACGGCTTTGAGTGGGGAAGCGGAGCAGGCGAGGGTTCAAATCCACCTTTCCTGGCAGGATTGGACCTGGAATGACTTGGACATGCTGACGGCCGGACTGTGGAGGCTGTTCTGCAGGGAAGGAACGATTGGAAGGTTGTGCTGGAGATGAGCTCGGACCGCCTGACCTCCTGTGGGAGCCTGGTTGCATCCGCAGCATCCTTTACTTTTCGGGCCGTTGTCATGGTTACCACCTTCCAGCAGCACTACCCTGTTATCGATTGAGATCCAGAGAGTTTTGTCTTTAGCTACAAGGGAAATCATTGGATTTATGGCGTCGGGAATGGCAGCTGGTGCCTGCTGCTGCGTCCGTGCAGTGTGGCTGCGGCTGCCTGCGTGCGGTGGTGCAGCTGTGCAGGGCGCAGGCTCGCAGCGCCTGCCTGCCAGGTCCTAGCGCCTTGGATTGCTTCCTGCTCAGCAGCTGGGGAGGGGACCCTGCAGAGAGTGCGTTCCTGTTCTCCTTCAGCGGCGTCTATCTGGCAGCTCGAGTTTAAATAGGTGAGGGCTCCAGAAAACTTCCGCCTGCTACTGCACTGGAAAAGTTGGAAAAGACCTTTAGGATGATTGAGTCCAACCCAGCACTGCCAACTCCACCACAGGACCGTGTCCCTAAGCACCACATCCACATGGCTTTTACATCCCTCCAGGGATGAGGACTCCTCCGCTGCCCTGGGAAGCATCTGCTGACACTTGTCAGCCCTTTCCAGGAAGGAATTTTCCCCATATCCAGGCTGAACGTCCCTGGCCAGGCTGTTCCTGCAGAGGTGTTGCCCATCCCTGCACCCTCTCGCTTGCCATGTTTCCAACTCTGGAACACCTTGGAATGTGTTGTTCCCAGGGATGTGGGAAGAGGAGCCGTGGTTTGGGCAGTGGGGGCCTCTGACAGAGGTGGGACCCCCCTGCGGATGGGAACTGCTCTGTGCCAAGGGCAGAAGGGGACAGGGACAGGGCAAGCAATACTCCCTCCTCCAGAAAGGTCATGCTCTAAATATAAACCGGGACAGGCTGGGATATGGACACGCAGAGAGCAGGAAGGATTCCTGGGGCAGCCTTGGTGGGTTCAGTCCCAGCAGAATAGCACGGTGCTGGGCATTTGTTACTGGGTGTTGTGTAAATGAGAGTGTTAATTAAGGCTTTTGAGGGTCAGCTCTGTGCTTTGGCCCAATGTTGGCAGCTCCAGGGGTCAGGAATGGGACTGTGCTCCTGCTGGCATTGCTGGAGCTGGAGCTGGAGTGGAGCTTTGCCCCAGTGCTTGCACTAGCCACAGGGCTACAACTTCACAGTCCCAGCCAGAGCCAGCTCGGAGGAGGAGGAGCTGGCACTGGTGTAACCAGGCAGATCGAGCTCTCTGTGCCATCGTTCCTCTTCTCCGAGAGGAGCAGAGGAGATCCCAGGTGGACTTTGAGGTCACAGAGGGAGGATGCAGAGCTTTGAGTTCAATTCAAGTCCTAAACTCAGCAGACTGACTCTGAATTCCCAGGAATGGGGGGCAGAGTGAGCCCTGGAGCACCGCTGTTGGAATTCCTTTTCCCAATACAAATTTTGCTGGAAAAGTGAGCAGCTCGTACATGAGAAAGAGGCTTTGCTGCAGCTGAGATGTGTCTGTGTGTGTGAGATGTGTGTGTGAACACAGGGAGGTGGAATCCTGCTCTTCCCAAACAAACAGGGACTCTTCCGAAAGTTTCAAACCTCCTGCTCGGTTTACTGGACTCGTGTAAGCTGTCAGTGTTCTGGCTGCTCGGTGTGAGACTGATCAGATCCCAGATTCCATCAAGAAGTTGGAAAGCTCTAATGGAACGTTCTTTGCCCTTTCCATGCTGGTTTATCCATAATGATGAGCATCACATGGAAGGTTTGGGCAGCCCACAGGGATCCTGGCCAGGCTCTGACCTGTGTTCCTGGGGCAGAGGGAGCTGTGGCTCCAGCACTTGGCTGCGAGGGTCTCTAATGGTGGCCTCTCTTTTGCAGGTGACCAGAGGTTCCTCCGAGCTCCGGCTGGGACGATCCCGATGTGTGGTTCTGCCCCGCGCTGACCCAGCTCAGCTCCCACGCTGACACGGTTCCACTGGGATCCGCTGCCAGGGTTCTGTAAGCACACTCACAGGTGGGTGGCAGTGCCTAGTGGGCGCTGGAGAAAGGGCTGTGTGGCAGCGCTGGGGCTATTGCTGGGCATGCCAGCCCCTTCCCACTGTGCTGGCTCGGCTTGGCCCTCCGCCTTTGCCAGTTCCAGCTGTGGAGTCCACAGCTCTTTGGCACTGCGTCCTGCTAGAACCACCCTGACTGGGTGGTACCCATTGGTAACAAGGGTGTTACCCATTGGTAACAAGGCTCGTTCCTGTCAGCACTCTAAGGAGTGAGACTGCATCAGGAAGTGGGTACTCTGCTCTCTGGCAGCTGGCGCGGACTGGGAACGAGCCCCGACAGCAGTCGGCCAGGAAATTGGGGTTTGCTGGCTGCCATCCTGAGGTGAGCGGGGCAGGAGCTGCCCTGGGGTAGCAGGAGGGGACACTACGGCCTGTGGTACGGCCGGCATTCCTTGTGATCAGCTGGACTGGATTACTGGGGGATGTGAAACCAGTGAAGTTCTTCAGAGCTGCACCAGGAATCACAAAATTGGGGATGTCTCTATGGAGAAGGGGATGCTGTAGTTTCTCGCGGCCGCTGGGAGGATTTATCCGTCCCAGTTACTTGGCTGAAAGAGTGGCGCTTCCAAACACAGTTGTGCTGGGATTTGGAGAGGAATTCAAATTGTCCTGCTCTGCAGAGCCAGCTTGAGGCCAAAATCCACTGGATCCATGAGGCTGCCGGCTCTGTCTGCTGGCCATTTGTCTCGTTGGTACTGTTAGACTGTAGGTGCATTAGTTATCAAGAGCTTCCCAGATCCCCAGGCAGTGGGATCTGGTGATCCCACAAACCCTCACTCTGACCTTGGCGTCTCGTCTTCCCACGAGGATTCAGTTCTCATCCAAACTCCACGGGGTAAATGGGAAAGGAAAGCAGGGAATGGAGAGTGTTGCCCCAAGTTGGGCTGAAGAGCACTGTTCCCAGAGGGATGAGTGTTCTCTCCTGGTTAGTAATTCTGGTGCTCAGCCTCCATCTGCTCACGGACCCGTTTCCAGACGCTCTCGCTTGCACTTATCTCGGTGTGGGTTTAGGAATGCTAAGGGCCTGAGCCGGTGCCGAGGTCTGGAGCTCGTGCTTTTTCTGCCCTCACTGTGGCTGTAAGGAGCCCCCAGCCCTGCAGCCAGGCATCTCCCCCACATCCCTACCAGCATTCCGCCTGCGAGGGTATAAGGAGGCAGATGGACAGGGCAGCTCCTTTGGGAAGATGGCAGACCTGCTGCTGGAGTTGGGAGAATTGGAGTACCAGGCTCGGAGATGCCTCGGTCGTCGTGTGGGTGTGGGAAGCTGGGAAGGTGGGAAGGAGCGCGCGGCCCTCGAGTGGTGTGAGAATGAGGATTCGGGTGGGCTGGGCTCCTGGCAATCCCGCTCCAGCAGTGGGCACTGGCTCCCAGCACGGTGCTCCTGGCTGGAGGAGAGGGTGGCAGTGGCTGCTCCCATGAGACTTGAGGCACTCAATGTGGCTCCTTGGGCTCCGGCACTTTCGGACACTGCTTCTGGGATCCCTTCCCTGTGTCCCTTGGAGTGAACAAACGTTTATCGCTGCTGCGAAGAGCTTCTTCCCTGGCTGCTGGCTTTGGGAATGGCCAGGCTCTGGTTGAGCATCGCTGGCAGCCGTTCCCTCTGCCATGGTTCCAGCCAGCACAGTGAGTGATCAGGGGCTCTGGAATTGGAGGTGGTTTCCAGCCTTGGCATTGTGGTGACAGGAGGAGGAGGGTGATTCCACCTCTGTGATCCTTCTCGTGCTACAGCAGGAGCTGGGATCCTCTCTGGTGTTGTGATTTAGCTCTACATGACCTGGAATTGAGGCTCTTTCTCCTTTCCTTGGTGCTTTTGTAGGGACTGGGGAGGTTTAACATTCCCACTAGCTGATTGTCTGCGTGGGGTTAATCCTGGAATTGTTTTAATGTGGACAGTGGGATTGAGAACACCTGCAGCGGCACTGAGCTGTGTGGCAGTCAACGTGCTGGAGGAAAGGGGATGTTATCCAGAGGGACCTGGACAGGCTGGAGAGCTGAGCCTGTGCAAACGTCATGAGGTTCCAAAAGGCCAAGTGCAAGGTCCTGCACTGGGATCCAGGCAATTCCAGCACAAGTCCAGGCTGAGTGGAGAACGGATTGGGAGCAGCCCTGAGGAGAAGGACTTGGGGTGCTGAGGGAGGAGAAGCTTAACATGAGCCAGAAAGCCCAGAAAACCAACCGTGTCCTGAGCTGCATCCAAAGCAGGGCAAAGGAGGGGGTTCTGCCCCTCTGCTCTGCTCTGGTGAGACCCCACCTGTGTCCAGCTCTGGAGTCCTCAGCACAGGAAGGACATGGAGCTGTTGGAGCGAGTCCAGAGGAGACCACGGAGATGATCCAAGGGCTGGAGCACCTCCTGTACGAGGACAGGCTGGGAGAGCTGGAGTTGTTCAGTCTGGAACAAAGAAGGCTGTGGGAATACCTTAGAGCAACCTTCCAGTACAGAAAGGGGATCCAGGAAAGCTGGGAAGGGGCTCTTGATCAGGGAGTGCAGGGATAGGACAAGGGGGAACAGTTTTGGGCTGAAAGAGGGGAGACTGAGATGGGATCTTGGGCAGAAATGTTTCCCTGTGAGGGGGGGGAGGCCCTGGCACAGGTTGCTGCCTCATCCCTGGAAGTGTTGAAGGTCAAGTTAGATGGAACTTGGAACGCCCTGATGTGGTGGGGGGTGTCCCTGCCCATGGAACTGGATGGGCTTTGAAGTGCCTTCCAACCCAAACCATTCCATGATTCTTGCTGGAGCCGCTCTGTTACCCCACTCTGTTAACGTGAGTGGGGGGCAGATCTTGGTGGTAGGGAAGGGGGAATGGTATCCATGCTGTGGGGATCAACGCTGTGGGGACTCGTGGTGCGAGGATCCATGCTGCGGGGTCCTGCAGTGCGGATCCCCATGCCGCAGGTCCCCCCAGTTTTGATCCATGCCAAATGCTGCTGTGGTGGTATCCACGGATATCTCAGTCAGCTCCAGGCAGGAGGACACGACCAGAGGCGGTTTTGTCCTTCCCGGCTGCGGGAATCCTGTTGGCGTTCCTCCTGCGGCGCGGGGAGCGTTAGGACCCAGTGAGCTGGCAGTGCGGTGACAAGTCTGGAGCAGCACTAGCGCAGAGTCGACTCCATCAGCCGGGCTGGATTCGGCTCCATCCCTGTGCTGAGGGATCCTCCGCTGGAAAAAGGGCTTTTTCCCCCTCTGTGTGACCAGCGGAGCCGCATCAGGGACACACGGGGATGCTTGGATTGGCTGCAACGTGAGCATCCTCTGCTGCATCCGTGCTGGCCATGAGCTGAGGCTGTTATCTACAGGGAATACATGATTAAAACCCAGGGAGCATCCGGAATGGCCCAGAGCCGGAGACACCCCTACAGCCGGGTAAGCGAAGGGGGGGGGAAACTTATTTACCAACTCCGGGCCGTGCCGGTGGAGAATCTCAGGCCGTGTCAGCCTGCTGTCCCTTGCAGGGAAAAATCTACAGCTGCTTTCATCCTGAAATCCTGATTGTGCTTTCGCATTCCTGGAATGTGAGACCTTTATCACTGCTGGGGTGGCTAAATAGCCTGGATTATGTGAGCGGCAGGGTCCTTTGGATTCAGCTGCCGCTGCTGTAATTACACCAGCGGCTGTGGAGCCGCCAGTGATGGCAGAACCTTCCCAGGGCTTCTCAGCACAAAGATTCCGGGTTGTTTCCCTTTCCGCATCGTGGTTTTCCTCCCTCATTGCTTATTTTCCAGGTTGTGTGGTGCGACACCGAGCTTCCGCGTGCCTGGCAATCGTTTCCAGGTTTTACCGTATTGCAGTTAACCCTGGCTGTGCGGCGGCAGCAGAGCTGGCATGGGGCCTGGCTTTGGAGTTTCTTTGTCGTTCGGTTCCTCCCAGCCGGGTTCCTCCCGGCCGGCGCAGGGACAGGGGACATCGTGTCCAAGACACCGCTGCTTTGGGGACGGGGAAGCGCTTTCCCAGCATCTCTGTTACTCAGTGCTTGCCAGCTTGGCAAAGTGCTCCGTGACTCCTGGGGCTCTGCTTGGCAGTGCTGGGGTGGGCAGACCCCTTCCCACCACCCTGGTTATGCCGGGGCCACATCCAGCCCAAAGAATTCCATGGAGGAGTGTGCCCTGTGGCAGTTCCGCATTGTGCCACCGCCAAGGCCGGAGCCGCTGTCGCTGGTGGCTGATCCAGTCTCTGGCTGAAAGGATTTGCTTGTGCAGTCAGAGCTGCTGAACGGAGCGGCTGCCGGGCAGGAAAGGCTCGGAGCGCTGCCCTGGGCTGGGGGATGTGGCATTGCATTTCCAAAACGTGGCTGAGTATCAGGGATGGAGCAGATGAGGGAGGTGGAATTCTGAATGGAGCCTTGACAGTTCCGTCCTGATAATGGCACTGAGTCTTGGCCAGGTGGGACGGCTGCGGTGTCTCCGGATGCAAGCAGGTGGATCTGTGGTTCCTCCATTGCTATCGCAGGAACCGGAGCTGCATTAGCGTTCCTGGCTGAGCCGGACTGACTGCCCATCCTGGCAATGTCCTTACGTGGGATGTAGGGACGTGTGGTCGTGGACCAGCATTCCCAGCTGGGCCAGACCAACTGCCCATCCCAGCAGTGTCCATACATGGGGTGAAGGGATGCGTGATCCTGACTGTGCATCCTGATGGTGTCCATACACGGGATGTAGGGGCGCATGGTTGTACGCCAGCGCTGTAGCTGGTGTCATTCATTCCGAAACACTTGAACTGTCCACATGGATTTCCTGCTCCCTCACTGGGATGAATCCCGTACCACAGCAGGGGCCTCATCTCAGCGCATCCGCAAGTCTGGCAGTGGCTGGGCTGGA
Source organism: Neomorphus geoffroyi (assembly GCA_033558235.1). Classification (NCBI taxonomy): domain Eukaryota; kingdom Metazoa; phylum Chordata; class Aves; order Cuculiformes; family Neomorphidae; genus Neomorphus; species Neomorphus geoffroyi. Next base: position 21,529,852 of record JAUMJM010000044.1, read on the forward strand.
CGGCAGCCACCCGTGTCCCAGCGGTGATGGGGCTGCTCTTCATCTGGGGGCGATCCCAGACAAGGACAGGACGACAGCACCATGCGCTGTCTGGTAACCCCAAGACTTCATAGACACTGGAATTCTCTCCAAGTTATTCCCTGTTCCAACTGGGTTGAGGCTCATCTGGAAGTAGAGGCGGAGAGTATCAGTGTGGGAGCTGTTTGGAGCGGCTGCTCTGCACAGGGATCGCCTGAACCTTTTGATCTGGGCTCTGAGTGACGGATTGAGGCTCTGTTAGTCACATCCATGCAGAGGCATGTGTCTCACAGTGCCAGCAGAACGATGGGAGCCTGGCTCCTGACAGGAACACAGGGAATATTCCTGGGGTTATCCACTAGAACGGAGTGAAATGCTGAAGCCGTTGTGCTCAGCTGAAATGTGGCAGTGACCTGGATTGTACTTGGATCACAAATCAAGTCACTTGGAATTGTGTCTGCCTTCCAGTGACCGATAACTGGGATCTCCAAGTCACTGAGGGAATGGTCCATGTGGATGCAGTATCGAAAGCAGATGGGAAGAGGCCGTGCTTCCAACAGCTGCCAGGAAGGTCTCTTGTTAGTGGGATGGTGCGCAGGGAAATGCAGCTCCTGTGGCTCAGTCCTTGCCTGGAGCAGGTTTCTTTACAGCCCGGTCCCTGCCCCTCCGGTGAGTGGGATGAGGAGCCAGGGTGGTGGGTTCCTCTGAGCCCCCTGATTTGGGTCTGTCCTGGGGCTGCTCTGCTGTATTGGCATTCCAAGTTGCTTCTCCTTCCCCCTGCATGGGGCTCCTATGCCACATATTTGTTCCCTGCGGCCGGAGGCAGTTGTTTGGGAGTGGGCAGAATGTTGTCTCCTCTTTGGAGCATGTGGATTTCCCATGTAGCCCATTCTGCAGCTCCTTCACCCTCTGGCCCGTCACTGTGTGAGCTGCTCCCAGCTGTCCACACTGATGCTTACACTGATGCTCCCAAGTTCTCCGGCCTGATCTGGAGCCCGTTGGCAGTGAATGGCCCGGGGTGCCTCGGGCTCCGTGTGCCTGCCCCTTCTCCCATGGACTGGGCAAGAGCTTCCTGCAGTCTACTCTTCCATCCTCTCCCTCACCCTGAGCTGATCACCACTGCGCTGTCTGTGCCAGGAATCCGGGTGTCCAGAGCACTGGAATGGCTGCTGGAAGCATCTATGTGACTTGAGGGGATAGGTGTGCCACTCGGTGGATAAGGAATTGGCTGGATGGTGGCACTCAATGAGCTGTGGTCAATGGCTCAGTGTCCCACTGGCGTCCGGAGAGGAGCGGTGTTCCGCAGGGGTCGGCATTGGCGTTATTTAACATCTCTGTTGCAGACGTGGGTTCTGGCAGTACAGGGAACTCATTTGCCTGGAGAAGCCATGGCTGCCTCCTCCCTGGAGGTGTTCAAGGCCAGGCTGGATGGGGTTTGGAGCACCCTGATCCAGTGGGAGGTGTCCCTGCCCATGGCAAGGGGTTGGAACTGGATGGGCTTTGCGATCCCTTCCAACTCAAATTATTCTGGGATTCTGTGAAATCCATGCTCCATGGGGGTGTCATCTTATGGATTTTCATTTTTAAACCCTCTTATTGTGGCCTTTTTTATTCACGGTGAGTTTTGTGTTGATAGAAGTTGTCGTCTAGATTCCCATAATCCTAATGTGCCAGTGGAGAAGCAGCTCCCGGACTTTGGAATTTGTTGCCCCCAGTTAGTCTTCAGCAAGGTCCTGTTTAGGTGGAGGAGCTGGAAATGGGGTTCGAGGAAGGGCACGGCTCCAGAAGGAAAGTGCATTGGGAAAAGCCGTTCGGAAACACTTATTTTCTTATATCACAAATTCCGGACTTCCTTGGGAAGGGAGGATGCTTGGTGCAGGAATGCCATGAAGTTAATGAACTCCCCATCTGTTTTTTAAAAGAGAACCATTGCCAGGTTTAGGAAGTCAGGATTGGAGGCTGGGAATGTGTGTGCTGGCTTCTACTGCATCTGGTGGCTTTGGTTCCTCTCATTGAGGAGACGGCAGATGTAGGAAGGGCATTAATGGCCCATCTCACGCATCCCCATAGGTCATTAATTGGCTGCTCTGTTAATTACAACACCTGGCTGATGACCAGTGTGACCACTGGGCCCCAGTTGCTCCATGTTCCTCAGGGATGTGTGACATGCAGTGTGGAATTTCCACTGCTGTTCGGCTCTTGAGAGCAGCATGAGGGTACTGGCCCAAGTTCCCTGCCCTGGTCCCATGCCTGGGTTCTGCATCCGGGTTCCCTGCCTGAATTCCCTGCTCTGGTCTCATGCCTGGATTCCTTGCCCTGATCCTGTACCCAAGTGCCCTGCCCTGGTCCCATGACCAGATTCCCATCCAGGGTTCCCTGCACATATTCCCTGCCCTGGTACTGTGTCAGGGTTCCCTGCCCAGGTTCCATGCCCGGATTCCCTGCCCTGCTCCCCAGCCCGGCTCTGGCGGGTGCTGCCCACAGTGCTGCAGCCCTGGTTTCCAGCTCATGGCCTCTCACATCCCTACGGATCTCGCCTGGCTGCAGCTGCCATTGGCTGCCAGAGCTACAAAGTGGGAAGCCAGCTGGATACCAAGGGGAGCGGTTGGGTTTGGAATACCCAGGCAGGAACCATTCTGTTTAAGTCGTTAATCCTGCTTTTCTTTTGGGTTCGTTGGTTTCTTGGCACTTGCTCCCAGTTTTATGACAAGTGGGACACATTGGTGTCACGGCTGAGGTGTTTGCAGAATGTTGCTGCCAGTCCTGGCAGCTGGATGGATCCTGTGTTTTGGGGGATGTTTGAGTGTGCAGGGTTTAGGTCTGCGATCTTGTTGGTTGGTGATTGAGTTTGGTTTCTGCTGGTATTTGGAAGAGAAGCGGAATTCAGCTCCCTGTGGAAGCCAGAGTAAGTCGCAGTTCCCAGTGCTGAAGCCTCCGGAGCACGTTGTGGATCCAGACCCAGCTCCTTGCTGTGCAGCAGGAGCTCGCTGTCTGTGGGTCTGTCTGCTCGTGGTGCTAAGCCAGGAGCTGCTGGAGCACCCTGGATACTCTGGGCTGGCTGAAGTCTTCCTGTCCATATCACAATCCCACTCGGTGTCCAGTTGGAGCGGGCTCTTCCCCAGCCGCTCTCTCCGTGGCAGCTGGGCTGGGAGCAGCCTTTGCTCCTCGAAACACTGGGTCTATTCTTCCGCTTTGGCTGAGCCCCACTGTGATCCAACCAAACCATTCCCACACAATGGACAGAGCCGGCGGCAAATGGAGTGCTGGGAATGCCGGGTGTGCCAGGACAAGGGCGCAGTGTGGGGCCAAGCTGTGGGGCCGGAGCTGAGCCAGGCATCCCCCTCCCTTCTTAACTGTGTGGAGAAGCAGGAGCCTTTTAACAGCATTGGCATTTGTGGGGGCACTGTCACGAAAGCATCGCTCCTTAATCAATTAAAACTGCATTGTTAACTTAGCTCGGTGGCTGTACAGGATAATCGGGATCTGTTCTACCTGGGCTAGGGATTGGAGCAGGGGAGGATCCCAGAGCTTTCCTTCTTTCTCCCCTTCCAGACATCATCAGCCTGACTTAAATCATGGTCATCTCAATGTTTGACAGGAATTCACCATCCCATCACCTTCCTGATGCTCTGGGCTGACTGGCGTGGTTATCCTGACCCACACAGAGCGGGATTGGGGGTGGCAGGGAAACTGGAATCTAAATCATAACACCCTGAGAGCCTGGTGAATTCACTACCAGTGGTTCCTGCTCCTTGGCATCTGGGTGGAAGCGCCATTCCAGTGGGAGCCTGAGACTGGAGTTGGTCTGACTTGAGGTGTCCTTGAAAACCTGACAATGAGAGGGGTGGGAAAGCAAACTGCATCAGAAATGGGTGTTCTGTTTCCAGTGTGGAACAAAGGAGGCAGGAACTCTGGGAATGGTGTCCAGTGTAATGGAACTGGGATGGAGCAAGGGGAAGGCAAATGGGACTGCACCAGTATCTCGGGATTTTCCCTCAAAGCTTATAAAACCCTGATAAATCGTGTGTGTGGGTCCAGTGTGTTGTTAAAAGCTGAAGAGCGGTTGAAGGTGGCTTTGCCAGTGTTTGTGATTTCCATTGGCAGCTGTAAAGGAAGGAATTCCCTTTTGGTGGCTCCCAGAAGGAATGGGTGTGGAGGCGGAGGGGACCAGCCCCTTAGGGGTTCTGAGCTTCAATGTCTGAGCTGGGCTCCCTGTTAAACCTGCTGTGCTCCTCTCTGTCCCCAGACATCCAGCACCGGCACCAGGATGAGTACGGAAGCGAGCAGCAAGCCCCTGAAGGTGGGCTCCAGGGTGGAAGTCATCGGGAAGGGGCACCGCGGCACCGTGGCCTACGTGGGGGCCACCCTGTTTGCCACGGGGAAATGGGTCGGCGTCATCCTGGATGAAGCGAAGGGCAAGAACGATGGGACTGTGCAGGGCAGGAAGTACTTCACCTGCGAGGAGAACCATGGCATCTTCGTGCGGCAGTCACAGGTACACTGCCCTCTGCGCTGCCCTCCGTGTTTCCCTCTGTGTTCCCTGGGCACTTCCTTCTACACTGACCTCTGTGCTTCCCTCCGTGTTTGCCTCGCACTGTGTTGGGAATGCCGGGCTCATCTCAGGCACACATGGCTCATGGGTCACTTGGATAAATATAGGAAAATGGCCCTTGGCACCCAGCAGGGAGAGGTAAAATAGATTCGTAGACTTACAGAATCATGGAATCATTAAGGTTGGAAAAGCCCTCCAAGCTCTTCCAGTCCAATTATCAGCCCAACCCCACTGTGTCAGCCAATCTGTGTCTCCCAAGTGCCGCGGCCACAAGGCTTTTAAGTCCCTCCAGGGTTGGGGACTCCACCACTGCCCTGGACAGCCTCTGCCAGTGCTTGACAACCCTTTCCATGAAGGGATTGTTCCCATTATCCAATCTAACCCTCCCCTGGCACAACTTGAGGCCGTTTCGTCTCATCCCATCCCTTGTTCCTTGGGAGCAGAGCCCACCTCAGCCTGGCTTCAACCTCTTTCTGCTGCAGAGAGCGATGAGGTCTCCCCTCAGCCTCCTCCAGGCTAAACTGCCCTAGGTCCCTCAGCTGCTCCCAGAACCCCTGTTCTCCAGCCCCTTCCCCAGTTCCATTCCCTTCACTCTCAGAGAGCGCGGTGCTCCTCGGTGTCTCCATCTTCTGTCGTGGGAGGGAGCAGAACCACTCCCAGCACAGACAGAACCTCGCTGGAGCCACGGTTTGTTCCAGCCTGACATGTAGCTTCTCCGTGCCTTCCATTGCGCATCGCTATTCACCTGGTTTATGGGGTCATGGTGAAATATTTTCACATAAGTTGGAGCAAACCCAGATTTGATGAATTCCAGAGAGCATGGAATGGTTTTGTTTTGGTCCAGAACAGTACAGCCTACCCGCTGCCCCAGGAAGGTACCAGCTGCATCATCTGGAGGTGAAGTCTGGGTCCACTATCTGGGTGTTCCCTGGAAGTGAAATCAGAGGATATTAATGAAATACCTTTTACCTGAAAATTCTGCTCTCCCTGTGCCGTAGGATGGGCAGAGAGGGCTCTTCGGCTTTAATGCCACTCTGTGGGATGTTCACACAGCACAGGCGCAACTAAGCTCTGCCACTCCTGCGCCTTGTGGGTCCGTGCACTCCCGGCATGGTGTTGCAATGGGAGCTGTTCAGCTCCTCTCCTCCTTCCCTGGCACAAAATGATGGCTTTGGCTCAACCCCGGAGCATCTCGGCAGTTGAGTCAGCTCTGTTCCGCTCCCACTGCCCACCAGCCCTGGCGACTCAATTCGAGGACCTTTGGCTGAGGACACATGGGCAAAACTGAACAAGAAATGAGGGGTTTTGGGAGCAGGAGCCCCAGGGTGGATCCCAGCACCCACTGTCTGGGCCATTGGAGGGGCTGAGAGGTCATGCCAGCTCAGGGACGCGGTGACGGCTCTCGCTGATGAGGGGTGAATCCTCTCTACTGGCTGTTTTGCTGGGATTCATGAATCATTTGGCTTCCTTGGTCCATGGTCAGCCCGGCTGGGAAAGCCAGTGCAAGGGTTTGTGGGAGGCCGGTCGGGAGCCAAGTTGAAATGGGTGAATTGAAGATTCCCAAACCATGCACTCTGCTCTGACACTGCCCTGCGGATCCATCCAGAGGGCGTCCCCGTTGTGGTTTGGTGCTTTTTTTCTAACAACAGTTGTTATGTTTTCTCCAGATCCAGGTCTTTGAAGACGGAGCTGATACCACGTCCCCAGAGACACCAGAATCTGCTGCCTTGAAGGTCCCCAAGAGAGGTACGGCCACACCGTTCCATCCTGAGGCCTTGTCCCAGTCCGGGCCGTGCCAGTGCTGGGGAGGTGGGCACTGGCTGCCAGGGTGAGCACTGGATCCCAGGGCTCTGCCTCTGCTCTGGGTGCTCCTTCTGTCCCCGGCTCATCCACTTAACCCGTTGTCCTCTCCAAAAGGTCCTGCCTGGTCTTTGGGAATCACAGGTGAAGCGCTGCATGGAAAAGGTGCTGCAGGCAGCTCTGTCCTTACTGTGGAGTCTGACTGGGGGAAAGCAAGGGAGAATCCTTCCTGGAGGGGTGGAGAATCCTTCCTGGAAGGATTGGAAATCTTTCCTGGAGGGATGAGGAATCTTTTCTGGAAGGATGGACACATGGAAGGAAGACTTGAACTGCTCTGATGCTGTGGAATTGCAGCTTCCCAGTCTTGGAATCTGGAATCTGTGCCTCATTCCCACATCTTCAGCAGTGAGGGCTTTCTGCTTGCCAATGAGCATTCCCTCCACCTCTCCCATTGCCAGGCTACTCCTGGGTTTCCTCTTTTTCCCTTCTGACCTTCCCTCCTGTGAGATCTGGCTTTGTTGGGAATTACTTAGTAGGGAAGGGGGTGTTCCTGCGAAGCGTCAGTTTTGTCGGAGCCGTGAGTGGAAGGGAAATTGGAGTTGGCATCCATGTCCCTTGGCGTCCTGCTGTGCCCTTCTCCTGCGGGGAGCTCCTCCCTTCAGCTGCTGGCTGGGGCAGCCCTGGCGCTTCCGTTCGTCTGTGCTTTGGATCCTACAATTACAGTTATGGAATCCACTGAGTTTGGAAAAGCCCAGCTCAGTCCAACCCTCAGCCCAGCCCCCTGTGCCGACTGAACCCTGTCCCCAAGTGCCACAGCCACACAGTTCCTGAACCCCTCCAGGGAGGGGACTCCACCACTGCCCTGGGCAGCTCTGCCAGGGCTGCTCCACTCTTCCCATGAAGGAATTGTTCCTGATATCCAATCTGAACCTGCCCTGGTGCAACCTGAGGCTGTTTCCTCTTGTCCCAACACTTGGGAGCAGAGCCTGACCCCCACATGGCTCCAACCTCCTTTCCAGGAGCTGCACAGAGTGATGAGGTCTCCCTTCAGCCTCCTCTTCTCCAGGCTACACAGCCCCAGGTCCCTGAGCCACTCCCAGAATTCCGGACTCCAGCCCCTTCCCCAGCTCCATTCCCTTCTCCAGACTTGCTTCAGCCCCTCAAGGTCTTTCTTAGAGCAAGGAGCTCAGAACTGAACCCAGGATTCGAGGTGCTGAGTACAGGGAGACGGTCCCTTCCCTGCTCCCGGTGGCCACCCCGTGGCTGATCCAAGCCAGGATGCTGGTGGCCACCTGGGCCACTGCTGGCTCATGTTCAGCTGCTGTTGACCGGCTCCCCCAGGTCATTCTGTGCTGGGCAGCTTTCCAGCTGCTCTTCCCCAAGACTCTTCAGACTCTCACCTAACCTCCTGGGAATCTGGGAGCAGCTGGTGCTTCCTCACACAGGCAGGTGGGAATGGAGAGACCAGGAATGCAGCAGCTGCTCAGAGTCAGGATGGCCCTGGAAAAGGGAACAGACTGGACCTTTTAATTTCACTCCATTGCATCCAATGAATCTTTAAATTCCTGCCATCTCCCTGCATTATCTGGAATCCTTTCCAAGACTCTGATCACTGCCTGGTGCTGCAGAGGCAGCTCTGGTTCCTTCACAGCCTTGGTTGCAGCAGCCAGTGGTGCTGCAGAACCCAGAGCTATGGGACTGCTGCCTCCCTCACCCGGAGCTGGGAATCGTGGTGCTGTCTCTCCATTCCCAGTATGCTCCGAGGTTCATTGGTGCTGTCTGGTAGCGCTTGCTGAGCTGTGGGATGCTCTGGCTTCTTCCCCAGCTGCCAGCTCTTCCATTCCAGTCAAGGAATGGGTAAAATCCAGGTGGTTCAGGTGGCCCCTATGGTGTGCAGCGCTGGCTGCTCCCCTTGCTTCCCGCTCCTCAGAGATTCTTTCCAGGCAGGAGCCTGCACATGCTGTGTCAGAGCGGGAATATGTGTGTTCAGCCCAGGTCTGGGGGTTGTGGGATGGGTTTTCCACTGCTATTGGCTGGTCCTGAGGGCCAGGACGTGGCATTTGTACCAGAATGGGATGTGCTCTGGAGCTCCCGCAGTCCGGAATGGTGGAACTGCTGAGCGAAGAGGCTGTACCAGAGTGGGATGTGTGGATGCAGTGCCCTCAGGGACCGGCAATGGGAGGAGAGGGATCTGGGCACTCAGGTTCAGTGCTGGCAGGGATGAGGGCTCTGGGATGCAGCTCCTTGCCAGGAGTTTCCATGGAAACGGCAGCAGCGGCTGCTGCAGTCTGACCGCACTGGGTGATGCCAAGATTGCTCTTCCCAAAGATCCAGCATCTTCCTCTCCCAGAGCAGCAGAGGTGGGAGGTGCGCACATGGTAGAGGCAGCTCCCATCTTTTATTGATGAGACACTTCTGCAGCACTTGGTGTTGGAAATATCGAACCCTGCTGGAATTGCAGATGGGAGAGAAGTGAGGCAGCAGCCCTGGGGCTCCAAGCTGCTCCTGGTCCCTAGGCATCTGGGAATGGAGCAAAGGATGGAATTTAGCCAAGCCCTCAGTGGTTCCTTGCACCTGGGATGCGCATGAGCCACAGTCACGCAGTCTGGTTCCTCCCTAGCCTTGTGCCTGGTGCTCCCTGTGCTGCCCAACTGGGCACATGGATGATCCAGAGAGCAAGGAGAGGGAATTCTGGATTCCAGGGGGTGGGTTTGATAGAGCAGTGGGGTTCCCTGCTGTAGCAACCAGGCTCTGTAACAAGGTGTTCATTGTCCTCTGCCAAGATGGTGAAACGGGAGCCACTCGCACCAGCTGGCAGCCCATGGTTCAGTGATCTGGGAAAGGCAGTGGGTGGGATCTCAACAGATGCTCCTGGCCGCCACCTGTGCCACAGGAGGTTTGCTTTCCAAGAAGGGTGTTCACTTCAAATCCTGGGTTCAGTTCTGGGCCCCTCGCTCCATGAAAGTCATTGAAGGGCTGGAGTGTGTCCAGAGAAGGGAATGGAGCTGGGGAAGGGACTGGAGAACAGGGGTTCTGGGAGCATCTGAGGGACCTGTGGCTGTTTAGCCTGGATAAGAGGAGGTTGAGGGAAGACTTCATCACTCTGCAGCTCCCAAAATGGAGGTTGGAGCCAGGCAGGATTGGGCTCTTCTCCCAAGGAACAAGGATGGGATGAGAGGAAACAGCCTCAAGTTGTGCCAAGGGAGGGTTAGATTGGATAGTGGGAAAATTCCTTTGTGGAAAGAGTGGTGAAGCCCTGGCACAGCTGCCCAGGGAGGTGGTGGGAGTCCCCATCCCTGGAGGGGTTTGAACACCATGTGGCCGTGCCATTTGGAGACAGGATTCAGTCGGCACAGTGGGGTTGGGCTGATGGTTGAACTGGATGAGCTTGGAAGGCTTTTCCAGCCTTAACGATTCCATGATTCTAAGTAGGAAGGACTGCTTTGCCGAGCCTGAGCCCTGCTGGGGGAGCGGGTCTGGGGCTGTGGATGCCTGGCTCCAGGAGGTTCCCTGGGCTCAGCTGCAACCAGTTGTTTTGGAATGTCCCCAAGTGCTCTCTTGTACCCACAGTTTGTGCCTGGCCGCATTCCTGATCCCACATGGACCGGGATGGAAACGTTTCATTTTGTTTCATGTTGTAATCCCTCCCTGGAGCGTATTTCTTGTTTATAGTCATGTTGGATTCCCATTTGGAATCCAGCCGATGAGATGTGGTCGTACAGAGCACTGGGCTGTGTTTCCTACAGAGAGAGCTCTGGAGGTGAGGGGGGATACCTGGAGTTGTGAGAATTGGACTGGAGAAGGGCAGCGCCACCGGCCCTGGCTCTGGCACCACTCTGTCTCTGCTGTGTGGGGTCTGATGGGGGAAACTCTGCTCCCACAGACCCACATCCCATTGTATCACTGTTCCCTACTTTATACCAGGCTCTATTTCATGCAGAACATGTGGAGATGGCCCTTCTGCAGTGCCTGGAGGCCTGGACCGTGGGCCCTTGGGACGCGATTCAGGCTGGAGGCGCTCCTTGTGCTGGACCTCACCGCTCTGTCTCTGTTTTCTTGCAGATTCAGTGGATGCTGCCAAAGCCAGCAAACTGGTGAGTGCCAAGCCCGCGGCTCCGCCGGCTCCGAAACCACTTCCCTGTGTGGCATGCAGTTCATGGCAGGGGTGGGCTTGCACATACAGCTCTGCTGACTTCCTTAGCGTTTATCACCTCCCAAAGCTCCATTTTCCAGCCCCACAAGAAAATCATGGGGACAATCACATGTGGGGGAAGCACGTGGAGCCACAGGGACACACAGACCCTATAAGTAGTGGTTTTCAGCTAAAGCCCAGCCATCAGTGACTCAGGAATGAATGAAACCCTAGTCCCAGGAATGAAACCCCAGCCCCCTTTCCCATGTAACACATCTTTACGTTCAGTCAGCATCACGACACTCATGCCCTGCCTGCCTCCAAGGTGTTTTCCTTTGGATAACAACCCTTACATCCTGTGGGAACAACGTGCAGGATATTTGGAATTGGCTTTCTCTGGCTCGCAGAGAGACGATGTGTGCTTCCACGTGTTTTATCCAGGAGTCTCAGTGGCTCTTGAGGCGTAAATGGGTGTGTGTTGTATCCAAATGTGATGGGTATTTCCCAGAGGACGAGAAATCAGAGCAGGTATCTGGCTTCAAATCCCCCTGACCCCCAAAAGCACAATTAAATGACAGTCCAGGATAGGGAGTGTGTGTGGATGCCAAGGAGTGTGCGGCGGAGCTGGGCCGTGCAGCAAGTTGGCTGCTGGTGCCCTGGGAAAGCAGCTGAATGTTCCTCAAGGACCAACTGGTCCCTCCTGCGCACTGGCAGCGCAAGAAAGGAAAGAGCTTCTCTAGAGCTGAGGGCCTCCCCAGGCCTGCTTCGCTCTTCCTCTTTCCTGGGAGATCCTGGCACCAAAACCTCAGCCTCTTCGTGGCTGGACCCAAGAAGCTGTTACCTCTGCTTTGCTGGGCTGTGGTGTTGAGACCTCTGAAACTGGGGAAAGAGTGGTTTTCCCATGGGTGGAGTGGCCCTGAGTGGCAAGAAACTGGAGGAGGTTTTGGCAGGCTTTGGGTGAAATGCAGTTTCTTCCCGGCATGATTGTACAACATCCCTGCCACCGTGAAAAACTGTCCTTAGGGCAGCAGCTGATCGTGGAATCATGGGAAGGGACCTCAAGGTCCATCCAGTTCCAGCCCCCTGCCATGGGCAGGGACACCTGCTGCTGCGGCAGGCTGCTCCAAGCCCCATCCAACCTGGCCTTGAACACCTCCAGGGATGAGGCAACCTCCACTTCTCTGGGCAACCTGGGCCAGGGCCTCCCCACCCTCGTTGGGAAACATTTCTTCCTAAGATCTCATCTTAATCTCCCCTCTTTCAGCTTCAAACCATCTCCCTGTCCTGTCCCTGCACTCCCTGTTAAAGAGCCCTCCCAGCGTTCCTGAGAGCAGGATCCTTTTGCATTGTGGGGCTTCTCCTTGGTGTGATCAGGAATTGCATTTTAAAAGCAAGCTCTCATGCTGCTGTCTGCTCCAGGCACTCCTTGTGACCTGAGGCATGGCAGAAGCACACCCACAAAAAGCATGGAAAGAAACCTAGCTGGGTATGGCACCTCCTTCCCTTCACAGTGTCTGATCCACGTGGGGTAGTGCAGTACTTGGAGAGGTGGATTTGGGATGTGATCCCTGCTCCCAGGGTTCCAGACTGCAGCCAGTGCAGCACCATGATTGAGTTTCCTTTGCAAGCTCTGCTGCCCACCCTGAAGTGAATTTGTTTTCCTCTGAATGTGTCCTGGCACCTCCAAGGGTTCCGTGCTGGAGGAGCGGGAGCTGGCTTGATGCCACGGAAGTAAAATCAGAGGGCTGGGAACAAGCCCTGGTGTCCACTTCTTTCTCTTATACTGTCCTGTGTTTGTTTAAATGTACCTGAATGCCTTTTTTTCTCTGATAGTCCATGTTTCTGCAGCCCAGTGACATCATTGTGCCGTGCTCTCTTAGATGGATAGTGAGCTCCAGCACTTGCTGTGTTGGAGCAGAACACCGATTGCCTCTCCTTCCTGCTGTGGGTACACGTGAGCTCTAACTCTGTGCCCTTTTCTTCCCCCTTCATGCAGCGTGGAGTGAAACCGAAAAAGGTGCCGCTTTTCTCACAATTAATCCTTGTTGCCGAGTGTCCCGGCCGCATGCCAGGCCCCTCCGGTGCATCCCAACTCATCATCCCCATTCCGCTCCGCCTCCATCGTTCCGTTGCATGTCTGCTCATTGCATGCGCTCCCCTTCGCCCGCTCCCGGCACGCTCCCAGGATGGGAGGTAATGCAGGGAAAGCCGTTGCTTCCCAACTGGATTGCAACATGTTGGGAAGAGTTCGGATTGCGGCATCGCTGCCCTGCCCTGCTCAGGAGCGGAGCCTGGAGCCTGGTTTTTCCCTTTATGCTCAATTCCAGTGACCATGATCGGGTTTTCCATCAGCTCTGGGTGCCAGTGGTACCCACAGGCTGTGTCCGGTGTCACTCCTGACCCGACTGCAGAGCTCTTACCCAGCTGGGGCAGCAGGGAGCTGCCTACATGCTCCTGCTTCAACCCAGAGGATGGGTGGGAGCACTCATCCTGGCTTTTCCTGCCACCTTCTCTTTCCAACACGTTGTCCCAATATACATTCCTCAGCCTGTGGGCACTGACTGCCCGCTGCATGCTGTGGGGAGCAGGGAGCACCAGCAGCGTTGCCACACACTCAGGCTGCTGTGGGAACGTTTACAGCTCCAGATTTGCTATCCCAGGGTTGTTACATGGCTGTTACGCACCAGAACAGAGCGGGTTTCTACATAGGTAAGCGCTCTGAAAGGTGTTTGCTCCTGAGCAGCTGTGATCCATAGCTGGGCAGTGGGAAAACAGTGAGCGGCTGTGGGCACAGAACCAGTAAAGGGTTGGGAAGAGATGCCGTGCCACTGGGAACACGCTCTGGGATGGGGAGCAGGGCTGGGGTTTACTTGTCGTGGTGCTGGTCCCCTCCATGGGCTGCAGCATCCCAGGCTGCTCACAGGGTGAGGACACCCATGGCTGGCTGGTTTGCGGCATCACCACAGTCAAACACCTTTGGCGGTGCTTCCGACCCAAACCAAAACTACACCAAGGTCCTGGCAACGAGGCACCGTTCCCACAGCTCTTTGGGAATGATGTTGTGCTAAGAGGAAAGCAAAGCCTGACAGTGGGGGCTCGGAACAGGCACAGTGTGGGCACCAGAGAGAGTGGAATGGTACCTGCAAGTCCTGGCGTGCGCGGTGCCCATTGCGGTCTCCTTCGAGGAGCTTTCCTTGCCAGCGTCTTCCATTCTGATTTTGGTGCAGGGATGATCCAAGTGGCAGTGTTTGCCCACAGGCTGTCCACCGTGCAGAAGAACAAGGGAAAAGTAGCAGTGGGGTGACCAGGAGCAGCTATTCCTGTGTCCCTCACTCCTTTCGCCCTCTGGCCACAGCCTCTGTCCATGCCAGGGGCTTTCGGCTGCGCAAGCTCCTGCCCTGTGGCTCCGTCCTGTGCTTGCACCCGGCTCCGGCTTCTGCCTAGCTCCGTTCCTGGCTCCGTGGCATTGATGGGGAGAGCATCCAGTCTGAGCACTACTCTCCTTCCCTTCTGGGGCGCCGTTTCCAGGTGGTTGGGCGGATCGCACGTTGCCATAGGGCTGCTGCCATTGGCTCCAGGCTATGTCTGGGCAGTGCTTTTGGGAGAAGGGGATGTGTGCCACTGGCTGGGGCCATCGTCATGGCCAGACGGGTGTCGCAGCTATGCTGGTGTCGCCACACAATTTGACTTTTTTGGCCATTAATGAACTCATTTGCTCTTCCCCTGCCTCCTTTTTCCACTCTCGACCTTGCACGGGATGGGAAAGCTGCCACCCGGTGGCTTCCATCTTGGAATAACCCTCATGATTAGCCGATAAATCCTCATTCATGGGATTAAGGCGCCTCTTTACGTGTTAAATATAGACTGGAATCGTATTAGGAGCTGCTGCTGTTTGCACCAGATGGCCCTGAGCCTTCCGGCTGTTGTCCCTCTTGGTTTGCCATGGGTTCCTACTGTTGGAAATAGCGGAGTGGGGCCTCTGGCTGCGGAGATCGTGGCTTCTCTGGCCTTTGCTGTGGACTGTGCAGCCACAGGGCTGGCGGCTCTTGTTGGAGCGGCCTCATCTGGGCCTTCTGGGCTGAGGGTGGCTGCGGGACCGTCACGTGGGCTGCGAGTGGGGTGTTGGGAATGTCCTCACTCCTCACGCAGGCGTCTGCTGGCAGGTTTTCCATTGGTGCTGGGTGCCAGTGCATATGCAGCTGCATCCGGCGTCACTCCCAACGCAGCTGCAGAGCTTTTGCACGACTGTAAATCTGGGACAGCAGGGAGCCAGGGAGTGGCTGTTTCCCTGGAATGTGTGACCATGATGGCAGCTCCCTTTACTGGGCGGCTGTCTCCCACCACAGATCCCTTATCCCATGACTGAACTAAGGCCAATTTGATGCCTGAGTTGTTTTTTGTCTCCTCTAATGGATCAGCTTTATCCCAGCTCCAATGATATTCTCGTTCCTTTGCTCATCCCAGCTGGTATTCCATGTGCCATAGCTGGCTCTCCATGGCTTCATCCTCCTCTCCTTGGGCACTGATCCTCCCTTCTCGCCTGTCTGCTATTGTGCCTGGTTGGCAGCTGACTCCACTGCCAGGACTCTGTGTAGAGCAGATGGCCTTTTCTAGCCGAGGAGGGCACAGAGTGCTCTGGCTCCAGATGGCTTCTTTTTCAGGAAGAGGGGCCAGTCCATGCCCCGTTAATCCTGTAAAGGACAGAGTAATCTGATTATCTCTCAAAATGTGTTGCCCCTCTGAACTGCCACAAGTGCCTGGTCAGAGGCTCCGAAGGCTTTTCCCATTCCTTGGTATCTCTCTGGGCAGATGATGTGCAGCCACAGCAGCTTCTGTGGCTCCCAGGGACGTTCAGCTGAACTGTCAGCAAGGTCCCTGCTGCCGGATCCCAGCTGGTTTGCTGGTCATTGTAGGGAAGGGCCAGGAGCCACTGGAGGTGGAGCTGAGCAGCATCTGGCGCCACAGGATGGAAATGCCATGTAAATGATCCGCAGGGAACCACTGCAGCAGCCCGGGTGAGACTCGGCAATCTCCTTACCTGTGTTGGTGCTGGGAGCTCCTGGTGCTCTGCATGACTTTAGGATAAATGACCCTTCTGACACATTGCTGGGTGTCTCTAAGGGAGAGCTCCAAAGCATCTGATGCTCATTTTTCCTGTTAGGAACTCGCATTTTCTCATCTGCCAGAGGGGACAGCTTGGGAGCGGCCGGCCCTGCGCTGGCATCTGTCACATCCTGAGTTTATGGACCCTGGGTTTAGAGAGAGGGAAGTGTGTTCAGAGTGGAGCTGGTTCATCAGAGCAGCTGTTGCCGAGGCCCTGTCCTGGCATTCCTGAATTCCCTGAACTGTTAAACTTGTGTGTGCTTCCCAGGACCTACAGCCACCGATCCCAGGTGCTTTTGCCCACACGTCCATGAGGCTGGTGTGGGTGAGTTTGGGAATGGATGGCTGAGAAGGAGGAAAGGCTCCTTGCTCTGGGCTGGCCTGGAGCTGGTGGGAGCTCCTGTGGGAGCTCTTGGATGCCTTCCCAAGGCTGAGGAGCTTTCCCTGTACAAACCAGCTCCTGATCCAATCCCAGCTTCCCTGTGGCACTCTCAGGCTCATGGAGCTCCGAGGTTCTTTGTTAACACGGGCTGTGAGTGCTTTAAAAATGGGCCCTGTCCCTTGCTGACCCTCAGCCCCTTGGCAGCCGGTGGAACAGCTGATGGGAGAGAGGGAATGCTGGTGGGATCCCAAACTTGGCTCCTGAAGGGCTCTAGATGTGGTTGCTGCCTGTAGTGGCTCTGCCTCAGCCATAACCATTCGGAGGAGCGGGAAGGCCGCTGGATCCATCCAGTTCATCCCCACAAGCATTTTCATGAGCGCAGTGCAGTCCTGTCTGACTGCTCCATCTCCTGTTGACCCATGGGCTGACTCTGTTCACCTGGAATGGGCTCCTTCTGTGTTAGCCCTGAGGAATCATGGTCCATGCTGAGGTGAGAGGGGCTGGCCAGTGCCGGTGAGCTTCTGGGTGCTCTGGGTAATTGGTGCCACTTGGCCTCCAGAGTAGCTGTTACCGGGAAGGTAGGATCCAAATTGACAGATAATCATGGAATCAGTGATGTTGGCAAAGCCCTACAAGCTCATCCTGTCCAATGGCCATCCCAACCCCCACATGCCAACTGAACCCTGTCCCAGAGTGCCACAGCCAAGCAGTGTTTGAACCCCTCCAGGGACGGTGGCTCCCCCACTGCCCTGGGCAGCCTCTCCAAGGCTTCACTATTCCAGTAAAGAAGTTTTTCCAATATCCAGTCTAAACCTCCCATGGCACAACTTGAGGCTGTTTCCTTTCATCACATCTCTTGTTCCTTGGGAGAAGAGATGAACATCCACCTCGCTAAACCTCCTTTCTGGGAGCTACAGAAGGAAAAGTAGCCAGCTGGAGCATGGAAGTGGTCAGAAGCCATTGCAAATCCCTAAAAGAGAGCATCCCCAAGGAGCAGAACCCAGCCTGGCAGAGAGCGGATCCCTGCATGAACTCTCATGGCAGTGGGCGTCGTGCAGAGATGGGAATGGAGCGGAGAGGACATGGAGAGAGGGAGGCACCCAACCAGTGTGAGAGCAGAGAGGTGGGACCAATGCTCCCTGCCTTGATGCCCTGAATCGGCGCCTGCCTGCACCTTCCCTGCGCACTCAAGTATTCGTTGTAGGAAAAGCTTCTCAACCGAGGGAGATGGGAAGTGCTGCTGGGACCACGGAGAGTCCGTGATTGGACCGGACCGGTGGTAGCGTGGATGCTCACCGTGTTGTGAGTGGGCAACTGTCTGCTCCACCCTGGCTCAGCTACAGCCTTCCTGGCGCACTACTGAATGTTTCCCTTGCGGGCTGCAGTCAAAGCCTGCACATGGTGAGCTCTGATTTTCCAAGGACAAATCGAGCTGGTTGGCACTTGTGGGTGTGGAAGCAGAGGCCGTGCATGCCTGCAGGGCTGGAGGCGGGTGGTGGGCGGCTCCGCAAGGAGCAGGGCTGTGCTGCGGGATGCCACCGGGCACTGGTGGTGTGTGAAAGGTGTAAATCTGCTGGGAAGCCTTGGCAAGCCATCAGTAGCCATGTCCTTTGGGATCATCCAGTGCTGTTCTGCTTTGAGAAACAGAGAACTGCAAAGTGCTTGAAAAGGAGCGATTTCACTCCAGGCTTACAAGAAAGGCGGCTCCATCAGAACCAGGCTGACTCAGCACCTGTAGCATCCAGATAAATGTAATTCCATCCTTAATTGACTTTGCAACGGGAGCAGGGCGTCTTTGCCCATGAGGATGCAGAATATCTCACCTGGCTACTGAGAGCCAGCCCTCAGCTCCTCTGTGCCGGCTTTCACTCTGTGGAGCCAGGGTTCCCACCCTGTGGATGTGGCTGGAAGCTCCTGGGTGGAGGATTTACTCGCTGGGTCCCTGCCGTCAACACAGCCAGGGTTTGGTTACCTAGGGATGACACAGGTGTTGTACCTGCAATGTTGGGAATGCTGTCATACTGGGATCCCAAAGCCGCTCTTCTTGGATAACCCCTGTAGTCTGAACCTTTGTCTCAGCCCCTTGGCTCATGGGAGCTCGCCCAGGCACTTCCTCTGGGCTCTGTATCTGGATATTTTCCCATCTCACTGAACGTTATCTGGCTTCTTGCAGTCAGTTCCTGTGGGATTGAAAGCACTGACTAGAGGATGATAGGGTTTTTCAGCCTATCATGCAGAATGTACTTGAGGTCAGTGCTGCTGCAGCCGGAAGCAATTCTGGGCTGGAGGGGCTGCTTATCCCTCTGTGTTTGTCTTCTGTTGCTGTAAAATGGGTTAATATATTTGTTTTTCTGCTTTAGAATCACAGAATGGTTTGGAAGGACCTCAAAGCCCATCCATTTCCACCCCCTGCCATGGGCAGGGACACCTCCCACTGGATCAGGGTGCTCCAAGCCCCATCCAACCCAGCCATCCTTTTTAGACCATCGATCGGAGCGTGCAACCCGAGCCCAGTGCACAAAGTGCTTTCCTGTTTCCCCAAGGACGTTAGATTGATCTGATGGTGGAATGAGACTGTGGGCTGTTGGGTGTGTGGTTGGCTCTGGACGTGCAGCTGGAAACTGGCCTGGGATTTGTCTGTGTGTCTGCAGTGCAGCCACAGGGCACCCGTGGTGACGCTGGAGGACCTGGAAGGGTGGATTTTGGGAAGCAGCGCCCCAGGGTTGGGATGTGCTGGATTTGCTGCAAAGCACTGAAATTGCTTTCAGAACCAAAACACGGGGAGAGTTCTGAGTGCATCACAGGCATTGAAATCCACGTATGCATCTCCCAGCCTGGAGATTTATAGGGTAGGGAATTCCGTGGGTATAATTAATGACTGGATTTGGGGTTCTGTGATGTGGAGGTGGCCTTTGAGTCTCATACGAAGCATTCCAGAGGGTTGAACATCAGCTGGAGGGAAAGGGCAGGAGAACTGGAAGGAGATGTCCTCTGCCTGGACTCTGTCATTCCATTGCTAAGAAATCTCCTCATTCCCAGCCTCATTCTTCCTGCTCAGTTACTCCCTGTGGTTCACATCCCTCATTTCCCTTGAGCTCAAATAGGATCATGGAACCATGGGATGGTTTGGATTGGAAGACACCTCAAAGTCCATCCAGTTCCATGGGCAGGGGCACCTCCCACTGGATCAGGGGCTCCAAGCCCCATCCAACCTGACCTTCAACATTTCCAGGGATGTGGCATAGGATAGCTTTCCCCTTTCCTGCTGTCTGCACCATGTATGCAATTCTGAGGCAACTTGACCTTCCGGTAATCTCCTCAGGCAGGGTGAATGTTGTTTAAGCTCTTGCAGAGCCATCCTGGATGGATTCTCCTGTGGAATGTGAGTTTGGGGAACTGTGAGGAGTCTGCTCCTTGAAGTGTTGCACTGGGTGATGCTGTTCACCAGCTCCCACCTTGCACCTTGCCTGGTGCTGCTGGAGTTGGAGAGGCAGCAGGACCCTTTGTGCCAGGAGCTGCAGCCATGGGGTGCTGGGAGGCCCCGGCTGTGCCAATGGGATGCACCCCTCGGATTGGCACAGGCACCTGCTTATAGCAGCGTGGGGCTGTACAGGGCTGCTCAGAACCAAATTCCCTCCCCACGGGAACACCTGAATCAGGGGACAGTTCTGCCCTTCAGCTCCTGCTCAGCTCCAGCTCCCTTTTCCCAAAGCCTCTGGTTTAGTCCTAACTGTCCCATCTTCCCTCTCTGGAGATGATGATGTTATGGGATCATGGGAGAGAGCAGCATTTGTGGTGTCAGGAGAATCAAGGGTCTCATAAAACCATGGATTTTTATTTTGGGGTTGTATATTTATCTGCATATTTTAATGCTCCTGTCAAACCCTCAATCCAAGGAGCTCATCGCTGCAAGGCACACAGATGTTCCTTTTCCTGACGCTGAACTTGTTTGGGATCCAGATCCACGGTGGATAACGGCAGCTGGGCGCAGCCTGCCCGTGGGCTGCCAAATCGCGGGAGCCTCCTGGGAACTCGACTCTGTGGGTGAACACTGCTGTTAAGGACCTTTTCCCGGAGGTGGGAAACATGCAGGGAGGGTTTGTACCTGCTGCTCCCACCAGGCGCTGTGCAGCTGCGTGTGTGATGCTGTGTGATTTGGAAGAGCCCACATCAACCCCAGCTCCTGTCCCACTGTCGCAGCCTGGAAATGTTAGGAATAATGGGATTGGAGTGGGAGTTGTTGATATTGGAAAGAAGCCCATCTTCACACATACATAGGATACAAGGGGAGTGTGGAAAAGGGATTGACATCCAAAGAGACAGGATCTCCAGTGCGGTGGGGTCAGGGCACTGAGATCCAGGACAAGTTCCCAGAGGGATCTTTCTGTGATCCTGCTTCCTTGAGCGTTTGGAGCCTGGTGTTGCAGCTCTGATGGAGCGCTGGGCTGGGACAGCCAGGGAGGGAGTCAGGGTTTGGGCTTGGCAGCATAGGAAGGCTCGGACGCGGCCGTGCTGGGTGCTGCGCTGGGTGCTGGTGTCACTAGAAGAGGATCTCTTAGGGGCAGGGGCTTTTTGGGGGCTGGGGGGGTTAGGACAGGGGTTTTCTGAGCCTGGTTTGGCCATGGGGGTTCCGTCAGCATCCTGGGTGTGCATTGAGTTCCTTGAAGATGAATTCCCACTTGACTGGGGCTGGGATGGGTGGCTGTGAGGGTGGAAGCTGGGCTGTGTGGTGAACGGCAACGCTGTGGGATGGAAGTGGCTCCATGTAGACATCCGTCCGTCCGTGTGCTCAGGCTTAGCTCCATCTGCCTGTGTGTCCGAGCTTAGCTCCACCTCTCTGTGTGTCCGGGCTGAGCTCTGTCCATCTGTCCAGGCTTAGCTCCATCCATCTGTCTGGGCTCTGCTCCATCCCATTCTCCGGGCTCAGCTCTGTCCATCTGTCTGGGCTCAGCTGCATCTGTCTGTCCAGACTTAGCTCCGTCCATCTGTCCAGGCTCGGGGGATTTGCTGGCAAGGTCCCAGCCGCCCCTGGGCCAGCGTGGCCACGGCAGCGCGCAGGCACGGGGCTGGGCAGTGGGCACCAGAGGTCGGTGGAGCTGGCGTGGATGCTGAGCTCACAGACCAAGGCGGCTGGACCCACCAGCCGGGCAGCCGAGTTGCAGCGTTGCTAAGCTACGGAGGAGCCCTCGCCGGAGCATCGCATCTCATCTCATCGCATCGCATTGCCTGCCGCCGGCAGCTCAGCGCAGCATCCCCGGCGCACGGCGCAGGGAGGAGAGCCCCACCGGCGGTGATGTAATGAGCCACTGCCAGGGCGGTGGTTGGAGACACCGGCAGCGAGAGGACGAGCGGCCGCAGCTGCCATGGGCCCTGGAGCACTGCAACCCCGCTGAGCAGCCGCAGCCGCAGCAGCCGGCGTTTGCGGGATTAGCGGGGCGGATGGCAAGCGGATAGAGGACGCCGCAGCCATTTGCCAGTGCTGCCGGTGCTCCGTAGCTGCGAGAGCCGCATTGTTGTGCCGAGTGCACTAACGGTCTCTGCTCCCTCTCTCCCTTTCTCTCCCTCGCCGCCTGTCCTTCCCGCAATGATGAGGCAGGCCCCGGCACCACGGAAGGTACAACCTGCCGCTGCATCCACGCCGGCATCGCTAGCGCTCTGCACGTACCTCGCTTTGCTCTTTTTGTTCCTTATTTTATTCGTTAGCGCTGCTGGGCTTTAGTTGCGCGGGGGGGCTCGGGGACGGACGAGGCGGGGGGAGGTGGCTGGATGAGACAGCAACAGTCGTAAATGCCTGCCTTTTCCTTTCCCTGTTCTGCTGGAGCCGTCGCTCCGTGTCACCTGCCTGTGCCTGTGCTGCATGCAGCATCCCTGCGGCTCGGCCGGCTCCACTGCCAGAGGGAAAGTTGCATGTTAATAATGGCCTTTTCCCAAACTGTGCCACTGGCTCTACCTGCTTTTAACTCTTCCAAGGGTTTGTGGTGTCTGGATTCCCACTCCAGCCAGTGTTCCTGTGGGTTGGAGCGCCGGCAGAGCCTGTGTATTTTTAGCACAACCGCTGCTTAAAGAGGAATCCTGAGAGTCATTCCCTGATCCCAAGGAAGAAGGGAAAAGGAGAATGACAGAAGGCACAGTTGTTCTCTAGCCATGCTGGGTCCACGGGAGGCTTTGCCGGTTGTTAATGTTACAGCCGATGCTCCTGATTTCCGTTTGTGATTCCTTGGGGCACAGGGAGGCTTCAGTGCAGGGCGGCTGCTTTAAGAGCTCCTGCTTAATCCCTTTCCTGGGAAAAGTTTCACAAATGCCGCTTTCTCTCAACCTCCAGCAGAAAGGAGGGAGCAGGGGAGCAGCCCAGGGCCTGGCAGGGAGCTGGGCAAATCCGCAGCCGCTGGGTTTGATCCTGCTTGTCCCGGCGTCACTGGCTGTGTATAGGATCCCACCTGCGGGAGGTGCAGACTCAAGGTGCCGTTGGGTGTTTAGAGCGCAGAATTCCTCATTCTGTGAGCCCAGGCAACATCAGAGCCCCCAGGGGAGCTCATCCGGTGCCACGGGGCGAAGGCAGCATTCCTGCCAGTGAGATGTGTCTGGAGAAGGCTCTTTTCTAATGGGAGCAGGATGAAATCCTGCCCACTCGGGTGGGCATCACTGCCCGCTACTCTTCCCTCACTTCCCAAATGGGCATCAGCTCCAGCCACTGCTGACCTTGCTCTGGAGCTGCATGCTGGCTCCCACCGCTGGAAAACCCCATGGACGCTCCATAGGGAATCTCTACAGCTGCAGTTGGAGGTGGGGAAGCTTTTCCACACCAGAAGCCATCGGAGTGTGCCCAGCGATGCAGCTCCCATGCTTCAGTGCCTGTCCTGCCCAGAGGGGGTGATGTAAGTATGAGGGTGCTCTCCGTATTCCAGCAGTGCCAACATTCCGTGCTCCCGGCTGGCTCTGGATGGAGTCTGTTGCCCTCAGAGGGACCTGCAGGAGCTGGGATCTGCAGCCCCACCTTGTGTTGGGCAATGCCAGCTCGTGGCTGGTGGAAGCCAGGAGGAATTTTGCCAGATTCCTTGCTCCTGGAAGCAGAGTTTGTATCCGGGTGCACTCGTCTGGAGCCCCAGCCACTCTCCTGGCTCCTGAGGGCAGGGAACAAGGTTGGGCAGTGTCATCAAATATTCATGTGGCAGCGTTGCACAGCATTTGGAGCCACCAGCTGGGATATTAACAGCTCTGGCTGGGTGGTGCGGAGCATCCCGCGATCCAGGAGGGCCCAGAGTTCCCATGTGAAGCTCCTACATGATGTGGAGACCAGCAGAGGTTCAAGCATCGGCTCCTAGCTCCAGCACAGGTCTCTGGGATGCTCCCACAGCCAGGAAGAGTTTTGTTGGTGAAGTCCTGCCACCTCCTTCTGCGCTCCATCCCCTCCTCAGCCGGATGCCTGACCCGAGAAGGGAGCAGCTGCATTCCCAGCCCCGCTGCGTGCCAGAGCTCCGCAGAACACAGCAAGTGGATCACTGACACAGGGCTGATGGAGAGGAGGGCACCAGGAGCCCCATCCCATCCCAGCCCTGCCAGGAAGACATTCCTTGTCCCCCTCACCAAGGAGCCGGGAACCCCAGAACTGTTGCTGCAGCTTTGCATGGGCTTCATGTGCAGGAGAACCAAACTGGCCTTGGCCTTGGACCTTGCACCGGCGGAGGCAGGAAACCAGGATTCAACCCTGCCAGTCGATGTAGCTGGCCCTTGAAGAGGGGCACTGAGAGGTTTATCCTTTTTCAAGGGTTTGGTGTGGTTTGAGTCGGGAAGATGCTCAGCATCTCCCCGCTCCATAGCCGGTAGGGAAGATGTCTGTGGGTGCTTGCGGAGCATTATGGGCAGCACAGAGTTCTGTTTCCCACATGGAGACATTGGAATGCTCTGGCCCTCGACTGCTCCAGGCTGCTGCACCATGAGGGCTGCCAGAGCCGGCACTGGGAGAACTGTGCCCGGCTCCCTGCTCTGTGCTGTGCTGGGATACGCATGCTTGGCAGCGAGTGGAAGCATCTGCCCATGCATGGCTGGTGAAGTCCCCAGGGAGCTGGGGTCAGAGCATTTTTCCCATTTTCATTGCCCCTAACCGCAATCTTTATTTTGGAGTTTGGGAAAACGCGGGAGCGCTCCCAAAGAGCTCCCACTGCTGCTCCTAAATCAGCCCCGGGTTTATCCAAGGGTTTTAAGCTTTTGCTGTTGTCCTTATATTTTCCTGGCAAGTTTTGTAGAGCCGAAGATGCTCTGGAAGAGGAGCATCTGCCATCGGAAGGGGCTTCCTTTTGGGAGCAGCCTTTTACGAAAGGCTAGAAGTGAGGAAACCAGGATTTGGCTTCAGTAACTCAGTATGGATGGACTGTTTGGAAGGGATAACCTGTCTGGTTGTAACCCATGTTAAACCAGGAATTGCTGTAAGGGATTGACCAGCTGGGAGCGGCTCTGAGGAGAAGGACCAGGTATCCTGGTGGACACCAAGCCAACCGTGAGCCAGGAATGTGCTCTGGTGACCAAGGAGGCCAAGGGTGCACGGAGAGTAGAGTGGGGAGCAGGGAGGGGGGTTCTCCTCCCCCTCTGCTGTGCTCTAAGGAGGCTCCATCCATATCCTGTGTCCAGTTCTGGGCTCTCCAGCTCCGGAAAGAGAAGGAATGACTGGAGAGGGCCCAGTGGAGGATGAGGAGGACATGGAGTATCTGTCTGAGGAAGAAAGAGTCCTGGGAGCCTGGGTTTGTCCAGCCTGGAGAGGGGATCCCATCCACACTGATCCATATCCGATGAGAGGGGGGCAGGAGGAGGGGCCAGACTCTGCTCAGTGGTGCCCAGTTACAGGACAAGGGACACCAGCACAGACTGGAGCCTGGGATGTTCCACATGGACAGGAGGAAAAATTTGTTTCCTGTGTGGGTGTTGGACGCCTGGAAGCGGCTGCCAGGGCAGTGCGGAGTCTCCTTCTCCAGAGAGATCCCAACCTGCCTGGATGTGATCCTGCACGACTGGAGATGATACTGCTTTAGCAAGGGGTGAGACTGGATGAGCTCCAGAAGGCCGTGCTGACCCCACCGTCCTTAGATTCTGGAATTCCCTAAGATCTCTCACCTGGCTTCCCAAGGCCTTGGATGGGAACAGGACCATTGCTTCCGACTGCTGGGGAGGAGCTGCGGTGGTGGGAGATGTATCTGACCCCAGCTCACAGGGCTGAGCCTTTGCTGACAGGCTGGATCCGATCGAACATCGCTGATGGCTGCATCCTTGGGGAGTGTCAGGTGGCAGCGCTTCTATTGATCTGGGTGGCTTTCAGCCATGAATTAGGTGACAGAAGTAGGATGTGAGGGACTTCAGACCTTCTCCCATGTCCAGCCACACTGTTACCGGGTGCTGGAGCAACTGCAGGCAGAGCGTTTGGTAACGGGAAACATGTTTGTTCCTGGATGGATGTGCTGGGATCTACTGTGTGGCCCCCCGAGCACGGAGTTGGTGATGGCCATGCTCTGGCCATACTGCAGTGCGAGCAGTGGGTGTGTTTGGGGTAGGGATCGTGACCTGAGGGCAGTAGTGCCTTTATTTCCCAAAAGAAAAAGGCGATGTGGAAGTGTTTGAGGAGCTTGGCATCGTCCCTATGGGATTTATGAGCAGAGAGAAAAGGAGTCTGGGGGTTCCAGCATCTCCATGGGAGCTGGTTTGAGGATGCTCCAATCCCTTCTGAGCACAGTGGTGAGGGGAGGGAAAATGTAAAGTAGAAATCCCTGAACCTTCCTTCAGAGAGCTCCAGAAAGGCAGGACGGGTTCATCCCGCTCCCTGTCAGCAGGACCTTGGAGAACCCTGGCAGCTTCGCAGAGGTGGCAGCATTTCCAGGTGGGCACAGGAAGCCCAGGTTCTGCCTTGGAAGCTAAAGTTCCCTTCAGAGCAAACGGTGCCTCTGCACTGGGATGGGTGCTTGGCACTGGGAGTGGGATGTGGGCAGTCGAGTGGGATGCAGGCAGCTGGATGGGATGCTGTCACTTGACCGGGATGCAGGCATTCTGCAGTCATGCAGGCATTTGGCCAGGATGTGGGTGATCGGTTGGGATATGGGTGATGGACTAGAATGCAGGTGATTGGGCAGGATGTGGGCAGTTGGCTGGGATGTGGGCCATCTGCCATCTCCACAGCCCTTGGTCCCACACGTTGCTGAAAGGGGAAAGCAGAGCTGAAGCCCTGAGCTCCTGACCCGGAGGTTGGGCTGCCACGGGCTCCATTCCTCAGTTTACCGGGAGCGCTGCCGCAGGGTCCCGCCTGGAGCTGCCCTGGGAGCGGGGTTAACAAGCTCCCGCACCTGATGCCAGTCTCACACTAATTGCCTGTGCTGTCTTTTGTCTCCTCTGCCCTCTTCTCTGCTGCTCTGCCGCTGCTGGCTGTGTCCCTGCTCCTGTCTCTCCCTGTGTGACTGTCTCTCCTCTCTGCCTTCCGCTCCCGCTCCAGACGACCACCCGACGGGCCAAGGTGAGCACCCGGCACCCCTGCTGCCACACGGGCTCGGGTGCTGACCCCACAGCGCGTTCTCTGTTCTCCTTGTCCCAAGCCTAGAGCAGCTCCCTGGATGCTCCTTCGCATCCCTGGGGAAAATGTCCCTGGCAAAGCTTTGTGCTCCCAACCGGAGCTCGGAGCGGAGCAGCAATGCCCATCCAGCTGCTGCTCAGTGTCCCTGGTGATGGCACAGATCGCTGCCCCCTGCCTGCCTTCCCTGGCTGCATGGGGAGCTCCACAGCCGGATCTCGGAGTGTCTGAGAGCCACGAGCTGCCAGCCAGGACAGTGTTGGTGTCAGCACTGGGAATCGCTCATGGTTTGAGTCTGCCCCAAGCCAGCCAGACTTGCTTTGCTGAGGGGCACAGGAGTAGAGGAGAGCAAAGGTGGGAGAGAAATCCTCAGGGAAGTCCGTGACAGCCGAGTGATATTTTTTCCTTTCTGGGAAGCACTCACTGCAGGGAGGGCTCTGCTGCCTCTGGCTCTACAGGGAATTCACACCAGGACAGCAACAGATTCACGCAGCCCCAGGGCAGTGGGATCCCAGCTGCCAGGCACCCAGCTTTCACCTCTGGGAAAGATCTGTGAACTTTTCCCCCTGGAAAAGATCTGTGAACTCCTGGCAGCATGGGGCCAGAGCCCAGGGAGTGCCTTATGGGGAGGGAAAAGCATGCTGGAACCATGGGAGCACAGTGCAAGGAGAGTCCGCCCCTCCAGAGGTGAATTTCAGACCTCTAAGAATCTCCTGGCAGCATGGCAGGGATTTTGCCGTGAGTCCATGTGAGGCGTTTGCAGTGTGAGCTCAGGGTAAGCAGCTTTCACACCCTGGTGTGGATTCTAAGCCAGTTTCCAGTCCCAGCTGGGAACAAACCCTTTTCCAGGCGAGTCCTGAAGGCCTCCCGCTGGATCAGGTACCATTGCCCTTGGTTCGAGTCGTGGTGGTGGTGGTCTTGTTCTCCACAACTTGTGTCGGAGCAGAGCAACAAGTGTGTGTCCTGCTCCTCCAGCCTCGCTCCTCACTGGCCAGGAACTGGAGGGAGCTGAGAGCAGCCTTGCATGCGTGCTGGGATCTGAGCTGTGCTTTGGCTCCTCTCTAACTGATCCATCCCACTTTGGCTTGGCACATGGATGGGTCC
This sequence comes from Neomorphus geoffroyi, assembly GCA_033558235.1. Classification (NCBI taxonomy): domain Eukaryota; kingdom Metazoa; phylum Chordata; class Aves; order Cuculiformes; family Neomorphidae; genus Neomorphus; species Neomorphus geoffroyi. The sequence continues at coordinate 21,557,486 of JAUMJM010000044.1, forward strand.
ACATGGGATGGAGGTGGCTGACCGTCCACTATCTCTGGCAGCTTGGACCTTCCTGGGCTCCTGGGCCTAGATTTCCAATAGGAGCTGTCAGTGCAGGCTGTCCAGTGGCTCTGAGGGCTCCAGGAGCTACCATGCTGGGTTTTGACACTTTCTGGAAGGGAGTCAGACCCTTGGACCTTCCCTAACCCTGCTGAGGCCATGTTGCAGTCTCTAAGACTTTCCAGCTTTCCGGATGTGGTGAGCAATGGGATCGTGCCGAGTCTGTCCCTGGGATGCTGCTCTGTCCACGCGGTTGCTGCAGGCTCACCCAGCAAAAGTTTTTCCATCCCTAGAGCAGCGGGAACAGGGGCAACGTCCTTGTTCTGAGTAGTGTTCTTCTTGGAGACAGCGCGTGTAGCTCAGTGCCACGGAAACCGTTTCCAGGCAGGAGCTCGCTCCGTCCCTAGGAGAGCATGGATCATGCCCAGGAGGGGAGGCCTGAGCTGCCAGCCCATCTACACAGCGTTTTACCTGTTGCAGTTGTAGAATCATAGAATCTTGGAATGGTTTGGGCTGGAAGGGACCTCAAAGCCCATGCAGTTCCATGGGCGGGGACACTGTATCAGGGTGCTCCAAGCCCCATCCAACCTGGCCTTCAACACCTCCAGGGATGGGGCAGCCACCATTTCTCTGGGCAACCTGTGCCAGGGCCTCCCCACCCCCACAGGAAAACACTTCTTCTCAAGTTCTCATCTCAGTCTCCCCTCTTTCAGCTGAAAACTTTTCCTCCTCCTCCTATCCCTGCACTCCCTGATCAAGAGACCCCCTCCCCAGCTTTCCTGGAGCCCCTTTCCATACTGGAAGCTGCTCTAAGGTCTCCTCAGAGCCTTCTCTGCGCAGTTAGGGTAGCTCTGATTACCCTAAAGTAAGCTGACAGTGGGCAGGAGATGTGACTGCAGCCCAGCCCTCAAGCGCCTGCAGCTGCTCCATCAGTGCCGTGCCTGCCCTGGGATGTGCTGGGATGAACCATGCCCTGCAAAGCTGCAATCTGCAAAAAAACCAGGCTCAGAGTGCAATAAGAAGTCAGGAAATGAATTTAAGAGCATTAGGTGCCCCAGAAGTGAGGGCTCCAGAAAGGTCTGGGAGGACAACAGGTTTCTGAGGGACCTGGGGCTTCCCAGGACCTGGAGGCTTTTCCCATGGTCCTGTCACCTGAATTGTGGGTCCAGCCTGGCCTGGCAGGCACCAATGGAGCTGCTCACTGCTGCTCCAGCTCGTCTGAGCTCCCTTGGTTATCCCTGGATTCTGGTGAACTCTTCCTGCTCTTTCATTTCCCCCCTCTGTTCCCCTAAAGCTCAGCGCTTCGTCCATGCTGCTGGTGCAATTCCTAGTGGAGGGCATGGGCTCAGCGCCTCCACAGTGGCCCCATGGCACACCTGGATGGACACAGTGGCTCCCAGCTCCGGCTCCTTCCGGTGCTTGGCAGTGTTCATCCTGCTTTCAGATGTGCAGGATGGACCATGCTGAAACTTCCCCAGCTCCCGTCCTGGTGTGCTCTGAGGGGTTGCTATGCCATCCTCTGGAGCTGGAACACCACATACTCTGCTGCAGCCATGGCCAAGGCCCCTCATTATCCCTGCTCCCATCCCTCCAACACCAGATAGGCAGGAGATGCCCCCATGTCCAGCACCTCGAGGTCCCTCGTTATCCCTCCTCTCATCCCTCCAACACCGGATAGGCAGGAACTGCCTTTGTGTCCAGCACCTCTGTTGGGATCTGCCCTTGCGGTGAAGGGCCCGGCGATGGGTCTGTGCCCACTGTGGATGTGGGAATGCAGGGAAGGAGATGCAGCACGGGCTGTAGGGAGAGAGGATCCTTTATTGCCCCACTGCTGCCAGAAGGAGAAGAGAGACAACTCCTGTCACAGTGCTGCATGCTCAGAAAAGGATCCAGTTGGGTTTTTACCCATCAGCAGTGCAGTAACTTTTACCTTTCCCTGCATCAACTGGTTACCCGTGAGTTTTGGCTGAACCAGGCTCCTCCTGGAGCAGCGCGAGGTCAGGTTCTGCTGCTGGGGAGTCTCCACAGCAGTGCTGGCCCTCGGAATGTTGCTGATTTGGAGGGCTCAGGGTGCTCCATCCATCCAGAGCTGCTCTGCAGGTGACATCCCTGCTGTCCCCAAGTGCTCTGCTGGAACAGGGGCAGTGCTGAACTCCTCCTTCCCAGCCAAGGCAGGCTTCGTCCCTGCTCCTGGCCATGTGTGACAGCCTCAGGAATTCTACCCTGGGTTTCATCTGTGCTGGAAACACCAGCAGGGACAGGGATTGGCCTGGAGAAACCCCAGAGGAAAACACAAGAGGCAAAGCGACGTCAAGGGCGCAGGGGGATGGATCAGCCAAGGACGCGTTGTCTCCCTCCTCTGACTTTCCCCCTTGACCGCATTGTTTTGCAGCCCACCCGGACCCCCAGCTCGGCGGCATCCAGTGGCACGGCTGGGCCCTCGGGCTCGGCCTCGGCCTCCGGCGGGGAGATGAGCAGCAGCGAGCCCAGCACGCCAGCCCAGACGCCTCTAGTGGCCCCCGTTATTCCCACTCCGTCCCTGGCCTCTCCAGTGGCACCGCCAGTCCCCTCACCCACAAAGGTAGGTGCGGCAAGGTATGGTGGCGGCTCTGCTGCGGGGAGAGGAGGCTCCGAAGGGGAAGAGGATGGGGAAAAGGAGGGCAGGGAGGACCAGGTGGGGATCTGGCCAAGGACAAATCCAGAGTCCAGTGCATTGAGGCTGGAAAGATGCTTCCCAAGGGAAGAGTGCCGGAGCATAGCTTGGTTCCCGACGCAGCTTCTGGCGGGATAACGTGGCACCAGCATGGTTTGGCAGGTGAAGGTGCTGGGGGCTCAGCTCCAAATCGCTGATCCCGGCAGCGTGGGGTGAGCTCAGCTGCCTTAAATCCTGGGAGGACTGTAATGCTACCCCTTCCCGCTGGCACTGGATGAATGGGAGCAGATGGATGGGCAGCAGATGGGATGCCCTTAGGGGACCCTTTTGATTCCAAACCACTAAGAGCTCCACTCTTGCGCAAACTTGGCTGTTTGTGGTAATTTTGTCAGCAGAGTTATTCCATTTTTGATCTTTAAAATAGTTTGTCATTACTTCCGCCCTGCTTTGCATTAATTAGTTACAATTAGAGCTTGGGAAAGATTTAGGGCACGAGGGCAAGGAATTAACACTGTGAGAGGACAATGAGCTCACTCTGAGGTTGTGTGGTGAGGAAAAGGCGTGTTCCTTGCGTGGCATCGCTGTGCTCCGAGTGGGAGAAGAGTTCATGAGGGTGAACTTGGACACGGTGGTGGGGTTGGGTTTGGTTTTTAAAGGATTTAGTCATCCCTTTAGATCCCAGAGAAGTCGAAAGTGAGGTGCTTGGCACCTTTTGCCAGCTCAAAGCTTTGTGTCAGCGTCTCAAGGAACATTTATCCCATGGTGTGCTTGTAGGAAAAGCCAATGGACTCAAACCTAGCCAGTGTGGAGCAATGAGTTGCCCAAACCTGCCCTGAGCTGGGGTTCTGGTGTCTGCGTGGATGGAATAATCTCTGGGGCTCTCTCCAAAGGCTGGGGCTGCTCCGCGTGGTAATTCCTGGTTTGCTGCTGCAGGAGGAGGAGAATTTGCGTGCTCAAGTCAGGGATCTGGAAGAGAAGTTGGAGACTCTGAAGATAAAGCGAAATGAAGACAAAGCAAAGCTCAAAGAGCTCGAGAAGTACAAGATCCAGCTGGAGCAGGTGCAGGAGTGGAAGAGCAAAATGCAGGAGCAGCAGGCTGACCTCCAGAGGCGTCTGAAGGAGGCCAAGAAGGTGAGGGGCAGCGCAGGGCCTGGGGCTGGAGGGGGTGGCGGGATTCTAGGGTGAATGCATCGAATTATGGAATGGTTGGGGGTGGAAGGGACATCAAACCCCATCCAGTTCAATGGGCAGGGATATCTCCCACTGGATCAGGGGGCTCCAAGCCACATCCCACCTGGCCCTGACCACCTCCAGGGATGGGGCAGCCACCACTTCTCAGGGCAACCTGGGCCAGAGCCTCCCCACCCTCACAGGAAAACATTTCTCCCTAAGATCTCATCGCAATCTCCCCTCTTTCAGCTCAAAACCATTCCCCTCATCCTGTCCCTGCACTCCCTGATCAAGAGCCCCTCCCCAGCTTTCCTGGACCCCCTTTAAGTACTGGGAGTGTGCTCTAAGTTCTGCCCAGAGCCTTCTCCTCCCCAGGCTGAACAAGCCCCATTCTAACTCAATTGCTGACAGGGAAATCCACCAGAGTTTGGAGCTGAGGAGCCTTTCTGTCACTCCTTACTCAGCAGTGTCTCCCGTGTGCTGGCTCTGCTCCAGCTGAGTCCTCGCGGAGCCATTGGAAGTGTTTGCTGCAGCAGGGGGATCCTTCTTTGCTTCTTCTCAAGGACAGGTTCCTTGCTCTTCACACCTGTGCCTGCTGCTCCCAGGCTGACAACAGGACCCGGCTATGCTGGCTGGGGAGCTTTCCCTTCTCTTTGCCTGGTTTTCCAGGGTGGATCCTTGGTTTGTCATCCCAGGGATTTATTTGATCCAGCACATCCTGCCTGTGTTCCATCTCTCCTCACCCTCAGATCCTTTTCCTGCTGGGCTTCATTGTGCGCGGGAGAAGGCGTGAAGCGAGGGAGAGGTTTTGGAGAGGGAGATGGGCAGCCTGGAGCCCAGCACCACCTTCCACCCATCCCATCCCAGATAAGCTGGTGTTAATCGGACTTGATCTTCCTTCAGGAGATCCATGGGAGTCATAGTTGTCCAAGGCTCGTGGTTTGGGAGAGGGATCTCTCCGTCATTGGGTTTCCAGGTCTTCTCACCCCTATGTGCTTGACCACAGGAAGCCAAGGATGCCTTGGAAGCCAAGGAGCGCTACATGGAGGAGATGGCAGACACCGCCGACGCCATCGAAATGGCAACCTTGGACAAGGAGATGGCAGAGGAGCGTGCAGAGTCCCTGCAGCAGGAGGTGGACTCCCTGAAGGAGAAGGTGGAATATCTCACCATGGACCTGGAGATCCTGAAGCACGAGATTGAAGAGAAAGGTGGGAAGGGGTCGGCTTTCAGGTGGTCCCACAGCACAGGGGAACTACTTGCTGGGGAGGAGAGTGCTTGGCTGCTCCAGAGCAGCGATGCCTCCTCGCTGCTGGCTGTGGTGGGGCTGCAGCTTTGCCTCTGTGGATCCCCCAGCCGCCACCAGAGCTTCCCATTGCATCCCAGGCATGGCCAGCGCACATGAGCAGGGCAGGAGCTCAGCTTCGGGCTCCTGCGGGTCCCAGCCGTGCAGAGGAGGCAGAGATGGAGCTGCCACTCTTGAACCTGGGGAGAAACACTCCTGGTGGGCTTAGAGGAGCTCAGGCTGAGTGTTAGCGCCTGCCTTTTCCCTAGGAATGGCAGATCCCACCCAAAGGTGTTGGGAAGGACTTGATAAGGGAGGTAACACAACAGTTTTGTTGCTGACTGATCTGCCAAGCACAGCTCCAAAGCAGGGAATTGAATCAGAAAATCACAGAATTATGTAATCATGGAATTATTAAGCTTGGAAAAGCCCTCCAACCTCATCCAGTCCAACATCAGCCCAACCCCCTCATGCCGACTGAATCCTGTCTCCTAGTGTCATGGGAACATGGTCTTTGAACACCTCCAGAGATGGGGAGCCTCTGCCAGGGCTTGACAATGCTTTCCATGAAGGAATTGTTCCCACTATCCAATCTAACCCTCCCCTGATGCAACTTGAGGCTGTTTACTCTCATCCGATTCCTTTTTCCTTGGGAGCAGAGCCCAACACCCACCTGGTTCCAGCCTCCTTTCCAGGAGCTGCACAGAGCGATGAAGTCTCCCCTCAGCCTCCTCTTCTCCAGACTAAACAGCCCCAGGTCCCTCAGCCGCTCCCAGAACCCCTGTTCTCCAGCCCTTTCCCCAGCTCCTTTCCCTTCTCCGGACACACTTCAGCCCTTCAAGGTCTTTCTTGGAGTGAGGGGCCAAAACTGAACCCAGGATTGTGTTGTGTCCTTGTTTTGCCCTTGTTCTGAGTCCCCTGGGCCCTCTGAGCTGCTCAAGGTGAACTTTAAAAATCATGTTCAGAAGGAGATGAGCTGGGCTTGAAACGCATCCACCAAGAATAAACCCAGCTCCATAGCAGCAGCAGCCGATCGGGCAGGCTGAGGGCTGCGATGGAATGGGAGACGTGTCGAGCAACAGGGTAAAACACAGGGAGGACAGGAGCAGGGAGAGGTGGAGATGACAGAGATGAGCAATGTCTTGGATTCGAGGTTGCTTTTCCAGAGCTGGGAGGGCTGGGAGAGCTCAGAGCTGATTGCACCGGCCGTACCCAGCTCTGCCGTCGCCCAGCAGCAGCTCAGGCACCATCTGCGCGTTGGCGCCATGGTTCGTCCACACTCGCTGGCTCTGCTGGCATTGGGGGGGGATCTCTCGGCCTGTGAGCATTAAGCCCGAAGCTTCAGCTTTGCTTCGCTGCGGGAAAGGGGCTGCTGTGTCTCCCCTCAATCTGACCATGCTGTCCTTCTGCTGCTGTTTGTAACGTCAGTGTGAGAGAACCAGATCTGTTCAGCCACGGCTGCTCCTGCACAGTTGGAATAACACATCCTCTCTTCCGCAGGCTCGGATGGAGCAGCATCCAGTTACCAAGTCAAACAGCTGGAAGAGCAGAACGCGAGACTGAAGGAAGCTCTTGTGAGGTAGGAGACCACGGATGGATGCTGCCGGTGGAATTCCTTCCCACGAGAGACCTGTGCAGCAGTTTGTGTTGGAGCCCTGATCCAAGCACTTCTGCAGAGCCAACCTGTGCTCGCTGGCCCTGGGCAGTTTCTGAGCTCTCCTGCTGCTCCTTTAAGCTCCTATCACTGGGGCGCAGCGCAAATGAGGAGGAAATGCCCCGTCAGAAGGCATCAGTGTTCTCGTCCTCTGTGTGTGCCGGGCCTGGGGTGTCCAGCATGGCTGCAACGTTGATCAGCAGCTGCCCAGGGTGCTTCTCCGACACCTCCCACTCCAGGATTCCTTAGCCCACCCAGCATGGAGACCTGGCTGTTGCCTCACCCTGGGCAAGCACGGGCCAGGGGCTTTTCTCTCTGCACTTTAGAGGCCCAGGTGGGGGCCCCTCTGGCCCCATCCACTCCCCTGCACTCCTGGGGCTGGGCACGCGTTACCTCTGCTGCAGAGAGCGGCTGGCATGGTCTGTAGCACCTGGGAGTGTCCCCTCCTGATGGGAACCATGGAAAACCAACCACCTTGAAGGGAATTCTGAGTGGGTGGGAGTTCTGAAGCTCATGGGAGAGGCGGTCCTGGCTGGGCATGTCAGGGCTGTGTTAGCTGCCGTGCTGAGTCTCAGCATGGACACAGCCAGGCTCTGTTCCCAGCCCGAGCTGAAAGCCGTTCCATGTCTGGGCTCTGTCTCTTTTCTGCTGCCGACCTCCTTCCTTGTGCTCCAAAAGGCTGGGGATGTGGCTCATTCCCCTTTGCTCACGGAGTTCTCCCTTTTTGTACTCCCTGTCCCATTTACAGTTGTTCTTTCCTGCCTGTCCCAGTCCTGTTTTTCCATGTTCTCTTCTTCTGTTGTCTCCATCCCCTGCCGCTCTCATTCCTTCAAAGGAAAGTGCATCCCAGGCACCGACCCAGCTCCATCCCTGTTCCCTGTGGATGCTGCTTCTGCTGCCAACACTGGGATGGGTGGGGGGTTTGCTCTGCCAGTGCCCACCGGAGCGATGTCTGGGAAGGAACAACTTCTCCCGCTCCTGTACCTGGGCTGATGATGAGTCTGGTTGTTCTCCCAAAGGATGCGAGACTTGTCTGCATCGGAGAAGCAGGAACACCTGAAGCTGCAGAAGCAAATGGAGAAGAAAAACACAGAGCTGGAGTGCCTGCGCCAGCAGAGGGAGAAGCTTCAGGAGGAGGTGAAGCAGGCGGAGAAGACAGTAGATGAGCTGAAGGAGCAGGTGAGGAAGAAAGACGGGCGTTAGGGGAGGTTTGGGGCCAGCTGGGGTGTCGAGGAGCTGCTGCCATGCAAGCAGGAGCCTCGTACAGGTCTGGAGTGTTTTGTCAAGTGCTCCTGAAGAGCCGCACACAGCAGTGCATCCGCACATCCACAGGGACCTGTGCTCTGAGCTCCATCGGCCACAGCAAACCCTCTTCCAGCAGTGGAGCTGTGCTGGGCTCCATGGGGCTGTAGGGTAGCTCTGGACACAGGACACGGATGGTGCCTTCTGCCTCCCAAGGCTGCACTTTGCATGCTGCCTGCTCCGTGCAGAGCCATCACACCTTCCCGATCCTCGTGGGACTGCTCTGTGCATGCTTGCCTGCTTCGTGCAGTCGTCACATCTTCCTGATCCTCGTGGGGCTGGTCCTGGCCAAGCTCGGGTGTCAGTGCCAGGGTGGGGAGCCCTGGGAAGCCCCTGGGAGAGATCTACACTTGCTGTGAGGCAGCCTGCACGGTTCCTCTGACCTGCTGTGCCAGAGGGACCCTGGCTGTGCACTCAGAATGTTAGCATTCTGCAGAGGGCAGGCTGTTAGCAGAGTCTGAAGTGCTCTCCATTAGTACCATGTCCTCCATTAGTACCATGTGTGTTTGATCGCTAACCTGTCTTTGTGGTGGGGATGGAGTTTGGAAAGCACTGGCACAAGGCTCAGCCTGGAGCTCAGCATCATTTATGCTGACCTGGGACTGCCCAGCCTTGTGCCCCGGTGCTGCAGAGCCAGGAATGACTCTGAGAGCAAAAGCCAAGGTCTCCTTCCATGTCCTTTCCTCCCAGGGCTGCTCACTGCTCCAATTGGAGCTGTTTCCCCCTATTCTCTGCTCTCCAGAGGCAGTTTAGACACTGCCTGACAAACCCTCAGCCCAGGATGGAGAGATGGATTTACAGCCATATCCTGCCTCTTGCCGGTGACACCAGGGAGGTAGAAAAGCTTTGGAGCTGCTCGCTCCAAGCAGGTTGAGCTCCAGTGGAGTGTGATGGGGCATGTGCTTGCAGGTGGATGCTGCTCTGGGTGCTGAAGAGATGGTGGAGACTCTGACTGAGAGAAACTTAGACCTGGAGGAGAAGGTCCGGGAGCTGCGTGAGACCGTGGGGGACCTGGTAAGCAAGAATTCTCTGTTGTAAGGGCTGGCAGGGGAGGGCTCACACTGCCTCCCTCGTCCTGGCCATGCAGCTGGGCTGGCATGGAGGCTGGTCCAGGGTGCCCGAGGTGCTGGGAACTGCCTACCAGTGGTGCCACAGGGCACTGGGAGCCTCTCCACGGGCACTGTGCTCGGTGCCGCTTCCAAGCAGTGCTGCCTTCTGCTGCATGCACCCCAGGGTGCCCCTCGTGCTGCTCCAAGGATGCCCCTTGTGCTGCTCCAAGGATCCCCTCACTCAGCAGGCTGTGGTGTAACCGTGTCCCCTGCTGCCTCCCCCTTGCCAGGAAGCCATGAACGAGATGAACGATGAGCTGCAGGAGAACGCCCGGGAGACAGAGCTGGAGTTGCGGGAGCAGCTGGACATGGCAACAGCGCGGGTCCGTGAGGCGGAGAAGCGCGTGGAGGCTGCGCAGGAGACGGTGGCCGACTACCAGCAGACCATCAAAAAGTACCGAGAGCTGACTGCGCACCTCCAGGTGTGGCCCCCGGCGCTCCGTGGTAGCTCCTGACGGAGCCCTGCTCCGCAGAGCCCTCCTGGCAGCGTAGGCAGAAGCATTCTCAGAGGAAGGGGGCATGGAGGGCAGGGATGGCAGGCGAGGTCCTGCTGTCCTGGGACATGGGCTTGGCAGAACACAGATGACTGATGCCCGAGAGTGGGTTTCTAAGGGAGCTTTTCTGGGAGCTCTGGCAGTGCCAGCCTGCACATGCTGCTCGGGAGATCTGGCAGCCCTGCCTTGGCTTGGTTCTTCTGGGTTTTGCAGCAGTGAAAGGAGATGGGTGACGAGTCTATGTGGATTCCTCGGCTTCACCACAGCGTGCGGCAGCCAAGCATGCGGAGAGCACTTGCATCCCTCTTCCATACTTCCATCTGTCCCAGCGCTTGTTGCATGAGGAGCCTCAGTGCTCCCCAAGGCAGGGCCGTGGGACGAAGGTGCAGAGGGGCTGCAGAGTGAGCAGAGTGTGAGAATCCCTCTTCCTTGGGCTCATCGCAGCTTCTCTCTCTGCTCAGGACGTGAACCGAGAGCTCATGAGCCAGCAGGAAGCATCCGCCGAGAGGCAGCAGCAGCCTCCGCCCGAGATGTTCGACTTCAAGATCAAGTTTGCAGAGACAAAAGCCCATGCTAAGGTAGGACTGGCAGCAGAGCTGGGAGAGGGAGCTGAGCTGGCCACGCTCCCTCCCTGTGCCAGGCTCTGGCATGTGGGTGCCAGGTCTGGGGTGGGAATTCCCACTGGGATGCAGCACTCAGTGTTGGCCTGCGGTATCGTGCCTGCCATGGAAACAGGCTGAGAAACATCCAACCTCACGCACTGCTGGGCAGAAAGGGATGGGGCAGAGCCTGCTCCCAGTGGACAACATCAGTGTAGTTCATATCCCACTGGGAAAGCTGGCTGGAAAGAAAGAGCACTTTTGAGCACAGACATGGGGTGCAGCCTGTGCCCAGGGTGAGGCTGGAGCTCCAGCCAGTCCCCAGGCACCCCCACAGGGCAATGATGGGAAACACTTCCTGGGAGAGGCAGGAAGTGGTGTGAGTCGTGTCCTGGGAAAAAATGGGTTCCAGGTTTTTAAAATAGTGAGGGGCCTGGGATGCACTGCGCTGGGGAGGGGACCCTGTGTCCCTGCCTGTTCCATGTATCCATGCCCGTTCCATGTCTCCACAGGCCATTGAGATGGAGCTGCGGCAGATGGAGGTGCAGCAGGCCAACCGCCACGTCTCCCTTCTCACCTCCTTCATGCCTGACAGCTTCCTGCGCCACGGAGGCGACCACGACTGCATCCTGGTGCTCCTGCTCATCCCGCGCCTCATCTGCAAGGTGGGACGGGCGCCTCTCAACTGCTGGAGGAGGGAGTTCAGCCTTTCCAGGAGCTTGGTTAATTCCCTCCTGGAAGCTTTGGGATGGGGCTGTCAGATCTTGGAGCGCTGTCTCCAAACCCACTGCACCATTGGGCTGACCAGGAGTCGGCGGCTGTGCCGCAGCTCTGCGAGGAGTCATCTTTTCCTTCTGTCCCAGTGGGATTTGAGAAGTTTGGAACCTGGGAGGAGGAGGAAGGAGGAGCTGGGTGGGATCCATGGTCAGAGCCCGCAGATGCAGTTCCAGTGGGTCAGGGCAGGTGAGCCCGGGTGTCTTGCAGTGCTGAGCGGGGATTTGCTGCTCCGCTGCTCCGCTCATCCCCCTTCCAGACTGCAGGAATCATTCCTGGGCAACCTTGCTGTGTGTGGGGGTGTTTGGCTGTTCCGTGGCTGAGCAGAACGGATCAGCGCATCGGAAGGCCCTGAAGGATTTCCCTCTTCCCAACAGGCCGAGCTGATCAGCAAACAGGCGCAGGAGAAGTTTGATCTGAGTGAGAACTGTGCGGAGCGCAGCGGGCTCAGGGGCGCCGCCGGGGAGCAGCTGAGCTTCGCCGCGGGGCTGGTCTATTCCCTCAGCCTGCTGCAGGCCACGCTCCACAAATACGAGCAGTGAGTACCTCGCTTTCTCCTCAGCTTCTCCAGAAGCGTGGATGAGCTCAGCAGCCTCGCAGCAGGGCTCAGCCCCTCTGGAGTTAAAGCTGAGGGATACTGTTTGTTGCCTTGTGGTTTCCCACGCATCCATCTCCTTGTTTCTGTCCCAAGAGCGGACACGTGAAGAGTTCCGATTCCCTAGGACACAGAGCCCATTCTTCAGCTGTGGCCACGTCTTGAGGGCGGGAGTAGCGTTGGGGCATGGAGAAAAAGTCCTACAAGGAGAGATGGAGGGAACTGGGGTTGTTTAGCCTAGAGAAGAGAAGGCTGAGAGGAGACCTCATCACTGTCTACGACTGCTTGAAAGGAGGGTGTGAAGGAGTGGGTGCTGGGCTCTTCCCACAAATCACAAGTGATAGAACGAGAGGAAACAACCACAAGTTGCTCCAGGGGAGGTTTAGACTGGGCATTAGAAAGAATTTCTTCACCGAAAGGGTGGTCAGGGATTGGAACAGCTGCCCAGGGAGGTGGCGGAGTCCCCATGCCTGGAGGTGTTTAAAAGACAGATGGATGAGTTTCTAAGAGACATGGTTTAGTAGGGAGACAGGCACGGCTGGACTCGATGATCTAAGAGGCCTCTTCCAACCTTATGATTCTATGATTTTCCATCTCTCCTGCCAGGAGACAGAATCACAGAACCATGGAATGGGTTTGGGTCAGAAGGGACCTCAAAGCCCATCCAGTTCCATGGGCAGGGACGCCACCCACTGGATCAGGGTGCTCCAAGCCCCATCCAACCTGGCCTTGAACACCTCCAGGGATGGGGCAGCCACCGCTTCTCTGGGCAACCTGGGCCAGGGCCTCCCCACCCTCACAGGAAAACATTTCTCCCAAAGATCTCATCTCAATCTCCCCTCTTTCAGATGAAAACCATTCCTCTGGTCCTGTCCCTGCACTTGTTGATCAAGAGCCCCTCCCCAGCTTTCCTGGAGTCCCTTTCAGTACTGGGAGGTTGCTCTAAGACCTCCTCAGAGCCTTCCCTTCTCCAGACTGAACAACCCCAACTCTCTCAGCCTGCCCTCGTATGAGAGGTTCATCCCAGTCTCTTTGGGAGCTTGATCACATCTGGGGTTGACTCTGGGCTTCGGTCCCCAAGATTGGGTTCTCCCCCTTTTCCCTCAGCACGCAAGGATTAGTCTGGTGTGGAATGTCTCATGGAGCATCAGTCTGGGTGCTTGGATAGTGTGAGCCTGGCAGTGGGCAGCAAGGAGACCAGGCTTTCCTTGGAGACTGGGAAATGCCTTTGGGGTGGGCAATCACCTTCAGGCTTGCTCAGCTTTGCTCCTGGGAAAGGTCATGTTTGAACCAGATCACTGGGAGATCGCTTTGCTCGGGCACCAAAGCCCCTGAGGAACTCATAGGCTGCTCCTGCCTCAAGCACTGGCTTCTCCTCAGAGCCTGGAGTATTTTCCTGCCCTTTCCCGTAGCTCCCAGGCCGCCCACCCCACATCTGGTTTTCTGCAGATGTTTTGGCCTCTGTTACCCGCTCCCTAGAGCTTCTGGGGTCCAGCTGCAGGTCCTGGGGTTTTCCAGTGGTCCAAGATGGGCAACCCAGAGACCAAACCCAGTGTTGATGAAGTCTGGAACACGTGCCTATCCCAGCCGAGCTGACAGTGTCCACATTGCCTTTCCAGGGCCCTGAACAAATGCAGCGTGGAGGTGTACAAGAAGGTGGGGATGCTGTACCCGGAGATGAGCGTCCATGAGCGCTCACTGGACTTCCTGATTGAGCTGCTGCACAAGGACCAGCTGGACGAGACGGTCAATGTGGAGCCGCTAACTAAGGCCATCAAGTATTACCAGGTGGGTCTGCGGGGCTGGGAGCTCTGGCCAGTTCCAACTGTGGGTGGGGAACTGGGGCAGCCTTGCCAGTGTTGGCCACGGCTGGAAACAGTGTCCTTGGATACATCATTGATGTGGCACATGGAATGATCTCATTGGTGGCACTTCCCTTGGGCTGTTTTTCACCTCTGGAGTGCAAAGGACCACTCAAGGGGCTGTGTTCTCCGCTTGCTGTGTCTGGGGGAGCAGACAGGAAGGATCATGGAATCCTGTTGTAGTTTGGGTCAGAAGGGACCTCAAAGCCCATCCAGTTCCATGGACAGGGGCGCCACCCACTGGATCAGGGGGCTCAAAGCCCCATCCAGCCTGGCCTTCAACACCTCCAGGGATGGGGCAGCCACAACTGCTCTGGGCAACCTGGGCCAGGGCCTCCCCACCCTCACAGGAAAACATTTCTCCCTAAGATCTCATCTCAATCTCCCCTCTTTCAGCTGAAAAATGTTCCCCCTCGCCCTGTCCCTGCACTCCCTGATCAAGAGCCCCTCCCCAGCTTTCCTGGAGCCCCTGTCAGGATGCAGCTCTCCTGTACCTCTGTGCTACCAGCTGAATGCAAGTGGAGCACAGGAACAACCACAAAGCCGTGGATAAAATGAAAGGAATAGATTTATTCCCATTCCCTCACAATCTGAGGGACAGGATGCTTTGCTTGCATTGATCAGGGAAAAGCAAAGTCTTTGAGTCTTTCCCTCAGCAGGGCTGGGATCTCAAGCATGTCATGTGGCCCTGAGTTTCACAGGGGGACGTTATCTCAACTCAGAGGTTCTATTTCTGCTGCACACAAGGCTGAACACTGATTGGTGTGATTGATGTGTTTTAATTCACCCCAGCTTCAAGTCACTGAGCGTGTTCATAACCCTCCTCACCATCTCCCTTTATATTCCCACACTACTGTTGAATCCAGGGCCACCAGCTCTTCTGGAGCGCTGGGGGTCACCATAAGGGTTTCACTTCCAGTTAAACACAGGGCCAGACCCTCAGAGTCGGGAGTTTCATTGTGCATTTCCCCCTCAGTTTGCTCCTGCTCACCTGGGAGCACTCGAGGGGTGCTGAGCGCCGCTCTCTTCTCTCCATGCAGCACCTGTACAGCATCCACCTGGCTGACCAGGCTGAGGACTGCACCATGCAGCTCGCCGACCACATCAAGGTGAGGGGGAATCACCCGGCTCCTTCCTTGCTCCCTGTTTTCTGCCTTTGCCCCCTCTGCCCTCCACCCCACGATAGTTTTGCAAGGGAAGCGCCAACATCCTGTGCTCCACAGTGTAAAACACAACTTGACCAAATGCCCCAACCTCTTTCCTTGCTCTGGTGAATCCCAGCATCGCGGTAGGGTGGGATTCAGAGGGTCTGTCCTGAAACACCCATGGCCAAACCCCAGATTCCCTGGAGTCCTGCCTGGGCTCTGCTCTGCCCTGAACTGATGTCGCTGTGTTCCTGCTCCACAGTTCACCCAGAGTGCCTTGGACTGCATGGGCGTGGAGGTGTGCCGGCTGCGAGCCTTCCTCCAGGTACAACGCGCTCGGGGTGGCTCCCTCGTGCCGGATTCCCCTTGCCAGCCTCTCCCAGGTTTCCTAAGGTCCTTTCTCCACACCTTAGGCCGGGCAGGAGGCCTCCGACCTGGCCATCCTCCTCAAGGACCTGGAGACCTCCTGCAGCGACATTCGCCAGTTCTGCAAGAAGATCAGGCGCCGCATGCCTGGCACGGATGCTCCGGGGATCCCCGCGGCGCTGGGATTCGGGCAGCAGGTGAGCGGGGTGGCACACAGGGCACCGCCTGGAGCCCTTGTAGCGCCATACTGGGAGCTGTGGGCCATACTGGGCTGGTGTCAGACCCTGCTGGATTGCTGCTGGCTCCAGGGACGGAGGGAGCACTCTGGTGTGCAGTGCCCTGCAGGAGTGGAACAGCATCCCACTGCTCGGACAGGGGGAACTGCAATGAGCAGGGATGGGAAGTGGGCTCTGGGCTTCGAGTTTAGTCAGGATGGAGGCATGGACTTCATAAACAGTTTATCTCCAGCCTCCAGTGACTCTGTCTGTCCTGGTGCATCCCATCTTCCTAGGGATGCTGCGGAAACAAGTTAAAATCCCATCAAGGTGAGGCAGGAGTTGAGCAGCTGGGAGCTTGCCCCGTGCCCAGGAATCCGGCTACACAGAATCCCGGTTGCGATTCCCAACCACACTGTTTCTGCCTGACTTCCAGGTGTCAGACACGCTGCTGGACTGCCGCAAGCACCTGACATGGGTGGTGGCCGTGCTGCAGGAGGTGGCCGCGGCTGGGGCGCAGATGATCGCTCCACTGGCAGAGAACGAGGGGCTGCAGGCGGTGAAGCTGGAGGATCTGGCTTTCAAAGCAAGCGAGCAGGTGGGAAGACTCTTTTTGACCTCTCTGTATTCCCTGCTGTGAAGCCGAGATCGTCTCCCTCCAGTGTTACAGAGCTGCCCCTGAGCAGGGAGAGCCCTGAGGAGGCCAAAACACGGAGGGCTTTGTGGTCCCTGCTCTGTGCTGTCCTTCGCCGCAGCCAGCCTTGCTCTGAAAGGACTGTGGCACCTCATGGGGAGGCAGGATGGGGCTGTGACAGTGGCAGTGAGCGCAGCCCAGGGCCACCTTGCCACCTCTCACCCATCCTTTGCAGATCTACGGCGCCCAGGGCATCAACCCCTACGAGTGCCTGCGCCAGTCCTGCAGCATCCTCATCGCCACCATGAACAAGATGGCCACAGCCATGCAGGAGGGCGAGTACGACGCGGACAGGCCGCAGAGCAAGGTGGGCAGAGCAGGAGCATCGTGGAACCATGGAATGGTTTGGGTGGGAAGGGACTTCAAAGCCCATCCAGTTCCATGGGCAGGGACACCTCCCACTGGATCAGGGTGCTCCAAGCTCCATCCAACCTGGCCTTCAACACCTCCAGGGATGGGGCAGCCACCACTTCTCTGGGCAACCTGGGCCAGGGCCTCCCCACCCTTACAAGGAGACATTTCTGCCTAAGATCTCATCTCAGTCTCCCCTTTTTCAGCTGAAAATCATTCCCTCTCATCCTGTCCTTGTACTCCCTGATCAAGAGCCCCTCCCCAGCTTTCCTGGAGCCCCTTTCTGTACTGTGAGGTTGCTCTAAGGTCTCCCTGCAGCCTTCTCTTCTCCAGGCTGAACAACCCCAACTCTCTCAGCCTGTCCTCTTAGCAGAGGTGCTCCAGCCCTCGGATCATCTCCATGGCCTCTGAATTTGCTCTAACAGTTCCATGTCTCAGTGGCTCTCGCATCTCTGCAGTCCTGCTGATGCCTCTCCTGGCAGGGGGCTGACCCTGGGTGTGATGCAGGGCAGGAAGCTGGAGAGGTGCAGCAGTTGCCTGCGGCATTCCAGGACTGGGACCCATCCCCTTCTTGCCATGTGGTCCCACCTGTGATTACTGGAGTCCCTTGTAAGATACCATTTTTCTATCTTGTTCCCACTGCAGCCTACCCCCCCTGCTGACCTGCGGGCTGCGGCTCTCCGGGCAGAGATCACCGACGCTGAGGGGCTGGGGCTGAAGCTGGAGGACAGGGAGACAGTTATCAAAGAGCTGAAGAAGTCCCTCAAGATCAAGGTGAGCTCCTCCTTTGTTGATCCTGCATCCCTGCCCTTCAGTGAAGAGCTGGAGGGCTGCCGTAATGGTCATGTGGTGGATCCAGGCTGCCTGTGGAGCGGATGGTTCCAAATCCCAGCCACATCTCCTCCTGAAAACGTTCTTCCAGCTGTCTGCCTGGTGCCTCCCTGCCAGAAACTTCCCTGGCCTTATCCCTCTGATGTTCTGGGAATGGGAGTGTTGGTGACACGACCATGTTCCCGGGTACCAACCACACACACAGTGTTGGCAGAGGCTGTGGTTTCTGGGCACCAGGCGCTGGAAAGGGCTTTTCCTGGTGCCCAGCTGGAGCTCCCTGATTTCTTCCCTGCTGCTCCAGGGCGAGGAGCTCAGCGAAGCAAACGTGCGGCTCAGCCTCCTGGAGAAGAAGCTGGACAGTGCATCCAAGGATGCAGATGACCGTGTGGAAAAGATACAGACAAAGCTGGATGAGACCCAGACGCTGCTCAAAAAGAAGGAGAAGTAAGTGGGAACTGGGGCTGGAGAGCCAGTGTTCCCTGGGGCAGGCCGGGAGCATCTGGGGGATCTTAGAGGGTCCAGCAGGGTTTAGTGAGGCACAGGATGGCAGAGGGTGCTGGGAGAGGTCCTGTTCCAGTGTGGAAAGAGCCGTTGTCCTGGTGTGACCTGACCACCATTGCCACACTCCGAGTGTCTCTTGGCACAACTGAGGCTGTGGAAAACAGGGACGGGCAAGCTTGGTGGAGGAAGGACTGGCTTCCAGTGTCCAAGCTGGGCAAAACATCTGAGAGAGAGTGGGATCCATAGGGATAAATCCTTCCTTCGCATGCTGTGCTGTGGTCGGCATGGGAGGCTGGTGGGGTTCAGCTCTCGGATCCAGTGGGTTTGCACTCCAAGCACAGCACCAGCAACATGCACGGCAGAGCTGGGAGCTCTCATGTCCTGGGCTGCCTGCCTCTTCCCTTCACACAGCCCTGACTCTGTGTGTTCTTCCCAGGGAGTTCGAGGAGACCATGGATGCTCTTCAGGCAGATATTGACCAGCTGGAGTCAGAGAAGGTGGAGCTGAAGCAGCGCCTGAACAACCAGTCGAAGCGAACCATCGAGGGCCTGCGCGGCGCGCCTGCCTCTGGAGTTGCCTCCATCGTGTCTGGCATTGCTGGAGGTGCGTAACCAGTGTTCCCAGAGCACTGTAATGCTGCTGAGGCTGGGGCAGGCTGGAAAGGGAGCTGGGAATGTCTGTGAGCTCTGCAGGGGATGCCTGCCTGGGATGCTCCTGTGGAGACACAGTGGTCTGTGTCTGCCTGCTGACATGTCCTTGCCTCCCCTGCTTCCCTAGAGCACAGACAGGCCATTGGGGCTCTGCTGCGCTGACCTGGCTGGCTTGGGGAACACGAGCCAATTCCTTTGTGCCTTCTGGGCTCTCCTGAAGCCCAGCAGCATGGGATGGTGCTGGGGTGGAATGGGTGTTCATGGAGGATGCTGGTCCTGAGGCTGGCAGGGCTGCTAAACCTCTTCCTTATCACACCAGAGGAAGTGTCCAACAGAAAATGCCTGGTGGCATCGCTGGTGCCTTTGTCAGAAGCTCTGGCTGCAGGATGGTGCGTGGCTTCCCAATCAAAGAGCTCGGGTGTCTGCCAGGGCTGAGACCAGGGTGGTTGTGGAGCAGCCTGGCGCCCCAGCCCCAGTGTGGCTGTGGTCCTGGGGGTCCAGGTTCCTGATCTGGACTGGGTAACTCCTGGCTGCAGCAGCTCCTGGCCCTCCTGGAGCTGTGGCCTCTCCCTGAGCTGCTGTGGCCACGATCTGTGGCTCTGGGGACACTGACAGCAAATTCTGGCTCTCTGGCAGCCCTGTCAGTCAGCTCCCGAGCACTGAGAGCGCGAGACTCAGACCCATGGCCAGAGGTGGTCGTGGAGCCACGCGTGTGTCCAGCTGGGATTGCTTGCAGCCACACACATGCTCAGGGCTCGCTGGCTCCTGCAGCAGCAGCACACAGAGTCCCATGGTCGCTGCTCCAGAGTCAGGGGACAGGGGTTGGCAGAGGACACGGCTGTGGGTGACCAGAGCTCCTCTGGCCATGGCTCTTTTCCAACCTCATCCTCGGCTTTAACTCTACTTCTTCTTCTCTTCTCTCTGGCTCCTCTCCAACCTCATCCTCTTCTTCTTCTCTTCCCTCTGGCTCCTCTCCCTGCTCTGCAGAGGAACAGCAGAGAGGTACGGATCCGCACCCCAGCATGCCAGCTCCTGCCTCTGCCAGCCCCTGACCTGCATGCCGGGGGGAAGTAGCATCCTGAGGCACCCAGGGACAGGGCTTGGTTTGGGCACAGGGGGAAGGATGCAGGTCCTGCCCAAGGGCAGCGCTTGGTGTGGATGCTGGGCAGCCCAGGGCACAGGGAGCTCGCGGCTGGTGCACTCCTGGCACGGCTCCAGGAGCCCAGGCAGGGAGTGATGAGTGTGAAACTGCTGTGAGTGCAGAGTGGTGCAGCTCCCGCCGCGCAGGGACAGCTCCCTGAGCACCCAGAGCCTGGCACAGCCCCGCATCGTTGGGAAGTGGGCACGGGGAGTGCCTCGTGCTTGGCTGCCCCAGCCAGGGACCCTCCTGGCTTTCCCGGCGGGAGCAGGACGGGAGGCGCTGCATGTTCTGTTGGTGCCTGGGTGTGTGCAGGCAGGCGCTGCTCCCCACAATGCTTCCTCTGGTCCCTTTGCCAAGCCTGTCCCACATCCAGTCAGCCCCGTGCCCCCATCTGCCCACTGTTCATGCTCTTGATCCCTGTCTCTGCAGGTGTCAGTGCTGGCCCGGTGACGGGAGGCGGCTCAGGACCCGTCCAGGTGAAGGATTCACCTCTCCTCCTCCAGCAAATCGATGCCCTGCAGCTTTCCATCAAGCACCTCAAGAACGAGAACAACCGGCTCAAGGTGAGGGGCGGGAGGTGCTGAGCTCCCGATGCACTGGATGCTGGGGCTTGGATGTGTTTGGATCCAGTGTTGGGAGGTCGAGCGTGAGAGGAGGGAGGGTGGGTGGAATGGTGACAGGCGTACAGGGCTCTGCGTGACAGAGAAGAGCCCGGCTGGGGCATGGCTGCACAATTCCTCAGCAGGGGCTTGGGCTCTGTCCAGGGAGCACGGCAGCACCAGGGAAGGGCTGTCCTGCGGTGCTTATGGCACCACGCTGGGACAATGCCTGGCTGCGGCTGGGAATCCTGCACCAAGTTGGGTCCCAAGAGGCCAGGAAAGGCCAAGGCGGGAAGTCCATGTGGGACGCAGTGTGTGTGGGATGGGGTCCATGTAGGATGCAGTGTGTGTGGGATGCAGTGTGGGGGGGATGTGGTCCACGTGGGATGCTGTCCTTGTGGGATGGGGTCTGTGTGGGATGTAGTCCATATAGGATGTGCTGGAAGAAGAGCGCTTATTCCAACCCATCAGGTGGTTCTCAGCGGCAGGGCTTTGCTGCAGGGCTCGCCGAGCTCTTCACTAACAATGGGCTGTGATTCCAATGGGAAAGGGGCTTTGGTTCCAGGGGAAGGGGCCAAGCCCACCGTCCAAGTGCAGGGCCAGCAGCTGGGAGCTGAAGCAGCCTGGAGCTGGAGCAGCTGGCAGAGTTGGGGTTCCCAGCCTTAAGGATTCCCGACAGTGGCTGATGCAGAGCAATTAAGCCATTTATTGATTAATAATGCACAATGGGGAGATTGGCAAAGCAGCAAATGCTGTAATTAACTGAGTAACGTTCCACTAATATGAGCTCGCAGACGTCTAATTATGCAGATGATTCTGCACAGTTGTGGAGCTGTTAGCGATGGCTCCTAAATAGCATCGTGTGAGTGGCCACGGCTGAGCTGTGGCTCTGTTGACACCAAGGTGCCAACCTGTCCCATTCCCAAACCTCATGGGCTCTCTGAGGGGAATCCTTGTGTCCCAGTGCTTTTGGAACATGCCTCCTCCCTCCTTGGGAGGATCCCAGCCTCTGGAGCTCTGGGCTCTGGTTTTGTGCTCTTTGTTTTGTCTTGAACCATAGAATGGTTTGGGTTGGAAGAGATCTCAAAGCCTGTCCAGTTCCATTCCCATGGACAGGGACACTGGATCAGGGTGCTCCAAGCCCCATCCAACCTGGCCTTCAGCACTTCCAGGGGTGGGATCTGGGGGTTCTGGTTGATGGCAAGTTAGAATCAGGGAACCATGGAATAGTTTGGGTTGGAAGGGACCTCAAAGCCCATCCAGTTCCAACCCCACTGCCATGGGCACGGACACCTTGCACTGGGTCAAGGTGCTCCACTACCCATCCAGCCTGGCTTTAAACACCTCCAGGGATGGGGTTTTCTGTCTGACTGCTGTCACTGCCATCTCCACTTGGTTGCTCCCAAATGATCTCACTCCTCCTAACCTGCCTCTCCCGGTGCTTACAGGGTGTGCAGCTGAAGATGGAGTTGGCCAGCCTGGCACCGCTGCACGTACCCAAGCTCTCACTCCCCAAGGATGGGCAGGGAGATGGCCTGGCCACGCAGGCGCTGTACCGCAAGACCAACCAGCTCCTGGAAACCCTCTACCAGATGAGCGCCAACGCCAAGGTGGTGGACATGAAGCAGGCCAAGTCGGGTAGGTCCTACACAAACATAGCCTGGAGCAGCCACCACGCCTTCCCGCTGCCCCGGGGAGGAACCGGCACCTCCTTCCCATCCTGGTTTGCTCCGGGGCAGAGCTCCAGCTTCCCTGTGAGGGATCAGCACTGCTGGTGGATCCTGGGGTGCTCACGCTGACCAGGCTTCCCTGTGCCATCCCCATTCGCGTGCCCCTGGCTGGGCCATTCCTGCTCGTTTGAGTCAGCACAGGAGAGCCTCTTCCCTGTGGCTCTGCCAGCTGAGCTGGGAGCCTTTTGCCGCCCCCAAACCTCCACCAATAACAAAGAACTGGAGCTGGTGGAGCTGGTGCTCTGCGTGTGCCGTGTCCAGATGGATGCCAAGACTGAAGGAGGACTTGTTCCTTCTGCCTCCTGCAAACCTCCCTCTACCTGGCATTGGCATTTGGCTGAGCCAGTGTTCTGCACGTGCCATGTCTGGATGGATCCCAAGCTCTGGGGAGGACTCATTCCTCTGCCTCCCACAAACCTCCCTCACTGATGTTGTTGGTTGGCTGAGCTGGTGCTCTGCACATGCCATGTCTGGATGGATCCCAAGCCCCAAGGAGGACTCGTTCCTTCTTGTGCCTCCAACAAACCTCCTTCTCCCCGGCATCAGTGTTCAGATGAGCTGGTGCAGTGATGGTAGCTGCCTCGCTCACCCTCAGAGGAGATTGGGGTGATGAGCACTGGTGCTGCCATGCAGCCATGTCCTCGTGCCAGCGCTGCCGTGTGGCCTTGTCCTCGTGCTGGTGCTGCTACATGGCCATGTCCTTGTGCCATGTGGCCGTGTCCTCATGCTGTGGCTCTCACCCGCTCTCCTCACAGCTCGGAGCTCGTCAGCGCGGCTGCTGGAGCAGACGGCGCGGCTCTTGGCCCTCAAGAACAGTATCGACATCCTGAGGGTGAGGAGCTCCAGCTGGAGGAACGGGAGGATGGGAGTCCCGGCAGCCCCCTCAGGCTGGGGTGGGGGGCATCTGATGGGCGCTACAGTCCTGGTCCTGTCGATGCTGCTGGCACAGGAGGGGTCATCGTGCTGTGCAAAGTGGGGTGCGAGCCCTTTGCCATGTCCTGGGCATGTGGAGTGGGGAGGGAGGGGCTGGGAGACTGGTGAGGGGCAGTGGGGAACTGGGAGGGTGTGCCTGTGCCCAGAGCTGCCCATACCAGGGGTGCCTATGTCGCAGGTACTGGGGATGCCCTGTGGGGGGACACATGTTATGGCACGCAGGGTCCTGGGGGTTGTCCTAGGGAGTGCCCATGTCCTGGGGGGTGCCCATGTTCTGGGGGTATCTGGGGAGAGTGCCTGTGCCCAGAGCTGCCCCTGCTGGGGGGTGCCCACACTGGGGGTGACCCTACCCTGTCCCCGCGCAGGCGGACACGATGCGGGAGGCGGTGCAGCAGAAGCCGGGTGCCAGCGTCCCCACCGACTTCGGCCTCTTCCCCTCCTCCTCCTTCCTGAAGGTGAGACCCTGGGGGGGCCGGGGACTCCATGTTCCCCCACTCTCTTTCCTCAGAGTCCCATGGTGGCGGGGGAGGTGGTCAACCCAGTCCTGCCGTTTATCTTTGGGGGTCCCATGACTGGGGGGGTTTCGGCTCCCCTCCGTGCCCACCCTGACTCCTGTTCCCTGGGGTCCTATGGCAAGGAGTGAGGGGGTGGTCAGGACCAGCATCCCATTCCCTCCCCTTCTCTGGGGCCTCATGATCCCCTGGCTAGGGGGGTCAGGACCAGCCCCCCCATTTTCCCCTCTTCTCTGGAGGTCCCCTGGCAAAGGGGGGGAGGGGGGGTGGTGTCAGACCCAGCTCCCCTGTTCCCCCTCCTTTCCCCACTGGAGTCCCATGGCCTTGCAGGGGGGAGGGCCGTCAGACCCAGTCCCCGTTCTCGGGGGGGGGGTGTGTGTCTCTCTGCTGACCAGTCCCCCCCGGTTTCCCTGGGGGGTCTCATGGCTCGGGGGTGTCAGGATCAGCCCCCCGATTTCCCTCCTTCCCTCGGGGTCCCCTGTTTCCCTGGGGGGGATTCCTTGGCCGTGGGGGTGTCAGTCCCCTCCGCCTCCCCTGACACCGCCCCCTCCGCAGGCTGGGCAGGAGCGGGCGCAGGGGCTTGCGGTGTGCGGGCGGGTGCGGGTCCCGTGTGCCGCCGGGCAGGGCCGGGCGCACCGGCTGCTCCTCACGCCCGAGCTACGCCGCCGCCTCCGCGCACACTTCGCCTCCTGAGCTGCCCCCACCGGACACCGGGAACCGGACACTGAGACGGCACCCGCACTCCCCCCTCCCGCTGCTACCGCGCCCGGCACCGCCGGCACCGGCACCCGCGAATAAAGCTGCCCTGAACGCGTGCCCGCACCTCTCTGCGCCGCCACCGGGAACGGGGGGACACTGGGAACGAGGGCAGGGGTTGGCGGCGATCCTCACCAGGAACGAGGGCACACTGGGAGTGGGAACCAGGGCGGGAGGGGAACGCCGGGATCGGAACGCCGGGATCGGGAGCTATGATGGGTGCTCCGGGAACGGGAAAGGGGCACCGGGCTCCGGACCGGCAACGGGGAGGGACTGGGAAGGGGAGCGGGGCACCAGGACTCGCACGTGGATCCGCACTGGGAACCGGAGAGGGAAAGCACCGGGATGGGGGCACCGGGAGGGTCCACCAGACTCGGGCAGGGGGTGCACCGCGATCCGCACTGGGAACACAGTGGGGGTCACCGGAAACGGGAGGGCCACAGGGAACGGCACCAGGGCCCGCACCGGACTGAATGGGGCTGACACTGAGAATCGCACTCGGAATGGGGCGGGGGGGCACCGGGATCCGCACCGGGAAGCGAACAGGGAACAAGTCAGGTACGGAGAAGTTGGGGGTTAGTGGGACCCACGCGCAGCTCCGCACATGGCGCCGCGCGGGGAGGGCGCGGAGCGCGGGAAGGCATGGGCGATTCCCATTGGCCGATTAGGAGGGACGGGGCGGGACAACTCGGCGTTTCGCTCGCCCGATTGGGGAAGGTGGCAAAGGAAGGTGGGAGCGCCAATTGTTCTACGTGATTGGCTGAAGGGCGGGTCCATCGCGCAGCCTGCGCTGATTGGTGGAGCCCGGACGTGCGAGTGCTGACTGGCTGCGAGCGGGAGGAGTGAGTGTCGATTGGCTTTTGGCGGGCGAGGTGGGACTTCCGGCGCAGCGCTGCCCGTTCCGGGCGGTGGCGGCAGCGGCAGTATGGTAGGTGTCTGCGGGTCAGGGCCTCGCCGCCGCATCCGCTCGCATCGGGCCGGGCCGGTGCCCGTGGGGGCTGGGGCCAGGCGGGCGGGTGTGTGGGCGCCGGGGCGGCCAGGGATGGGGCTCCTGCGCCGCGGCGGGGCGGGCGCGGGGCATGCGGCCTGTGCGGTGACCGGTGCCTCCGCAGGTGCTGCTCCACGTCCTGTTCGAGCACGCGGCCGGGTACGCACTCTTCGCAGTGCGCGAGGTGGAGGAGATCGGCCTGCTGCTGCCGCAGGTATGCCCGGGAGGTACCGGGAGGGCACCGGCGGGAGGGCGGGGGGGCGGAGCGCGAGCCCCGGGATCACAGCGATGGGGAGAGCCGGGTCCCAGAAGGGAGAATCCGGTACAAGGGAGGGCGATCGAGCGGACTGGGCACTACGGAGGGAAGATGCGGTACTGGGAGGACAAAGGGTAGGGCATCGTGGAGGGGACTCAGCTACTGGGGGCGCTAGCGGGGTGGGTGGGGGACGGGCACCGGGGAGGGCGAGTTGGTACTTGGGGGCGGGGGGAACGGGCGAGCCGGAATCGGGGAGGATGAGAGGTGCAGGCATCGGGGAAGGTGAGTGGGGTGGGCATTGGGAAGGGCCAGCCGGTACCAGGGTGGGCAGTGTGCCCGTCCTGCCTAGAGGGGGGCTGGGCCTGGTGCCAGGAGAGGCAGGGAGGGTCTTCCTGGTGTCTTGTTTCCTGGGGGCAGCTCCACTAATCCTGCCCCATTTGGTTGGTGGTCTGGGTCTCCTACCCCCAGTGCCGCTGTCCCTAACCAGTCCGTTCTCCGCAGGTAGAGGAGAGCGTCCTGACCATCGGGAAGTTCCACAACGTGGTGAAGCTCGTGGCCTTTGCGCCCTTCAAGTCGGCACAGAGCGCGCTGGAGAACATGAACGCCATCTCTGAAGGTGAGCAGGGCATGGGATCCCTCCCTTTGGAATGCATGTGACCCTGCTGATCCCATCCCCCCGCAGGGATCCTGCATGAGGATCTGCGGCTGCTGCTGGAGACCTCCTTGCCAGCCAAGAAGAAGAAAGTGTTACTGGGAGTTGCTGATGCCAAGATTGGAGCAGCCATTCTGGAGGAGCTGGGCTACCAGTGCCAGACGGGTGGTGTGGTGGCTGAGATCCAGCGTGGTGAGTCCAGCCAATCCCTGCTCTCACTGGGCTAGGGCTGGGGGACAGGGGACACTCTTGGTGATGGTTCCGTCCCTGTGCAGGGATCCGGCTGCACTTCCCCGCGCTGGTGAAGGGGCTGACAGCCCAGTCAGCATCCAAGGCGCAGCTGGGCTTGGGCCACAGCTATTCCCGGGCCAAGGTGAAGTTCAATGTCAACCGGGTGGACAACATGATCATCCAGTCCATCAGCCTGCTGGACCAGCTAGATAAGGACATCAACACCTTCTCCATGCGCGTCCGGTGAGCTCCGGTGGCGGGAGGGAACATGGCCCTGCTCCCCACGCTTACCGCAGGTTGCCGCTGCTCCGGCTGCCTGTACAGAACGGGGAGGGAGAGCAGCGCCCGGAGCGCAGCTGGCCTGGGCAGCCGTGTCCTGGCTGGAGCGCACCTGGGGGACACACGGTACACATGGGACACATGGAGGGCTGGGCCGTGGCGCTGACGCTGTCCTGCAGGGAATGGTACGGCTACCACTTTCCTGAGCTGATCAAGATTGTCTCGGAGAACTACACGTACTGCCGACTGGCCAAATTCATCGGGAACCGGAAGGAGCTGAGTGAGGAGAGCCTGGAGGGGCTGGAGGAGATCGTCATGGACGCTGCCAAGGCCCAGGCCATCCTAGAGGCCTCCCGCTCCTCAATGGGTGAGTGGGGGCCACCGGAGCGCTGTGCTTCCCAGGGGGAGGTGGAGGGAGCCATGACCATGGGCTGGGTGTTGCTCACACCCAGCATCCATCTCCCAGGCATGGACGTCTCACCCCTCGACCTCATCAACATCGAGAGCTTCTCTAGCCGTGTCATCTCTCTCTCTGAGTACCGCAAGGGCCTGCAGGAATATCTGCGCTCTAAAATGAGCCAAGTGGCTCCCAGCCTCTCGGCCCTCATCGGGGAGGTGGTGAGTGCGGGCACATCTACCGTCTGGTTGCCCTTGGCTGTGGAAATGATGTCCAAGCGATCTGTCAATCCTCTGAGCCATCCTGCTGACACCTTTTGCTGCTGATCCCAGCCTGGGGGCTGCACTGCGGGGCTGTGGGGTGGGAGCAACCACAGTCCCCATCCTCATCCTCCTTCTCCCCAGGTGGGTGCCCGGCTCATCTCTCACGCTGGCAGCCTGACCAACCTGGCCAAGTACCCAGCCTCGACGGTGCAGATCCTGGGAGCCGAGAAGGCCCTGTTCAGGTACAGTTGCAGCACTGGGATCAGCCAGCCCTGGCTCCCAGTGGCCACCACGGCTTAGAGTGAAAGAGGGCGGTGGGGGCAGCTCTGCTCTGGCTGCTCCAGCGCCATTCCCAGCTTTGGCTGCTTCCAGGGCGCTGAAGACACGTGGGAACACCCCCAAGTACGGGCTGATCTTCCACTCCACCTTCATTGGGCGGGCAGCCGCCAAGAACAAGGGGCGCATCTCCCGCTACCTGGCCAACAAGTGCACTATCGCCTCCCGCATCGACTGCTTCTCAGGTGTGCAGGGAGTAGGAGTGGGAATGGGCTCCAGGGGCTGCCTCTGCTGTGATGGGAATATTTTTCGTCAACAGCACCGCCTTGTGCGCGTGGTGACAGCGTTGGGCTGAGCAGAGTGGGCAGGACTGGGCGCGGTGGTGAGCACTCGCAGGTGCAGCACTGAACCACCCTCTTGTCCCCACAGAGATCCCCACTAGTGTTTTCGGGGACAAGCTGCGGGAGCAGGTGGAAGAGCGCCTGGCGTTCTACGAGACAGGGGAGGCACCCCGCAAGAACCTGGAGGTGATGAAGGAGGCGATGGCAGAGGTGAGGGGGCTGCAGTGACTGTGGTGGGGCAGTGCTCGGAGGTGATGTCACCGTTACGTCCCGACACATTGTGGGGGGCAAAGACTGATTTAATGAGGCTGATCCGAGTGTGGCCGCACAAAGGGGAGGGAGCTGGGGCCAGGAAGAACCTATGAGCTGCTTTGCTCTGGCAGGCCAGCGAGGTGGTGGCAGAGGTGAAGAGGAAGCAGGAGAAGAAGGAGAAAAAGAAGAAGAAGAGGGAGAAGCGGCGCCTGGAGGCCCTGGCTGCAGCTGCAGAGGAGGCTGAGAACGCGGAGGTGAGTGGGCTGTGGGGTGGGTGTCCGGTGTCCTGCATCCTGTTCCCAGTTACTCCTCACCAGCGCCCCTGCAGCCGAGTGGGGTTTGCAGGAGGGGGCTTGGGCTCCTACTGAACCCCGGGCTTGTGGCAGGTAAATGACGTGGAGCCCAAGAAGAAGAAGAAGAAGAAGAAGAAGCAACAGGAACCAGAATCAGAGCTGGAGCCAGAGGCTGCCTTGGAGCTGGAGGAGAATGGGCTGGAGGAGGAGGAAGAAGAGGAGGCTGTACCCAAGAAGAAAAGGAAACGGGCAGTGGAAGCAGACCAGGAGGAGGAGGAGGAAGAGGAGAAGAAGAAGAAAAGGAAGAAGAAGAAGAAGGCGGCACAGGACTCAGAGGAGGACTAGGGGAGCCAGCTGTGCTCTGGCAGCTTGGACTCTGGGACTGGCGGAAGGTCAGCTCTGCATGGCCACGGCCCCTCTGGGTGCTGGTGGCAGCTGTGATGTGGGGCAGCTGCGATGCAGGGTGGCCGTAGGGGACGCATTTGGCACACGGGGTTCAGGTGGAGCCCTGGGAAAGGGCGAGATGCAGTCTCTGGCCTCGCAATGCCGTGGGACTGCACCGCAGACAGTGTGGAGCTGCAGGGCAGGAAACGGCCTGGTGTGGCTGCACCTCAATAAAGAGGTGGTTGTATATCCTCTGTCTGTGGGGCCCCTGTTCCCTCCCACTGCCACCAGTGCCTTTCTCTGATGCCACACATGCTGGGAACACTGCGGCAGCCCTGGCTGTGCTGCAGAGGAGCCTTTATTAGCAGGAAGCAATAAGTTACCAGCAGGAGCGAGCAGAAGAGGCAGGGGAAACTACACGTCCAGGGCGGCTATCACGGCTTGGGTGAACTCCAGGGACGTGGCGTAACCCCCCATGTCTGCTGTGCGTACCTGCAAGGAGAGGGAATGTTAGGGATAGGGGCACCCCAGAGTGCTGGGCTCCCTGAGGCTCTGGCAGTTCCTGCTGGGAGCATCCCTGAGTGTCCCTGTACCTGGGTGGGGACAGAAAACAGAGCAGGACAGAAGCTCTAAGCATCCCCTGTGCTGTGGCCTCTGGTTCTGGGATTCCCAGGAGCCCATGCTTCCATAGGAACAGGGAGGGAGCAGTGGAGGATTCCACAGCAGCCATTCCCTTCCCAGCATTTGCCTACCTGTCCCAGCATGAGGGGATGGTGAGGGGCTGCCAGCAGTGCCTTGTGGCTGGCACTGAGCCCTGCTCCCCCCTCCCTAGAGTTTCGGGCAGAGCTAGGTGGAGGGCAGCACCTGGGGAATTGGACCTTTTATTTTGGGAAGGCTGAGTGCAGTGGTGAACACATGGCCCAGTCGTGCTTTCCCACACAGCACCTGCCAAGCGCTGCCAGGCCCCAGCTCCCCAGGATCCAGCCAAGAGGGAGCACGGAGCTGGGGTGCTGCTGCTGAGAAGCCCCTTGTTTGGCCACCCTAGGCCTTCTCTGCCCTATGCATAGGTTCTTTCCAACCTGGCTCAGCTCCAAGCCCCCTGGCTCCCCCAAACACAGCTATGGGGCACAGAGCACAGCCCTTGCCCCATCCCAGTTCCCAGTGCCTCTCCCCACACGCAGATCGTGCCAGAAAGGGGCCCACGTGGGTGTGAGGCTGCAGCCCTGTGATCCCATTTATTGCTAAAGCTCCCATGGGCCAGAGCAGGACCCCACGGAGCCTGTGGTCCCTGGAAGCTGCCTGCGGAGCATGGGGTGCTCCTGTTCCTGCCCACGTAATCTGGGGGGGATGGGGGATCCCTGCTCCGAATGGATCCCTGGATCTCTCCCACAATCCCTGTGGGGTGACTGGGGGTGGTGGCTGTGCTCTGGGCTGGGCAGGAGGAGAGGATCCCCTTCCGCCTCATTTTGGGATGCCAGGGAAGCTCAGCTGGAGTGGGAAAGGGCAGGAGATGCTGTGGGAAGCAGCCGCAGGATGCAGCGGAGGCCCCGGCTGCTGGGGTTCCTATGCCCCATAGTGGGGGTGGAGGTGATCAATCACAGACTTGACGAAGTCGGAAGTGGTGGAGTAACCGCCCAAGTCCCGCGTCCGGACCTGAAAATCCAACACAGGGAAGGGGAGAAACAAGGGAGAGATGTGGTGGTGAAACGGGAGAAGGAAGAGGAGCTCGGTTCCCTCTGCGTACCCTGCCAGAGCCAGCCTGCACTCCCGCAGGAGACATCCGGCATTCCCGAGCCAGCAAGCAGCACTACGGCAGCAGGAGCAGCCCTGGGTTCACGGAAGGGGTAACTGTGGCTGCTGCCAGCTGCACGCGCACAGGATTCCAAGCTGGATGCAGGTAAGAAAGCTGGAGACTTGCGCTCATCCGTCAGGGAGAAGGCAGAGCGGCTCGCTACCATGGACACCCACAGACATGTGCTCTACACTCACTTTTCCAACTCTGATCACCTTCTTCACCGCATCCGCGATCAAATTGGAGTGGAATTCCAGGCTGTTGAGGGAAGGAACCACGGATCAGCCCCTGCATCACCCCCAGCTGCCCGCCCACCCCTGGCATGGCACCTACTTGAGATGCCGCAGCATGTTGGCGGAGGAGAGCAGCATAGCAGTAGGATTGGCGATGTTCCTGCCCACCGCCTGGGCAAAAGGGTGCCGGGCGCCCTGCGGAAGGAGAAGCCGTGCTGATGGATTATCTTCCACAATCCTATCCTCAGCTTTACCTTTGGATAACCTGGGATGCCAGCAAGCACAGCCAGGAGCCCATCCTCACCATCTCGAAGACGGCATACTCGGCGCTGTAGCTCTCGCCAGGAACGACGCCGGCACCGCCCACCAGGCCGGCTGCCAGATTGTCGATGATGTTCCCGTAGAGGTTGGGCATGACCAGGACGTCAAACTGGTGGGGATTCTGCACAAGCTGCACAGGGGGAATGGGAGGAGGTGAGGCCCTGCACAGGCTGCAGACAGCGCCACGGGACAGGGTGCAGGAATCTATGGAGCAGCAGATCCCACCATGCCTGGAGGTGTCCCAGAACCAGGCACAGGGGACAGTGGTGGGCACACAGAGCCACTGGAACAGCTCAGGAGCCACCGCCATGTCTCACTGGGCAGAGCTTTGCAAGCCCAGATAAGACACAGCTGCACCAGGGGAGGTTTAGACTGGATACTGGAAAATATTCCTTCCTGGAAAGGGGTGTCAGGCCTGGCAGAAGCTGCCCAAGGAAAGGGTGGAGTCACCATTCCTGGAAAGGCTTAAAAGCCACGTGGATGTGGCACTTGGGGACACGTGCTTACTCAAGGATCTTAAAGGTCTTCTCCAACATGGATAATTCCATGACTCTTGTGATTGTAAATGCCCTTGGCTGCCTCCAATCCCTGCAGATCCTGCCCTCAGCAGGAGCAGAGCGGGGAGCAAACCTCGGGCCAAGGCATCTGCCTGGAGCTGCCAAGCTACCAGCAGCAGCAGCTGTCCAGATTTCCGAGCATTGTGGCTCAGCTTGGCCATCCTAGGCAGCGCAGGATGGCTCCAGGGCTGCAAAACAGGACCCTCACCTGCATGCAGCAGTTGTCAATGATCATGGTCTCAAACTTGATCTTGGGGTACAGCTCTGCCACTTCCTCACAGCACTTCAAGAAGAGCCCATCACCCAGCTTCCTATGGGACAAGACACATGGCATAGGGGTTGTGGGATGGCAGAGGAATTGGTACTGCAGCAAGGGAGTCCCACAGCAACCGGCAGAGCACAGGCAGGTGGCAAACCCAGAGCATCCCACAACACTGCACACCCACAGCCACCCAGGGGAGCAGGGAGGGATCAGCTCGCAGCATCAGAGCTTTTCCCTACCTCCAAGCTGCAGCTGTGGGGCCCTGTACTGGAGGACAGGCTGCACAGAGGAAAACCCACCCTTTCCAGGGAAAGCCCAACCTCTACAGCCAGAGCAGCGCCGCTGTGATCCTGATTTGCTCCCAAACTCACATGATGTTGGCCTTGTGCACGGCCGTCACCTTGGAGCGCCGCTTCTTGGTAGCAAAATCAAAGGCGAACTTGGCAATGCGCTGGGACTTGGCCCGCGTGATGATCTTCAAGCACTCGATCACACCCTTCACGCTCTGGAGCAGAACAGGAGTGAGAATGTGAGCAGCTCTGGCATTGCCCCTCAGCGCAGCGTCCACAGCAGCAGCCCTGGCATCCCCCTGGAGCCCAGTATCCATGGGAGCAGCCCTGGCATTGCCTCAGAGCCCAGCACCTGCCCCAGCTGCCCACACCACACCCCACAGCCTTTGCTCCAGGACAGGGATGCAGCCCGCGCCCTCCCCTCTGGCTCTGGGTGTACCCCTATCACTAAATCCTATCCCAGTCCCCCTGGTACCCCACTGCTGCTCCAGCCAGCTCCTCAGCTCTAGTACAGAAAGCGTTCCTGGCAGCATGGACAGACACCCATCCTGGGCCAGGTCCCTGACCAAGCACTTGCGGGTGGTGGGAAGCTCCCGCACCTCATGCTCCAGCGAGCTGTATTCTCCCTCTGTCTGCTCACGGATGATGACGAGGTCGAGGTTGTTGTGCCGTGTTTTGTAGCCTGGCAAGCTCTTCACGTGGACAACATTGGCGAATAAGTCCAGTTTGCGCCTGGAGAGGAGCAGGGGAGTCAGCGTTCCAGCAGAGGCTTTTCCCAGGGCTGGGATAAGTGCTGAGTAACAACCGGTCATGGTGCCATCAGCTCCCAAGACTCCTTCCCATGTCTCTCTCTCCATCCATCTACCTTTCCCTCATGGATCAGGAGCAGCCATACCTTGCCAAAGCAGGGTTTCCAAGCTACGTGACCACTGTCAGCTTCCTAGCCACCCGCTTGCCTCCTCTCCAGGACCCCAGAAAAGCAGGATCACACTCAACAGAGGCAGCTCCTGCCCACAGTCCCTCAGGATCTGCTGCTTCCCAATAGCACTTTTAACTTCCCACCAGCCCTAGGACTCGCTTCCCTCAGCTCCCAGTTCTGTGGCAGAACCACGACCAAATATAACTCTGTTTTTCCAGTATGGAAATAGGGCTCTAAGAAAGCTGGGGAGGGGGCTCTTGATCAGGGAGTGCAGGGATAGGATGAGGGGAAAAGTTCTGGGCTGCAAGAGGGAAGACTGAGGTGAGATCTTAGGAAGAAATGTTTTCCTGGGAGGGTGGGGAGGCCCTGGCACAGGTTTCCCAGAGAAGTAGTGGCTGCCCCATCCCTGGAGGAGTTCAAGGCCAGGTTGGATGGTTCTTGGGAGCACCCTGATCCAGTGGGAGGTGTCCCTGCCCATGGCAGGGGATGTTGGAACTGAATGGGATTTAAGGTCCCTTCCCACCCAAACCATTCCATGGTTCTGTGATTTCCCAGCCACTGACGCATCAGTCTGGGCACTGGGCACCAGGCTTACCGGAGCCGCATGTCGTAGGATGCCAGCTCTCCCTTGTACTCCATCGGGGTGTGGATCTTGCCTTTGGGACAACACAGAGTGGGAGTAAGAACATGGAGCATGGAGTGCACTGGCTCAGTCAGCAGAGGGTCAGAAGAAGTCTAGCCAAGTGCAGAGCCCACTCACTCGCTGTGTGGGACCTGGCAAGGCCCTTTCCCTCTTCAGGCTGTGCCAGGAGATTTCATTTCCAAAACAGGAGCCAGGAACAGCCTCCCCATGCCAAGTAAGTCAGGAATGTGCTGCTTAGTGCATTCCCTCCTCCGGGACCTCAGAAAACCCTGTCCCCTGCCAGCACCCAGTGCTGTTGTTGCAGGTAAGCAGAGCCCCTCTGCAGTTCCTTACCTATGAGGGCCACTTTGCTTTCCTTCATGGAATCCACCACCTGGTCCAGTTTCTCCTCCGATGCTGTGTTCTGCACCTCGCTGAGGTGATGCTCATCAAAAACCACGGGCACGCTGGCCGCCTGTGTGAGAGGGAGAGCCGGCCCTCAGGTCGGAGCCGTGCAGAAAAGCGATGGTTCCACAGGGAATTGTGGAGCTGGGATGTGAAGCCTTAGCCCAGCCAAGCTGCTGACTCAGCGGGAAGAGGGAACAAGATCCCTGAGTCACTCTGATTCCCATGGAACCAGGATGTTCCCTGTCACCTTGAACCCCTCCTTGCTGTCCCTGTCCCTTCAGCTGCTTCAGCGGTGGCAATGGGCCAGAACTGTTCACCACTAACATCATCCTCAATTCTGATGCTGCTTTCTGACAGCAGGGTCTGTCAGTAAGGAGGGTGGAGGGACACAAAGGGCTCTGGACAGCTGGACAAGGACAGCCCTGCACCCACATTCCTGACTGGAGCAGCGAGGGGGGTCCATGGCCTGCCTGGGCAGTGCCAGCAGTTGCTGTGGCCTTGAAAGTAGGAGAAGGACCTGGCGGATGATGGCCCCAGGCTCTGCAGGGTTTGGTCCCAGAGGGTGCCTGTACCAGCAGTGCCTTCCAGCACTCCTGCTCCTCCCTCCTCCACTCAGCCGATCCCTCCGGAGCCGTACCTTGAACACCTCCTTGACGGCGTGCATCAGCTCTGGGCCCACCCCATCTCCAGGCAGCATGGTGACCTTTAATGTGCCCTCGGTCTTCACGCTGTGGGGCTGCAGAGAGAGCAGAGGAGTCAGAACCAGCTGCTGCGCCAGAGCCCAGTCCCTGTGTGCTCTGACCCACGGAATCGTTTGGGTTGGAAGGGACCTCAAAGTCCATCCAGTTCCATGGGCAGGGACACCTCCCACTGGGTCAGGGGGATCCAAGACCCATCCAACCTGGCCTTGAACACCTCCAGGGATGGGGCACCCACCACTTCTCTGGGAAACCTGGGCCAAGGCCTTCTCACCCTCACAGGGAAACATTTCTCCCCAAGGTCTCATATCAATCTCCCCTCTATCAGCCCAAAACTGTTCCCCTTCATCCCATCTCTGCACTCCCTGATCAAGAGCCCCTTCCCACCTTTCCTGGAGCCCTTTTCAGTTCTGGGAGGTTGCTCTAAGGTCTCCCCACAGCCTTCTCTTCTCCAGACTGAACAACCCCAACTCTCCCATAGCAGAGATGCTCCAGCCCTCAGATCACCTCTGTGGCCTCCTCTGGACTCGCCCCAACAGATCCACATCCTTTATATCAGAGATTCCAGAACTGGACACAGGGTTCCAGGTGGGGTCTCACCAGAGCAGAGCAGAGGGGCAGAATCCTCTCCCTTACCCTGCTGGCCACGCTTCTGATGCAGCCCAGGACATGGGTGGTTTCTGGGCTGCGAGTGCACGTTGCCGGCTCATGTGGAGCTTCTCCCCCAGCATACCAAGTCTCCTCAGGGCTGTTCCCAACTCACTCTCCAATGGATTTCTCCAACTGGAGGAAGGCTCCTCACAGCGTGAAGAACATCCACACACAGAGCAGTGTTTTTATGAGCCCACCATACACCAGAGCCACTGGTGTCCCATCACCTGCCAGGAATCCAAAGGCCTTTCCTCCCATAGTGCTTCCAGGTGAGAGCTCTCCCTCTGCACAGCACAAACCCTCCTTACCAGGATCTGAGAGCACAACTCTGTGCTATTATCGGTTTTCTCATTCCCACCTCATCTCCTTGGGATCCTCCAAGCCTCCCTGCGTGAGCTGCACCCTCTTGCTGCGCTCCCATTGTCCCACAGCATTTTGTGGGATGTAACACAACATCAGTGGGTTTTGAACACAAAATCAGGCTCAAAGACAATCCCTGAAGGGTTCCACATGGGATCCACCTTCGCTCCCTCATGTTCTTACACAGCCCTCTTCCCAATCCCTGCCTCCTGCAGCCCGCAATTCCCTGACCTCCAGGTACCAGAATTCCCAGACCCAGCCTCAGGGGCTGGACAGGCACAGGTGGAGGCAAGGATTTCATCCAGCAATTGATCATGGAGAGATAAAATGAGAGAGCAAGCAGGAACAGAAGGACAAGAGAATCTTTCCTTTGGATTTGGAATAGATGGGATCAAGTTTAAGATTAAACGGCAAGGACTGGATGCAAATGATTTCCCTGCTGTGCTCTGGCTTGTGGTTTGGCTGTTCCAGTGGGAGAACAATCACCACATGACCCGGCCAGTACACAGGGAGGCTGAGCCGGTGGTTGGAGAGGATCTCTGGGTAAGGAAGGAGTGAGAAACACTACGTGGACACCGCTTCCACCATGCAGATGCTACCCGGGTGACGGTGGCAGGGAGTGTTGTGGGGGGATGGTGTTTTCCAGGTGCTCCTGTGGGGTGTAGGGAAGCAATAGCTCCCTCCTGTGCAGGGCAAGCAAAATCCAAAGCCACAGGACGGCTTCCAGGAGGTAACAGAGTCCTATGAGGGCTTTCCGCATCCGCTGGCTATGGAAGGACCTCTGCTCCAGCCCCCCCCCCAGGCCAGGAGCGCAACGAGAGCACTTCCAGCGCCGCTGCCCACTCCATGCACTCTGCAGTTTCCTGATTCCCATGGCAGCTCCCAGGGGCTCCAGGAACGCTGCCCGTGCTCAGGGCAAAGCCAGACGTCTCCAGGACTACTGCCTGTGCTCAGGACAGACCCAGGGGGCGCCAGGACTGCTGCCCATGCTCTGGGTGGACCTGGAATGCTGCTCACGTTCAGGGCAGATGCAGGGGACTCTGGGACAACTGCCTCTGCTCCCCGTGGCAGTTGCCAGAGGCCCCCAGGAAAACTTTCTGTGCTCAGAGTGGACCTGGGGGGCTTCAGAAACACTGTCTGTGCTGAGGGTGGATCCAGGGGTCTCTGAGACCACTCTCTATGCTCAGGGTAGATCCAGGGGGCTCCAGGACCACTGTCCACGCTCAGGGCAGACCCAGGGGGCTCTAGGAATGCTGTCCATGCTCAGGGCAGAGCCGGGGGAGTCTAAGAACGCTGCTCTCACCTTGCTCGCTGGGATCTGCTGGAGAGCAGGGGTGGGGACATGCAGACCCCGCCATGCTCTGAAGCTCTGAGCACGCAGGAGACCCTGGAATGGAAATAAGGAGATAGACACAGCAGCCCCAACCCAATGTGCCCCCCATTCCTCCCACCCTCTTCCAGCCCAACTTGCCCCCCACCAGCCCAAAAACCCCCAGCCCAGGCCTTACACCTTGTCCCAGAGTGACCTCTCTCTAGCCTGGACAACCCGCCCATCCAGATTGTACAGCCCCCTTCTCCAGACCGATCCCCTTGATCCAAATTGCATCCAACCCCCCCAACAATGCCAAAGAGAAACCCTCAAATCCAGATTATCCTCCATCCCCACCTCCCCTGATCAAATCTCGCTCCTCCAGCCTGATCCCCCATCTCGATCGACCCCTCATCCCTGCGCCCCTGATCCACATTGCCCCCGCATCCCCAATTGACCCCACAATCCCGATCAGCCCACCAACCCACATCATGCCCCCATCCCTAACTGACCCCCCCGATCAAAATCTCTCCCCCACCATCCCCGATGTCCCTGACCCAAGTCGTGCCCCCCAAACCCACCCAGTCCAGACCACCCCTCTCTATCCCCAACTCACCCGCCCTCACCCCCATCTCGGATCGTCCTCTCAATGCCCGTTAAATTCCCCCCATCCCTAAACCGCCCCCCCCATCGCCATCTCGACCCAAGTCACCACCACCGTCTCCTGCCTCCTCTGACCCAAATCCCCCCTCCAGCCCGACCCCTCGACCCAAACCGTGCCCCCTTCGCCCAACCTTCTCAGATCACACCCCCCCTCAAAACCCCCATCAGCCCTCCTTCGCCCGACCTTCTCAGATCACGCCCCCCACCCCCAAACCCGCCCCCCCATCCCCTTAACCCCCACCACCCCCACTTCGCCCAGCCATCTCAGATCGCGCCCCCCACCCCCAAACCCCAACCACCCCCCATCGCCTGACCTTCTCAGGTCAGGCCGGCCCCCTATCCCGATCGTCCCCCCGACCTAAATTGTCCCTCCAGTCCCCAAACAACCCCCTCATCCCCACCGACACGCCCCCACCCAAAAAATACCTCCCGATCTCCCCAACTTAAACCGTTACCCCCCCCCGTTACCCCCCGCCTCACCGCAGCCGCCGCCCTCCCTGCACCCAGCGCCGCCATCCTTGCCGTCTGGAGTGCGCGCGGTGGGGCCGGGCCTATAGCGTCACACTGCGGGGGCGGGGCCTGCAGCGCCCCCTACGGCCGGGAGGGACAGAGACACCCCTACCGCCCCGCCCCCCCGGACCCACTTCGTGACCCCCAGGCCCCCCCCCCGACACAGCCAGGGGTCTCCCCTTCCAGAGCCCGCTCCGGGCAGCCCCCATCCCTCTAAGAGACCCCAGAGCTCCCCATAACTGCCCTACGGGTCCCCACTCACTGACACCCCGCCCCCTCGAGGGTCCTGGAGCCCCCCACCAGCGCTCCCCCTGAATCCATGCAGGGGGCTCCCCGTCCAGAGCCGCTCTGGACAGCCCTGCACTCCACCCGGGGACCCCACTGCCTCCCTGGGATCTCCCCAGGACCCTCTGGAGGATCCCATAAACACACACCCACACACCCGGTATCCATGCAGGGATCTCCCACTCCAAGTAGCCCAGCGCCCTCCCCTGGGACCCCAGTGCCCCTCATGAGTGCCCCAAAGCCCCCCACTCACTGTAACCCTGCCCTGGGGGCTGGGGTCTCCTCAGGAACCTCCCCGCCCCCTCACTCGGGGTGCCGAGCCTTTCCCCTCGGAGCCGGGACAGCGAGCTCTCCTCTTTATTGCACAAGATAGGAGGGAGGGGGCACAGAAAGAGAAGCCCCCTCCTCCCCCACATCTGCCACTTGGGGCCGTGCAGGCACTGGGAGTCCCACTGCCGGTGAGAAAGAGCTGCCGTGCGTTATGGACACCCCCCTGCCACCCTGCCCACGGCCCCTGGGACACCCCAGGAATGAGGAGGGGGGGGCAGCACCCCAGGAGGGTGCTGAGCATCCCAGTGGGAGAATGGGGGGGCTGAGGGAGCACACAGTGGGTGAGGGGCAAGGATGAGCATCCCAGTGGAGGAACAGGGGGATAAGAGGCTAGGGGAGCCCCTCAGAAGTGCACAGTGAGCAGGAGGGCCATCACACGTCCCTCCCCGAGTTGGGGGGTCACTTCTTGAGGAGCTGGGCTCGCGCCCGGTTCAGCTTCTCTGCGATGGCGCTGTCAGTGCTGGCCGTGCACTTGGACAGCACGAAGTTCATCTCTGTCTCGTTCTTATGCTCAATGGCGGCATCAGCCGCTTGGTCCAGGTCCCTGTAGCACAGCAGGAGAGTTGGGGGGCTGTGGGGGGCAGTCTCTATCCCCCCTGCCCCCCTCCTGGACCCCTTACCTCCCCCCAGTCCCCCCAAACCTGTTTCTCCTGGTGGTCTCACCCACCCATCTCTGGGGCCCCTCCAAGTCCCTGGAGCCCCCCCACAAGTTCCCAGCCCCACTCGATGAGGATCCAGCTACTCCTGGGGGCTCCGACCCTGCCCCCCACCCCCCCAGCCGCCCTTAGCCCCTGCCTCACGCACCCCACCAGGACGAAGGCTTTGACGCGCTGCTCAGGGCCGACGCGGGGTGCATATTTCTTGGCCTCATAGCGGTTGTGGTGCTTCACCGCTATCTCCACGAAAGGCTGGAGATGAGCAGGATGAGAGGGCGTGAGGGACAGGTGGCTTTGCGTTGCCCAGCCCCACAGCCCCCCATGGGGCAGGGATTAGTCCCTCTCCAGCAGGGAAAACCCTTACCAGGTACCCAATGGGCGACTTTTTGCTCTTGGAGAACTTCTCCATCTCCTCCCAGTCCCCGCGGTTGGCCAAGGCGCTGATCTTCAGCCACCAGTACCTGGGAATGCAGAGAGACCCAGCTCCACCACCCTGCGGCCCCCCAGCCCCAGCCCCACAGCACGGATGCTGCCCCCAGGAGCCCTCCATCTCAGGACCCACCTCTTATCTGGGATCTTGAACTCCCGGTAGAGCTGCTCGGCTCGCTTGTAGTGGCCATCCAGGATGAGGTTGGAGACAGTGTCGTGCAGTGAGAGGTCAAGATACGGCTTGTCAAAGTCCTCCTGGAGGTGCCGCTGGAGTCGTAGGAGCTTGATCTGATCCTCTGTGGCCTAGGGGAGCAAGGCGACTGCTGAAAGGGTCCAAAGGGTGCCACCAGCAGGAAACTCGGAGCCGGGCAAGTGGACCTGCAGTGCCACATCAAGCAGAGGTGGCCCAGCTGAAGCCCTGTGCCCAGCTCTGCTCCTGCCCATTGCCAGGAGAGCAGGAGGGCTGGTGCAACCTCCCCAGCCACGCTCACCTTGGCAGCGAAGTCATTCTTGGCTTTGTAGTACTCGTCCAGCGCGTTCTGCAGAGCACCAACTCGCCCTTCAATGCGCTGCAGACACAGAGAATGGCCAGCTCAGCCCCTGCCCACATAGGTTCTATGGGGCAGCACCCTCTGTGGGGCAGGACCGTGCCCTACACGTGCTGGGGTAACAGCTGGGGATGGGGCGAGTGACTCCCAAGTTCTGCAAGAGCAAGTAGTTGCCCATTGGGTACCTGGTAAGGGTTTCCTTGCTGGAGGAGGGTTAATCCCTGCCCCACAGTTGGACTCGATGACCTCAGAGGTCTTTTCCAATCAGATGATTCTATGGGGGCTGTGCGGCTTGGCCTTGGGGAGGGCACAGCAGGAGGGCACAGAAGCCACCCCTCAACATCTTCCTACCCTGCTCCTCTCCAGCCCTTCGTGGAGATTGTGGTGAAGCACCACAACCCTTAACGAGGCCAAGAATACACGCCCCACATCAGCTCCCGCCTCCTGAACACCTCTCCATGGCTCTCTCCATCCATCCGCCCCTCTGCCTTTCCCTCATGAATCAGGAGCAACCACACCTCAGCACGGTTTCCAAGGGAAGCCACCACCATTCACTTCCCAGCCACTGGCTGCCCCCTCTCCAGGACCCAAGGAAGCAGGATCATACTCATGGGAGCGGTGGCAGGTGCCAAGACGTGGCCAAGGTGCAGCTCTGGCTCTACCACACTTTGCTTTGATCCCCAGAGAGCTCGGGTGGGATCCTGACCCGCCGGCACATCCAGCCCAGAGCCCACCAGCCCTTCCTCCTGCCGCCATCGGCCACAGACCTTCTCCGCATAGCTGGAGTGGACGTGGAAGTTGCCGAGCTCCTGGTGGTTGTCATCCTGGTTGTACAGGTCCTTCAGCGTCTCCCGCTCCTGGTGTTTGCAGAACTGGGGAGCGATAGGGGAATGAGGGCATGGGGAGCGGTGCCCACCCTGCTGCCGGAGCCAGGAACACGGCGGCAGCTCCTACCTGGCAGTAGAGGCTCAGGGCCACCGGTTGGTTCTGCAGCATCATGAAGAAGGTGCCACGGTTCAACTCGTTCTTCAGATGGAGAACGACGGTGTAGACTGGGGTGGAGAGCACGGTTCAGTGGGGAAAACAGGTCTCTGTCCCCAAGCACAGGCAGGAGCAGCACCGGGAGGGGAGTGAGGGGACAACAAGCAGTGGGCAGAGCCCTGCACCAAGGGTTCAAGCAGCTCCCACCACCCTCATCCCACACAGGAGGCACCAACGACCTCCCCAGCCCCAAACCCCTCCCCAGGGAGGATTCCTGCCTGGAGCGCCCAGTGCCCAGTCCTGTACCCAGGTCAGTGTCCCCGCTCTCGATGGCTTTGCTGAGGGCCAGTTTGCTCCACCTCATCTTCAGCAGCAGCGGGACCTGCTCCCCGGAGCGTGGCTCATACTCCAGCAGCTGGAGGGGTTGGCAGCGTGTGGTCACCCCCTGAGCCACCCCACCACCCACCGGCCACAGCCCCAGCCAACAAACCTTGATGGCCAGGTCTGTCCGACCGCAGTCATACGCTCGCGCGGCAATCTCGGAGTAGGAGATGCCCGGTGTGTCACCCAGCTTCTGATTGATGGCGTGGGCCACCTCCTCATCAGACTTGTCCTTCTGCTGCACCTGGAAGGGCGTGAGTGGAGAGGTCTCTGCATGGTTCTGGACAGGCAGAGCCCTCCAAGCTGCCTCCGTACCTTGTAGCAGGCCCAGTGGGCCAGGATGCGGCTGACGCCCTGGATCTCAGAGAGGCGCAGGTATTCGCAGATCCTGATGGCCAGTGGGTAGAGCCGACGCAGGACCAGCCTGGTGGGGACGAGGAGCTGAGAAGCTCGACTGGACTTGTGGGGGAGCCCGCTCAGCCCCCAGCCAGAGATGGGGACCATGGGAATGGGGATAGCAGTGCAACTGGATGCTGCCTTGGCTCAGATGCTCAGATCGTGGGGACCCTTACCTGTCCAGCAGGACCTCAATGGTGAGACGCTTGTATCTGCAGGGATGGTCAAGGGATGGCTTAGCATCAGGGAATGGTTTGGGTTGGGAGGGACCTCAAAGCCCATCCAGTTTCATGGGCAGGGACACCTCCCACCAGATCAGGGTGCTCCAAGCCCCATCCAACCTGGCCTTCAACACCTCCAGGGATGGGGCAGCCACCACTTCTCTGGGCAACCTGGACCAGGGCCTCCCCACCCTCATAGGAAAACATTTCTCCCCAAGATCTCATCTCAGTCTCCCCTCTTTCAGCTCAGAACTGTTCCCCTTGTCCTATCCCTGCACTCCATGATCAAAAGTCCCTCCCCAGCTTTCCTGGAGCCCCTTTCAGTGCTGGGAGGCTGCTCTAAGGTCTCCCCAGAGCCTTCTCTTCTCCAGGCTGAACAACCCCAACTCTCTCAGCTTGTTCTCATAGAAGAGGTGCTCCAGGCCTCGGATCATCATCATGGCCTCCTTTACACCCGGCTCCACCAGTTCCATCTCCTTCTTATGTTGGGAATTCCAGAACTGGACTCAGGGCTCCAGGTGGGGTCTCATCAGAGCGGAGCAGAGGGGCAGAACCCCCTTCCTTGCCCTGCTGCTCCCACTGCTTTGGATGCAGCCCAGGACATGGGTGGTTTCTGGGCTGGGAGTGCTGTTGCCAGCTCATGTGGAGCTTCTCCTACCCCAGCACCCCAAGTCCTTCTCCTCAAGACTGCTCCCACACCATTCTCCACCCAGCCTGGATTTAGGCTGGAATTGCCCCAATCCCGGTGCAGGACCCTGCACTTGGCTTTGGATCCCAAAACCCCACAGAGCGCAGGCAACGTGTGCTGGGTGCCTTCCTCCCTCTCGGCAACGTCCCTGCCTGGCACTCCTGGCATGTATGGCCGGCTCAGCTCCAGAGGCACCACAGCCAAGCTCTGTGGGGTGTGACGAGTGTAGGGGTCTCAGCTAGAGAGACCCAAAGCCTGCAGGGCCAGCAGCTGAGCTCTGCACCTCTCTCCATCCCATCTTGTTGCACCAACGAGGTGCCCAGAGCCCCACCCAGCATTGAACCCACATGGGCCACATTCTGCTCCCTTCCCCAGCGTCACCACTCCTGCCTGGCCCTGCCGAGGATACTGGGTGAATGTGAGCGGGATGCCGATCTGGTAGTCCCGGATGGCATTGAGCACCCGCAGGTCCTGGCACATCTGCACGAAGCTCTCTGGTGCAAACTTGTCAATGAAGCACTTGC
Source organism: Neomorphus geoffroyi (assembly GCA_033558235.1). NCBI lineage: Eukaryota > Metazoa > Chordata > Aves > Cuculiformes > Neomorphidae > Neomorphus > Neomorphus geoffroyi. The sequence continues at coordinate 21,601,092 of JAUMJM010000044.1, forward strand.
CAAAGGAAGCTGCCTGCGGGAAGAGATGCGCAGCACTGGGGCCGTGCTGGCCATGGCTTCAGCCACAGCATCACCTCCAGCCAGGAGGGAGGCACCTTCAGCCACAGCCAGAGCCTCCCTCTGCCTCACTCACCCTCAGCAGCGACTTCTGGGTGTCCGGCTCATGCTCGTAGCCGGCAGCCTCGATGCACTGGCTCACGGCCTCTGGGAGCAGCTTCTGGTCCTTGATCTCCCGCAGGTACTCGTCTGCCTTCTGGCTCTCCTTCTGCAAGGCAGTACAGATCATGGGGTGAGCAGCAGGTGTCAGCCCTGCCAGCCCCAGCACCCCTGGGAGCTTCCCTCACCCTGGAAGGGACCTTCAGGATCTCAGAACCATGGAATGGTTTGGGTTGGAATGGATCTCAAAGCCCATCCAGTTTCCAAAGGCAGGGTCATCTCCCACCAGATCAGGGTGCTCCAAGCCCCATCCAACCCATCAACACATCCAGGGATGGGGCAGCCACCACTTCTCTGGGAAACCTGGGCCAAGGCCTCCCCACCCTCACAGGAAAATGTTTCTCCTCAAGATCTCATCTCAATCTCCCCTTTTTCAGCTCAAAACCGTTCCCCTCGTTCCATCTCTGCACTCCCTGATCAAGAGCCCCTCCCATCCCCATGGGGTACGGTGGGCAGTGGTTTCCATCAGAGCCACCCAGGGGTAACAGGCCACACCTCGTACTCCTTCTGTGCCTCCAGCAGGAGAGCACCCGGGGCCATGGAGGCAATCTTGAAGATCTCCTGGCTGGCCTCTGCAGAGATGGGATAAAAAGCCACGTTAGAGATTGCCCCAGCACAGGAGCATCACCTGCACCTGCTGCAACCTGTCCTGCATCGTCCCTGCCCACAGCCTGGGACACCAGAGGAGGCTGTGCCAGTACCATCCTGTGGCAGCCAGAGGAGCTGGGAAAGCCACACCGATGGACAGCTCAGGTTCTCCTCTTCCAGCCCTCACTGGAATAGAGATGACAGGGACAGCTGCTAGGACATGGAATCATTAAGGTTGGAAAAGCTCATCCAGTCCAACCATCAGCCCAAGGGCCCATGCTGGCCAAACCAGGTCCCAAAGTGCCATTCCTCCACATTTTTTGTATCCCTCCAGGGACGGTGACTCCACCACTGCCCTGGGCAGCCTCTGCCAGGTTTCTCCACACTTTATCAATAAAGATGTTTTTCCCAGTATCCAGTCTAATCCTCCCCTAGCTCAACTTGAGGTCATTTCCTCTTATCCCATCCCTTGTTCCTTGGGACCAGAGCCTGATCCCTACCTGGCTCCAACCCCCCTTCCAGGAGCTGCAGAGAGCGATGAGGTCTCCCCTCAGCCTTCTCTTCTCTAAGCTAAACAGCCCCTAGGGCCCTCAGCCACTCCCAGAACCCCTGTTCTCCAGCCTCTTCCCCAGGTCCATTCCCTTCTCTGGATGTGCTCCAGATCCTCAAGGTCTTTCCTGGAGTGAGGGGCCAAAACTGAACCCAGAATTCAAGATGCTGAGTGCAGAGGGGCGATCTGTCCCCTGCTGCTGATGGCCACACCACCAGCCAGGATGCTGGTGGTGTTCTTGGCCACCTGAGCCACTGCTGGCTCACATTCAGTCACTGTTGACCAGCACTTCCAGGTCCTTTTCCACAGGGCAGCTTTCCAGCTGCTCTTCCCTAAGCCTGGGGTTGACATGTGCGTCCCAAGGAGGTTTTCCCCACACTGAGCCACCGCAGCTCCCGGGCAGCTCCGCTCTGGAAGCGCAAGGCTGGCAGCCGTGTGGGAGGTGGGGAACAGGCGTCCTGAGCTGTGTAAGGGGTTTTGAGGCTGGGGAGCAGCCCCTGCTCAGGACACAGGGACACAGCAGAGCTGGGAGGGGAGCAGAACTGTGATGGTGTTGAGGAAGCAGGGAAGCCAGGGCCAGGCAGGGAGTCGGTGGGTTCCTGGCACGGCTCCTCTCCACTGTGGGGCTCCCACCACCTCCTGAGTGGCCAAGAAGGGCTGGGCAGGCTCCAAGTGGAGCCAGGGGGCCACATCCCGGGCACGGAGTGGTGCAGAAGACTTCCCCAGGTGCAGGATGTCCCACTCGGTGCCATCTCACCTGGGATCTCATGCAGGAACTCGTGGGAGGTGCGAGACAAGATCCGGACCCCGTCCAGCTCAGGCACCAGGTAGGAGTCCTCATCCAGGACAAACCTGTACTCCCCGCTAAGGGCTTGCTAGAAGAAAGCGGCGCTGGGTGCAACCCAGCCCTGCCAATGCTACGGAGAGAACCCCTGGAGCCACCATCCCCCCGTGATCATGACTCCCCTTTCCATAGAGAGGCAGTGGGGCACAGAATCGGCATCTGGGATGGAAAGGAATGCCCTCTTGCCCTTGGGAACTGGGATTGGACCTCAGCATGGCTGGCACTCCCAGCTTGGGGGCTTTGGTGGCTCCTGGCACCAGCTCTGCTCTCAGAGCCAAGGGAGAGCAGGACCCTGCAGCAGGGAGGCTTGGAGAGGGCAGGTGGCCAGGAGGGGGTTTCACTGCTCTACAGGACCGGGCTGGCCAGGGCCATGCAGGGGAGGTGGCAGAAGAGCAGAGGACAGGAACAAGACTGAGCTCCTCCAATCACCCTGGGCTGCTGCTGACACCAAGGGGGCTCCAGGATAATTGGTGCCCATGGCGGAGGCCCAGTGAGGGACCACAATGCCTGCACTTTGAGCTGGCCTTTGGAAAGGACCTGATCCCTCTTCCCCAAAGGATACTGGATGCACTCCGTGGAGTTCCCCACCACCATCAGCTGCCGGTCCCAGGCCACCACCACCGCTCGCTGCCGGCTCCGGGGACGCATGCACCTGCAGGCAGACAGTCCTGGCTTAACCCCAGCTCTGCTGCAGCCCCTACGCCGGTAGTGGGGATGTGAGAGGCTCCCAGGGAGGCCATGGTGTGGCTGCAGGGCTGAGGGAACCCTGGCAAAGGCTCAGGGTACTGGAGGAGCATGGGTGGCATGGTCAGACCACTCACCAAACCATCTGCTTGGGCGCAGAGCGGATGCTGCAGTTGAACTCGCAGAGCTTCTCCTGCAGCCAAAGAGAGATGGGTCAGAGGGATGGTGGCATAGGGACCAGTGGCATCCATTGTGCCACCACCACACGTTGAGGGGAGCTGCTGGGGGATGCGCAGCACAGCCCAGGCGGCATCACAGCACGAGTGCCGTGCCATGAGTGGGTCCCATGGGAGCATCCAGCCCTATCTGCAGCTCCAGAGGCAGCCAGGGCTGTAGCGGACGCAGCCAAAGGGCAAGGATGCTGTGGGAGGACCCAAACCCAGTGTAGGATGATCCCTCCAGTGCTGTGGCACGTGGAGCAGGGAGCTGCTTGTGCTCCAGTGAGACCCGAATGGGAATGGAGCCGAGAGGAGCACGATTGGTCTTGGAGGGCAAGGAGTCAACTGGCACCACACAGCACGAGCCCCACAGCACCATGGAATTTGCAAGGTGGAATCACAATGCAGAAGCAGGGCCCTTGTGGCATAGGGAGTACCTTGGCAGCATGGATAAGGGCCCCCAAGGAACACATCCACGTAGCTTTTAATTCCCTCCACGGATGGGGACTCCACCATCACCTTGGGCAGCCTCTGCCAGTGCTGACAACACTTTCCCTGAAGAATTTTTTTCCTAATATCCAACCTAAACCTCCCCTGGCACAGCTTGAGGCCACTTCCTCTCATTCCATCACTTGCTCCTTGGGAGAAGGGCTGATTATCTGGGAGTTTGGGCAAAGAAAATGAGGTGCAAGGCCAGCAAAAAGGTGGCTCCAGAAATAGAAACAGTGGGAAGCAAGGTATGAAATCAGGGGAAGAGGAAAGGGTGAATATCCAGAGAGCAGGAGCGCAGCCATGAGTCCACAGGAACACGCATGGACACCCCATGCTGCTGGATCTGCCACGAGAGAGGAGCAAGAATGGGCTGATAACAAACACTGTGCGACAGGAGGAAAGAGATGCTCACCTTCAGGGACGTCAGCCCCATCCAGATGTAGCCGGAGTCGGTGAAGAGCGCCAGGCAGCGGTAGTTGAAGGAGACGGCCATCTGGAGGTAGGAGCCGGCCGAGGGGCTCATCCCAGGAGGGGTCTGGGACAGGGAAAGGGACAGGGAAGGACCAGCCAGCAAGAGCTGGAGGCTGCAGAGCATCCCCTGGGACAGCAGGGACAGGGAAGGATCAGCTCCCTGTGGATATCGGGATGCTGCCCACTCACCACCACGGAGCAGGAGGTGTTGTCCAGGAGGTAGAGGTCCTGTCCCACTGCCAGCAGGACAATGGTGACTCTGTCCTGGGACAGCACAGCCCAGCAGGATGGCGGCTTCTGCAGACCTGCCAGACACCAGCATTAGCCCCCATTCCCGGCTGGGGCCGGGGGCAGCGGGTAGGGGACGCACCGGGAACCTCGGGCATCCTGCGCAGCTTCAGGTCATCAATGTTGGTGGCCAGGGAGAAGCGGTGAGCGCCGGTGAGGATGGCCACACCGGTGCCGTACTCCGTGTGGAACACCTTCGCCTCCAGCACATGGTTCTGCAGCACCTCCTGCAACCACGGACAGAGAGCTGGGACGGAGCAGCCAGGGCTCGGCACTGCACTGCCAGTGCTCCAGGAATGGGACCAGCCCGGGGAGTATCCCAGCTTGGAAAAGCCTTGCTCCTGCAGTGAACAGGGGATCATTCCAGCCCCAGGAGCCAAGGGGCCAGCTCATTCCTGAAGGCAGGCTGGGAGAGCCCCAGGCTCCTCGCTGTGCCCTGAGGGGCTGTTGGAGTGCTCGGGGAGGACCTCGCAGCATTGGTTTTCCATGGCACAACCCCAGTCCCTGGCATCTCCCGAGCTCGCCATCCTCTCCCTGCTCACATTGCCCATGCTGAAGTGGCGCTTGAACTCGCAGAAGAGGTTGTAGATGAGAACGGTGCCATCCTCCTGGATGCACAGCAGGTCCTCACTGACCGTCCAGCCCAGCTGCACCAGCTGGCCACTTTTCCACTGCAGAGAGGACACACATGAGTCTTCCCGACCAGCCCAGCCCTACGGATGTCCCTCCACGAGCCATACATGAAGCCAACAGCATCCACAGCCCCAATAGCCCCGTTTCTGCAGGACGCTGTGGTCACAGCAGCTTTTCTTGTCCCTCCTGGTCCTCACTGCCCTGCATCCCCCTGAGTGTGGAAGGTCGGATGCTCCTGCAACACCACTGGGCTCCCGCCCTGATGTGACCCCCTCTCCCAGGGCTGGGCAGCCTCCCTCTCCCCATTCTGCCCTCGTGCATTCCCATGTCCCAGCAGCTTTTCCCAAGCTTTCAGGGGGTGGCAGGAGCCACACAAAGAGCTCAGGGAGCCGAGGATGCATGGCAGCAATCCGTTTCCCCATGGAAAGAGCAGAGGAGCTGCCCAAGGGCTGGCAAACTAGTGGGTGGCACAGGCAGAGGCGACTGCTGCCTCGCATCCCAATGATTCACTGCAACACCCAGCCCGTATCTTGGCCACAGAGCCATCGGAGAACCCTTCCACAGCCTCCTGATGCAGGCTTATCCCTCCCAGGGGCTGAACTGCAGCCGCTGGTGTTCCCTGAGGGGCAGCCAGGGGACTGTCCAGTGATTTCGAGCTCCCTGGCGCACCCTAAGCCCCCTGCCCCAACCCAAGACCTCTGGTGTGTCCCAGCCCTCCAAAGAGCACCCGAGGTTAAAGGAGGGGGATCGATCCCAGGCCGGCTCACCGGGATGCTGGCCAGGAGAAGGCCGGAGGCTGAGTAGATCTCCAGCAGCGGGCGAGCGCTGGGTGATTTCTCCTTCCGAGCATAGTTCTTCAGCAGAGCTGGAGATGGGATGGGACACAATGCTCAATCCGAGCTCTGTCCACGCTGCAGTCCCTACCGGGGGTATGGGACAGCCCCTGGCTGTGGCCTGGGGGGATTCCTGCCCCATTGTGGGGTCCCAGGGTCCTGCCCTACCTATGGGCCCCCCATACGGGGCGGCTGCGACCAGGCAGTCCCGCAAGTCCTCCTTCAGGCCCCACTCCATGGTGTACAGCTCAAACTTCCTACAGGACACAGACGGACATATGGATGGACAGAGGGCTAGGGATGGCACCCACCCCACGCACCAGGACCCCCCAGCCAGCCCCATGGTCACTCCAGGACCCCCAGACCTGCCCCAAGACCCACAGCTGCCCTGGGACCCTCCAACCCTGCGACTCCCCAGCCTCAAGAGCCCTGGCCAGCCCCAAAGCCTGCGGCCACCCTGGGAAGCCCCATCCCCAGGACCCCCAGACCTGTCTCAAGACTTACGGCCATCCCAAGACCCCACAACCAACTCCTGGACCTCTAGACCTTCCCCAAAGCCAGCAGCCACCTTGGGACCCCCCAGCCCTGGAACCCCCCAGCCCTGCCCCAAGGCCCACAGCCACCCCTGGACCCCTAGGGCAGTCCCAGGAACCTTCCCCAAGGCCCATGATCACCCCAGGACCCCTTGACCAGGCCTGGAACCCCCCAGCCAGCTCCAAGGCCCACAGCCACTCCAGCACCCCCAGCCCTGGGAACTCCCTCACCCCAGAATCCCCTCCTCTGGATCCCCGAAGCCCAGGACCCCTCGCCCCCCCCGGGATCCCACCTCCGCCCCAGATCCCACCCCCTGGAACCCGTCCCACCCCAGGACACCCCTCACCCCCTGGAACCCATCCCAGCGCGGAACCTCTCTCACCCCCTGGAAAACGCCCCCCATACCGGGACCCCTCGGACCCCAGGACCCTCCGCCCCTCACCGGTAGAAGGCCTCCTCGCCCAGCGGGTTCCAGTTGGCCGTGTAGCAGTCCATGATGCCGGGGCAGGAGGGGACGGGAGGAGATGGGGATGGAGCAAGACGAGCCCTCAGCCTGCGCTTCCGCCCGGCCCGGCCCGCCGCGACGCCCCTGCCGCCATCTTGAGTGAGGGCACGGGGCGGGACACTCGGGAGCGGAACTCGCCGCCATTTTGAGTGAGGGCACTGCTTGCGGCGTCTCAGCTGGCTTTAACGAAGGCAGTGCCTCCCTGCCTCCTGTCTATGGGCCCTACTGTCCCCTGTCCCCAAGCTGGCCCTGACCCTAAGTGTCCCCTGTCGGATCCCGTTCTCATAGTGTCCCCTGTCCCCTTTGTATCCCTCTCCCAGGGTGTCCCTGAGGCGTTCCCTGGCCTAGGGTGTCCCATGTCTCCTGGGTGTCCTTGGCCCTGAGTGGCCCTTGGCCCTGAGTGACATTGTCTCCAGGTGTCTCTGTCCCTGGGTGTCCCTGACCCTCCCAGGGAGTCCCTGTCCCCTGCGTGACCCCTGTTCCCTTAGTGTCTCCTGTCCCCAAAGTGTCCCTAACGGTTCCCTGTTGCCATGGGGCTCGGGCACACCAACATGTACAGACACATGTGTGTGCACGCACACAGAACTGCAGGCACATGCATGCACACGCATGCATACACCCTTACACCCTTATACGCACCCTTGCATGCACACACATGCACGGCCCTGCACACGCATGCCTGCACACGCAGCCTTGTGTCCACACGTGCCCACACACGCACGCCCGCACACACACGTGCCGACACACACCCACACCGCCTTCCCACAGGTTTCATTTATTTCTCACTGCTAGAAAACCCGGAACCGCCCTGGCAGCACAGCCAGAGCTGGCACCATCCCCCATGCCCAACATCTTGAGGTGCCACAGTGGTGCCAAGGGCAGGGGCGCTGTGGTGGTGCCTCGTGAGTCAGGACCAGGATCAGGGATGCCGCGGCAGAGTCTCGCGTGCCAGGACTTGGGTGCCATGGCACTGCCTCATGTGGCATCGCTTGCATCAGAGGGTGCCATGGGGGTGCCTCATGTGCCAGAACCTGGGTCAGGGATGCCACGGTGGTGCCTCGCATAGCACAGCCGGCATCAGGGAATGTCACGGTGGTGCCTCATATGCCAGGATCAGGACTGGAATGCCACAGCGGTGCCTTGTATACCAGGGTCAGGAATGCCACAGTGGTACCTGCTGTGCCAGGACCAGGGTCCAGCGTGCCACAGCTGTGCCCTGCATGCTGGCGTTGTGGCACCATGGTGGTGCCTAGCATACTGGGATCAGGGTCAAGGATGCTGAGGTGGTGCCTCATCTGCCAGGATCGGGGATGCTGCAGTTGTGCCTCGTGTGCCAGGACCAGAGTCAGTGATGCTGTGGCAGTGATTCGTGTGGCATGGCCGGTATCAGGGATGCCACAGTGGTGCTTTGTGTACCGGGACCAGAGTCAGGAATGCCACAGCGGTGCCTTGTGTTGTGTGCCAGGACCAGGATCGGGGATGCCATGGTGGTGTCTCATGTGCCAGGATCAGGGTCTGGGGTGCCGCAGCTGTGCCCCACATGCCAGCATTGTGGCACCACGGTGGTGCCTAACGTGGCGGGTCAGCGGTGCGGGTGCGCAGGTCGCAGCGGTAGTGGTAGATGTGGAAGCAGAGGAGGCTGCCAAGCAGTGAGGGGCTGAAGGATCCCACCTTCCTGAAGCCCTGGCCCTCGTAGAGCCGCTGTGCCGCCACCTGCACCATGGAGGTGGAGAGCACCACGGCCTCGTAGCCCCGTGCCCGGGCGAAACGCAGCACCTCGCTGCACAGCGCCTTGGAGACACCGCGGCCTCGAAAGTCCTTGCTGACCGACATGCGCTTCAGCTCCAGCGCTGTCCCGCGCTCAGCTGCATCCTGCGGCGCCGCCACGGCCACCATGCCCACCACTGTGCCCCCTGCCTCGGCCACCCAGAATGCAGCGTCAGGCGCCCGCAGGTAGGTGCCCGTGATGTCGCGCATGTCGGTGCTCAGCGCCTGCTGCACGTAGGCCACGCTGAAGGAGCGGACAAGTGGCCACGTGGCCACCAACGCCAATGCTGCCGCCGCCAGCCCCAGCAGCCAGGAGCCGGCGGCTGCCCGCACCACAGCGAAGAGGACCAATAGGCCCAGTTGGGCCCGTGCCGAGCGCACGACGTGGCGGTAGCCAGCTGGCGCATGCTCCAGGATGCCTTGGGCGAAGAGGGCTCGCACAGCCTCGTAGTCCTGGGGCCGGTACTGGCGGATGCGGAAGGACGCCATGGGCTCCCAATGCCTGCAATGGGCACAGGGTGTCAGGGCAGGGACCCCCTCAGATGGGGACCCCCGCACATTCCCTGATCCCAGCGCCGGGGATGCCACGGCCAAACAGCGGGCAGGAACCACTGGAATCACCATTTCCCAAGCAATTCCCATGGTCTGGAACCACTCATGTCCAATCAAGCCCCCCCATGGAATTCCACCCTTCCCAATCAGTCTCCCCTGGAATCCCCCCCTTCCCAATCAATCCCCACCACTGGAATCACTGCTTCCCAATCAATCCCCCTCTTCTGGAATCACTTCCTTCCCAGTCAGTCCCTCTGGAATCGTCCCCAGCCCAATCAGTCCCCCTCCCCTGAAATTACCCTTTTCCCAATGAATCCCCATCACCGGCCTCACCTGGGGGGGGCACCTGGGACCCCATCCCCCTGCCCCACTCCCCCCTCGGGGATCCCCTCAGCTCCTCCAAGCATCTCGTATCTCCTCCCAGTTCTCCCCACTTCCTCAGGGCTGGAACAGCTCCCGTGCTGGGATCCAGTCCCCCATGAAGCTGGGGATGAAGTGGGTGGGGGGTTCCTGTCCCCTGCCATTGCTGGGGACACAGAGATGTTCCTCCCACCCTGCTCCAAGCAGGATCAGACTCGTACCCCTAGGATGGGGGAGCAGGGCCAGGGGGGATGAAGGGGAGGACCAGGAGGATCTGGGGGTGCCCCCCGCCCCAACACTCACCGGCGGCAGCGCCAGCCCGGCAGCACCCACAGCTTGTGGAAGCAGCCCCAGGAGCCTTTGCCCCCAGCAGGACCAGGGCAAAGGGACACAGAGGTGGGGTGACAGGGACACCCGGCTGCTTGGGATGCACTCTGGGTTTGTGCCCCTGTGCATGGAGAGGGGGCTGAGCACCCCCAGGCAAGGGGACCCCGAATGGGGGAGGGAAAGCGGGGAGGGTGTGTATCCCGAGCTGCCAAACCTCCCCCCCCCCCCCCCCCCAAGGGGTCTATGCTGGCCTTGTTAAGCCAGGAGGTAAGGGAGGGGCATCGCCGCAGCCCCCCCCGGGTCCTGACACACCATATCCCCACCTTGGTAGGTTCCCGGGTCCCCTCCCTTGGCAGGTTCCCGCTGCACCCCCCCCCACCCCACCCCCCCCCCCCCCCCAGCAGGTTCCCTGTTCCCCTCCCCTTCACTGCCAGGTTCCCTGTCCCCCCCATTGCCAGGTTCCTGTCGTTCCCCCTCCTTGCCAGCTTTCCTGTCCCTCCCTTGCCAGGTTCCTGGTCCCCCCCCTTACTAGGTTCCTGTTTCCACCCCATCACCCACTGCTGCCGCCCCTCTAACCGGGATCCCCCTGAAAGAGGAGGGGGGTCCCTCACCAGACTCTGGGGTCTGACTCCCCCTTGCACGGGGGGGGGGGGGGGGCGCTTTGCTCCCCCTGGCCCGTGCCAGCAGCTCCAGCACAAAGACGCGGGTTCCGTTCACCCCCTCCTCCTGCACCCCCGGAGGTCTCGTCCCGCTCAAGAAGCGTTCGGGGCTGACCCCCCACCTTGGCCCCTTACCCGGGCTGATGGCGGCTCAGGGGCCGCGACGAGCGCAGGCGCCGCGAGGGAAGTGGCGCGGATGCTGGGATGCCGCCATCAAGCACGCGCGGCCAAGGTTACGGGGTCACGCTCGGCCTGGGCTGGGGGGATGTGGGGGGGGTCAATCCTGCGCGGGGATGGAAAACTGGAATCGGGAAGACTGAGATTGGACATTGGGAAGAAATTCTTCACAATGAGGGTGGGGAGGCCCTGGCACAGGTTGTCCAGGGAAGTGGTGGCTGCCCCATCCCTGGTGGTGTTCAAGGCCAGGTTGGATGGGGCTTGGAGCCCCCTGACCCAGTGGGAGGTGTCCCTGACTATGGAACTGGATGGGCTTTGAGGTGCCTTCCAACCCAAACATTCCATGATCACCTGGCAAGGCGCAGGGGGACGGGGCAGAGTCCCCAACCCCTACCAAGTGACAGAGAAGCACTGGGTCCCCACAGTGGTGGAAGATTCATCATGGGGTTCTAGGCACCGTGAACCCTTTTGGGGGGGTGGGTTAGGCTCCCCACAGCACACCCTGCCCCACAGCTCCTCTGAGGACTTTGCCTTGTCCTGGTACTGCCAGGCTCCACGCTTTATTTCCCAGCCCAGTCACCTTTCATCCCTAGAGTGAAAGCCAGCAGGGGCCAAACTGGAGGCACAAGGAGCCCTTGGAGGGGGCTCCGCACTCCGGGAGCAGCCACCACAGGGACCCCACTGGTACAGCAGCTCTGGGATTGTCATCTCTGCTGGCACAGCAGCTTTGGGAACATCATTCCCATGGGTTTACCATGATCTCCTTGTGTGGTGGATGTGGTAGCCCTGAGAAGGAGTCAGGGTGCTCAGGGAGGAGAAGCTCCACATGAGCCGGCAACGCACGGTCCCAGCCCAGAAACCACCCGTGTCCTGGGCTGCATCCAGAGCAGTGGGAGCAGCAGGGTGAGGGAGGGGGTTCTGTCCCTCTGCTCCGCTCTGGTGAGACCCCACCTGGAGCCCTGTGTCCAGCTCTGGAGTCGTCAGCATGGGAAGGACCTGGAGCTGTTGGACCAAGCCCAGAGGAGGCCACGGAGATGATCCAAGGGCTGGAGCACCTCCCATATGAGGACAGGCTGGGAGAGTTCAGGTTGTTCTGTCTGGAGAAGGCTCTGGGGAGAACTTGGAGCAGCTTCCAGTACTGGGAGGGGCTCTTGATCATGGAGTGCAGGGATAGGATGAGGGGGACAGTTTTGAGCTGAAAGAGGGGAGACTGAGATGGGATCTTGGGCAGAAATGTTTCCCTGTGAGGGTGGGGAGGCCCTGGCCCAGGTTGCCCAGAGCAGTGGTGGCTGCCCCATCCCTGGAGGTGTTCAAGGCCAGGTTGGATGGGCTTTGAGGTCCCTTCCAAACCAAACCATTCCATGTGGTCACTTTGGTGCTGTTCCCCCAGCTCCATGCCAGATCCTTCCCGTGGGGGTATCCACAGGGGTCCTTGCAGTGCTGGAGACCTCATGATCCCACATTGGCATTGGAAAAACAATCCAGCCCAGTGCTGCCAACTGTCCTTTAATGCTTCATCCCGCATGGAAGTAGTGCCCAACCTGTGGGCACCAGGGAGGATGTGGTTGGGAGTCTCCCTCGAGTTATCCCAGGAACCCCCTCCCTAGGCAGGGCTTGGTGAGAACCAGCGTGGCCCCTCCACCTTTCAGCACCCACTCTGACCCCTCTTTGCACCCCACCCCCCCCAAAGCAGGAACAGCTCCCAGGGAAGCAGTCACACCAAGCCTGACAATATTCCAGAAGAGTTTGACCAATGCTCTCAGCCACACGGGGTGAATGTTGGGGTTCTGTGGGACAGAAGTTGTACTCGATGGTCCTTTTGGGTCCCTTCCAACTCAGGACATTTTGTGAAAGCATATGGCATGAGGGTCCCTACCCCTCGTGCCGCCCTGGCGGGGCAGGAATCATGAAGGCCCCAGTGTCCCATGGCAGCACCACGTCTGGTGGGCAGGGCCCCATGGCCCAGCTGGCGCAGTGGGGGTCTTGGTGCCCCACAGCAGCGCTGTGTCCAGTCATAGTCAGGAGCAGCACCCAGAAGCGTGATGAGGGTCCCAGCTGTCCATGTCAGGGTGGGTCCCAGCACCCCACAGCAGCGTGTCCAGTCATGGTCAGGAGGAGCACGATGCCCACGTTGCATGTGGCTCAGGCCAGGTCGTAGCGGTAGACAGTGATGGTGCAGTTGGCCAAGTGGCCATAGAAGGTGGGCAGGACGTAGCGGTGGTGCTGGTGGAAGCCAAGGCGCTCGTAGAAGGCGCGAGCCTCGTGCTGCACCATCAGCGTGTTGAGCATCACAGCCTGGCAGCTGTGCTGCCGCGCAAATGCCAGCGCTGTGCGGCCCAGTGCTGCGCCGATGCCCATGCCCCGGTAGTCCTTCCGTACTGCCATCCTCTTCAACATCAACTCGCCGTCCACCTCGCCCGGCCGCACACCCACCGTGCCCACCACGCGCTCGTCTGCCTCGGCCACCCAGAAGCACGCACCGTCGTGCTCAGCATACGTGGCTGCAATGTCGCGCAGGTCGTCGGTGAGGCAGCGCTCGATGTAGGAACGCCAGGCACAACCCAGGAGGTGCCGTGCCAGAGCCAGAAGCAGGGTGACAGCCAGCACGGGCAGCAACAGGGAGCGGGCGCTGGCCAGGAGCAAGCAGAAGGTGCAGCCCAGCGCCAGCAGTGCCCAGGGCTGCCGCAGCACATGCAGGCACAGCGCTGGTGCATACTCGCTCATGCACGCCGCGAAGACCTCGCGCACTGCCATGCCATCCTCCTCACGGTACGGCCGGATCTGGTATTCCACCATGGTGTGTGCTGTGCCAGGAAAGAGGGAGTCAGCCCCATGGGTGCCCCCTGCCACTGGGAGCTCAGCCCCACGGGGTGCTCAGCCCCATGCATGCCCTCTGCTGCTGGGGGCTCAGGCCCACAAGTGCCCCTCTGCCCCATGGGTGCCCCCTGCATGCCCAGACCCCTCACAGGCTCAGCTTCCCCTCCCCCCACAGCGCCCCCCACCCACACGCAGACCCCTCACAGCCCCAGCACCCCCTGCACCTCACAGTGGTCCCTGCCTCCTGGGCTCCCGATGGCCACAGAGCCCCCAACCCCTTCCCTAGACCCCTCACCCCCCATTAGACCCCCACCGCCCTCCAGTGCCTCCCACCCCCGAGCCCGTAGGGCCCCAGCACCCCCTGCCCCCCTCCAATGCCCCTTGCCCCCCACCCAGACCCCTTATAGCCCCAGCACCCCCTCCCCCCCAGCATCCCCCCCCCAATCCCAGATCCCTCATGGCCCCAACACCCCCTCCCCCAGAAACCTCTGCCCCCCCCGGGACTCCACGAGCACCCCCCGCCCCTCCTCAATGCCCCCTGCCCTTCCGTGGATCCCTCATGGCCCCAGCCCCTCCCATAGACGTCTCACTACCCCACAGACCCCTCACAAACCCCTTATGGCCCCAGAACCCCATGTCCTCTCCCCCATAGACCCCTCACCCTCCATGGACACCCTATGGTCCCAGCACCCCTTGCCCCCCCCACCTGCCCACCCCCCCTCCATCCCCCCCCGACCCCCGGCCCCGCCCCCGCTCACCGCGCGCTCCTCTGCACGCGCCGCCAGCGGCCCCGCCTGACGCTGACAGCGCCCAACGCCCATTGGTCACCGCGCCCACCTGGGACACGCCCCCCCGCCGCCAACAGCCAATAGGCGAGCAGCAAAGGGGCCCGGGGGGAGACCGTGGAGAGGACTGGGAGACGCCGGCGGAGGGCACGTGACTTGGGGAGGCGGGCCTTGGAGGGGCGTGGGCTCAGCCTGCGTGGGGAGCGCTATTGAGGTTCGGGGCGGGGGTGTGGCCTGGAGGGGCGTGGTTTCAGCAATCCCGGGGCCTGCCCAGCGGGACCCGGGGACTGGGACTGGGAGCCGGGACTGGGACAAGGACCGGGGCTGGGAACCGGGAACTGCGACAAGGATTGGGACTGGGACCGGGCAATGGGGACAAGGACCAGGACTTGGACCCAGAAATGAGGACAAAGACTGGGACTGGGACCTGGGAACAGGGATAAAGACTGGGACCTGGGACAAGGATTGGGACTGGGACTGGGGACTGGGGACAGGAACTGGGACTAGGACCCAGGAATGGGCACAAGGACTGGAACTAGGACCTAAGAAATGAGATAAGGACTAGGAATGGCGCCCGGGAACGGGCACAACGACCAGGACTGGGACCTGGGAATGGGGACAAAGACTGGGACTGGATCCAGGAACTGGGATTGGGACCTAGGAACAGGCATAAGGACTGGGACTGGGGACAAGGACCGGGACTGAGACCCAGGAACTGGGACTAGGACCCAGGAATGGGCACAAGGACTGGAACTGGGACCTAGGAAATGGGATTAGGACTGGGAATGGGGCTCGGGAATGGGCACAATGACCAGGACTGGGACCTGGGAATGAGGACAAAGACTGGGACTGGACCCAGGAACTGGGATTGGGACCTAAGAACGGGGATAAGGACTGGGACTGGCACCTAGGAACTGGGACAAGAATTGGGACTGGGACCCAGGAAATGGGACAAGGACCAGAACTGGGACCCAGAAAACTGGGACTGGGAGCCGGGACCCAGCACCAAGCACACAGTGGGCCAGGATCGGTCCCTGGACAGAGCAGCAGGCGCAGTGGCAGCAGAGGCAGCTTTACTGGGAGCCCCTGCTCCACACTGGATCTGTGCCCACCGCCCGGGTGGGCTGTGGCCCCTGGCACCGAGCCCGCAGCCCAGGGGCAACCCCATCACGGGTAGCGGCGGTGGGCACGCAGGCGCTGCAGACGCTGGCGTCGCAGCCGCAGCTGTAGGTCAGGAGGGGGGCCCGGCCGCCGCCTTTCCACCCGTGCCAGCCGGAAGCTGCAAGCAGTGGCCACGTTCTCATAGGACACACGGCATGGCTGTGTGGCCGCCTCGTAGCCCTCAGCCCGCGCTGTCACCTCGTACTCGCCCGGGTTCAGCAGCCGCCAGTAATCCCCGTCAATGGCTGTGGGAATGGTCAGGAGCCCCGGCCCTGTCCTTTGGCCCCAGCCCTTGACCTCATCCCTGTGCCCATCCCATGTCCATTGCCAACCTCAGCATAATCCCATCCCCTTCATATTCCCAATCCCATTCCCGTCCCCATCCCTTCCCCATTCCCAACTTCATCCCATCCCCAATCCTATTCCATCTCCATTCCTAATCTTGTCCTTCCCCCACCCCATTCCCAACCCCAATCCCATTTCTATCCTCATCTCATCCCCATCCCCAACCTCATCCCATGCCCTGCCTCATCTCATTCCCATCCTCATTCCCAACCTCATCCCATTCCCAACCCCATCCATTCCCTGTCCCATCATCATTCCTATTCCCATCCTCATCCCATCTCCATTCCTAACCTTGTCCCATTCCCATCCCATTCCCATCCCTAATCCCATTCCTGTCCCCATCCCCATTCCCAGTGCCACTCCCATCCCCAGCCTCATCCCATTCCCATCCCATTGTGCAATCCCCAGTCCCACCTCTATCCCATCCCAGTCCCACTGTACCTGTCCGGATGTCATGGTTGATGCCGTCCACAGAGATGATGGCATTGGCGATGCCCTGGTTGGTGTCACCATCCCGAACCACCCCCTTAATCCCACGGTGAACCTGGGGACACGGCCAGAGTCAGCAGGGCACACAGTGCCACCCCATCCTGTCCCCAGCCTGGGCATCCTCAGCCACTCCATCCCCACCCTGCTACAGCCTAGGGGTCCCCATTGGCCCCGTCCCCACCCTACACCAGCCGGGGTGTCCCCAGCCACCCCATCCTTATCCTGGGGTCTCTAGCCACACTGTCCCCACCCTGTCCCATCCTGGAGGTCCTGTCCCCATCCTACCCCACCCTGGGGGTCTCTGGCCTCCCTGTCCCCATCCTGGGTGTCCTTATTGACCCCATCCCCATCCTGCTGCACCCTGGGCATCCTCAGCCATCTGGTCCTCATCCTGGGGGCACCCATTGACTCTGTCCCCATCCTGCCCCACCCTGGGGGTCTCCATCCACCGTATGTACCCCCGGGGGTCCCTGTCCCCACCCCACCTGCTCCATGTAGAGCAGCAGGGACTCCCGGTTGTTCTCCCACTCAGCTGGCAGCTCGGACACATGCGGGAACTTGTCACACGAAAGCTCCACCGTGATCTCAAAGCAGTTGGTGTGCAGGTAGCTGAAGTCATTCATGCCTGGGCAGGATTGGGAGGGTCTCAGGGGGGTCCCCACCATCTCTACAACCCCCTGTGCCAGCCCCCTACTCACTGCCAGCCACCGTGTGCCAGTTGGCACCGTTGATGATGTTGCCGTAGCGGATGAAGTCATCGTAGTGGCAGAGGCGCCGTTCCTCGCTGGCCATGGCCAGGTTGGAGGTGGCGTAGACGGTGGCCAACCAGCGGAAGACTCCGTCGTCAGGCGTTGGGGTCAGCTCCTGCGCCTTCCAGTAGGTGCGTGTCATGTCGAAGGGGTAGGTGACCACCAGCTCCCCGCCGTGCAGGTTGGCGCTCAGTACAAAGGGGTAGCGCTGCATCCAGTCAATCACTGCCCGCGTCTCAGGGGCCACCTGGGGAGACCGCACGTCACAGGGGGGTAGGGGGTACGGTCCCATTGACCCTTCTGTAGGGCACACGGCTTCCATTGCCTCTTCCATAGGGTGCAGGGTTCCATCACCGTGTCCCCATCCTGCAGTAATCCTGGTCTCATGGACCCTCTCACCCTGCGGTGGCCAGGTTCCCCAGAGGGGGTCCCAGAGGACCCTAAGTGGTCTGGGCATGCCATGGATGGACATCTCATGGGTGGGCATGCCATGGGCAAGCATCTCATGGTGGGCATGCCATGGGTGGGCAACCCTTGGTGTGCCATGGCAGAGCACGGTTAGGGTTTTGGGGTGCTGTGCTCACCGTGGCATTGGCGAAGGTGTAGTACTCAGGGATGGGGATGTAGTGATTGGGGAACTGGTGGGGCACCAGGTCGTTGTCCTCAGCATCCCACAGTGCCGTGTTGAGGTCGGCGAAGTTGTGGTTGAGGTCGATGCCCTCGTAGGTCCAGCGCCCCATGGCCCAGCCCGCCAGCTCCGAGCCCTGCCAAGGGATGGGGTCACTACAGCACAGCTCCACCGCCTGTGGGCATTCAGCACCGTGGCGCAGCCTGACCCTACCAGCTTGTAGGCAGTCTCGTAGCCATCGGGGTTCATGGAGGGCAGGAGGTGAATGCGGGTGTTGGTCACCAGGTGCACTACGCGAGGGTTGCCACGTCGGAACTCCCGGCACAGGAATTCCATCAGGTTGAGGAGCAGCTCCCGGCCCAGCACCTCGTTCCCATGCATCCCCGCCACGTAGCGGAACTCGGGCTCACCTGGGGACACAGCAAGCGGGGACAAAGGGGGTCCTGGTCACTCCAGTCCTCTGTGCCCCACACCAGCTTGGGCAACCCTGGCCACCCCATCCCCATCTCACATCAGCCTGGGAGTCCCCATCCCCATTCTGTGCCAGCCTGGGGGTCCCCAGCCACCTGGTCCCCCTGCTGGGGGTCCTTGGCCACCCCATCCCCATCCGACACCAGCCTGGGGGTCTCCACTGACCCCATCCTCATCACACAACAGCCTGGAGGTCCCCGTCCTGCATCACCCTGGGGCTCATCAGCCACCCTGTCCCCATCCTAGGAGTTCCCCATTGACCCCATCCCCCCTTGCCCACACGGGGGTCTCCATTGACCCCATCCTGACCCATCCTGGGGGTCCCCATTGACCCCATCCTGCTCCATCCTGGGGATCTCCATTGACCCCATCCTGCTCCATCCTGAGGGTCCTCATTGACCCTATTCTGCCCCATCCTGGGGGTCCCCATTGACCCCATCCTGCTTCATCCTGGGGGTCCCCATTGACCCCCTCCTGCTCCATCCTGAGGGTCCTCATTGACCCCATCCTGCTCTATCCTGGGGGTTTCCATTGACCCCATCCTGCTCCATCTTAGGGGTTTCCATTGACCCTGTCCCCATTCTACTCTATCTTGGAGGTCCCCATTGACCCCACCGCCCCCTGCCCACCCAGAGGTCCCCAGGCCCCCCAGGCACAAGGCACTCACCCACTTCGTGGTGGCCGGGGTGGTCAGAGATCTCCATCACGTAGAGCTTGAGGCCCAGTGAGCTCCTCCCGATGCTGTAGATGCGCGTGATGTCGGGGCACTCAGCCGTCACCCGCTTCATCAGCTGAGGGGCACAGCACCCTGTGGGGGAGGGGTGGGGCACAGACCCCCCCCCGCCCCACACTGGGGGGCACAGACCCCCATTGCCCCATCCCAGGGTACCCCAGGGGTGCAGTTCCCTCTGCCTGACGCTGGGGTGCCCTCAGAGGTCCAGCCCCACCCTGTCCCACTCCGAGGTGCCCCCAGGCGTGCAGACCCCTCCCTGCCCCCCACCTTTCTCATCTCCTCGTAGTTGTGGTGGCGGAAATCCAGGGGGTCCGTGGGGAGGGGGGGGCTGGGCCAGGAGTAGGGGTCGTCGGGGTCTGCAGGCACAGGGGGAACAGAGTCAGCAATTTTGGGGTGTGGGGTCAGCCTGGAGCCCAATGCGAGGGTGGGGGCTGTGCCAGGGGGTGAGGGTGGGGGTCCCCACCTGGCAGGGGGCACCCCAGGATGTCTGTGGACACAGGGAAACGTGAGGGGACAAAGTCAGCGATTTTGGGGTGTGGGATCACCCCAGAGCTCAGTGTGAGAATGGGGGCTGTGTCAAGGGGTTGGGGTTCAGGAGGGGGTTTGGGGGGGCCCCACTTGGCAGGGGGCCCCCCAAAACCTTGGTATACAGGCAGATGGTGCTGTTGGGGATCTAGTGCTGGGGTTGGGGGCTGTGTTGGGGTGAGGGGGGTCAGGGTGAGGGGAGGGGGTGAGGGGTGGGGTCCCCACCTGGCAGGGGGCACCCCAAGACCTCGGCGCGCAGGCAGATGGTGCCGTTGGGGAACCAGTGCTGGGGGTTGATGCGCAGGAACCGGGCGATCACGGGTGAGGGCAGCAGGTTCAGCACTGGTGTCTCGGGGTCCCGGTTCCCAGGGAACACCTGGGGGTGGGGGACACAGACCCTGGGGGTCACTGGGCCAGGGGGGAACACAGGGCCTAGGGCGTCCATGCTGCACCCCAAACCCGACAGCCCAAATCCTGAGGGAAGGGACCCCAGGGATGAGAACAGGGACCCCCAAACCCACCCCTGCGACAGGGACCTCCAGACCTGGCACAAGGACCCCCAAACTCACCCCCGGGCACAGGGAGCCCCAAATCCACCACACACACAGAGACCCCAAACCAATTCCATCACAGGGACCCCAGACCCACCCTGGCACAGAGATCCCCAGACCTGGAACAAGGACCCCCAAACTCACCCCTGGGCACAGGGACCCCCAAACCCATGGACCCCCATACCCACACTCAACACAGGGACCCCAAAATTAGCACCATCCTGGCACAGGGAGCCCCAGACCCACCCTGGCACAGGCACTCCCACACCCCTCCCTGGTACAGGGACCCCCAAATTAGTTCCCAGCACAGTCCTGGCACAGGAATGCTCTGGCAGGCCCCGCCCCACAGCCCCTGGGTCCCTGTCCTCCCCACACACGTGTGTGCACTTTGGGGGGCTCCAACCCCCCCAGTCCTTGCCCACTCATGTGTTCATGTCGGGGGGCTTGCACCCCCCTGTCCCCATCCACATGCATGACCCTATGCACCTGCACCCCAGGCTGCCGTGTTTGCCCTTGGGCACACCCACCCGTGCCACGCAGCACACGCGTGTGCCAGGGCTTGGCAGGCATTGGGGACAAGGGGACAAGGACAAGGGGCCTTTGTGCCGGCGCTGGAGGGAGCTCGGCTGGGGAGGCCAAAGGCAACAGAGCTGGGGCCAGCGCAGCCTGCAGGGTTGACTCCCCCAGCACGGTTAACCCCCCAGTGCAGTTAACCCTCCCATCATGGTTAACCCCCCAACATGGTTAACTCCTGAACATGGTTAACCCCCGTGACACGGTTAACTCCCCTGGCACAGTAACTTCCCCACACCCTTAACTCCCTGGCATGGTTAACTCCCCTGGCATGGTTAACTCCCTTAACATGGTTAACTTCCCCCCTCCCCATCGTTAAATGCCTTGGCAGGATTAACTCCCCCAGCACAGTTAAACCCCCTCAACAGTTACCCCCCGTTGGCATGGTTAACTCCCTCTGACATGGTTACCCCCCTTCCCAGTTAATCCCCCTGGCACAGTTAATGTCCCCAACATGGTTGATCCCCCCCCTCCTCCCCAGTTACTCCCCCATCCACACTGGGGCAGCCACCAGGCTGGGGGTGCCAGGTCTCCCCTCCCCACGCTGCCCCTCAGCACGTACCGCCTCGCGGGTGCCGTTGCGGCATGGGTGCCACGTGTGGCTGTCGTTGCTGACCTGCACCTTGTAGGCTGTCACCCAGTCATACCTGCGGGGACATGGGGTCAGCGGGGTCCCAGATCCCCTCTCCAGAAGCACCCCCGTCCCATCCCTTACGTCCAGATGGAGTTGAGCCCCTGTGTGATGACGCCCGTGAAGTTGGTGAGGCGGCGGGCATCCACCTCGAGCCACTGCTCCGTGTCCTCGTGCCCCGCGCACCACCCACCGTCGTAGAAGTCCCCGTCGTAGAGCCCTGACTGCAGAGGGGACAGGGTCGGGGACACGGACAATGGCACCAGACTCTGGGTCCCCCCAGCACTGGCAGTGGGATGGCATTGGTAGGAGGATGGCATTGGCAGCGGGATGGCATTGGCAGAGGAGTGGCATTGGCACATGCCATGCACACTCCGTGCACATGCCATGCACACACCATGTGCACACCAAGCACACAGGGCACGTGCCACATGTGCACCCCATGCCTTACCTGGATGTTGAGGCGGCCGCGGTGCGCACCCAGGCCGTAGCGCTTGGCGCTGGATGCCCGCAGCTGCGAGTCCAGCACGCGCAGAGACTCCAGCCCCAGGGGCGGGCAGGCTGGGGGCAGAGGGGGGGGCCAGGCTGGCACAGGGAACTCCAGGCAGGAACCCCCAGGGGCTGCCCCCCACCTTGCGCCCCTCCCTGGGTGCCAGGGGTGATGCCTGGTGGGTCCTGTGCTGCGTGTGCTAGCCCACAGAACGGGACCCTGCCTGGCACCCACCCTGTCCCCTGTCACCCAAACTCCCTCCATGACACCCAAACCCCTCTCTGTGTCACCCAAACCCCTCTCTGTGTGTCACCCGAACACTGCTGTGTCACCCAAACCCTGCTCTGTGTCACACAAACCCTGACCTGTATCACTCACACCCCACTCCTTGTCACCCAGCCCTGCTCTGTGTCACCCTAAGCCCACTCCATGTCACCCAAACCCTCTTCATGTACCACAAACCCCACTCCATGTCACTCAAACCCTTGTCTGTGTCACCCAAACTCTTGCATTCACAAGTGTGTGCAGTGAGGAGGTGTGTGCACACACGCGTGTGAAGTGAGGTGTGTGCACACATGTGTATGTGCAGTGTGCGTGCCTGTGTGCACACATGTGCAGTGAAGTGTGTGCACACGCGTGTGCAGCCCCAGCACCGTGTGTACGCACAGGGCTCCTGCGGAGCAGCCCCATCCTTGGCTGGAGCCTTCGGCTTCTTCTTCTTCACCACCTTCTTCCTCAGCACCTTCACCCTCACCACCTTCTTCCGGGGCGCGGGGGCTGGAGATGGGAGAAGACACTGGGGTGGGGAGCTCCGGGGGGCTCGAGGACCCCCGCCCACACCCCATCACCCCCTTGCACACCCCTCACTGCCCCCTGCTCTCACGGGGACACCCAGGCCCCTCCCTCGCCAGCACCGCCCCCAGCACACACACACACACACGCGTGCACACGCACATGGTCACGCGCACACACGTCAGGCGCACACGGAACCCGCACATCGAGCACACCCGCACTTGCCGAGCGCACGCCAAGCACACACCCGCACACGCCCACACGCCAAGCGCACGCAGAACACACACCCGCACGTTGTGTGCAAGCACACGCATGCACGCACACACGGCCAAACATGCACACACGCACCCCTGTGCTCAAAAGCCACTTCCCTCCGTGCACACACGTGCACACACAGCCCTGCACACACAGCCATGCACGCCCATGCTTGTGCACACAGGGCCCTGCACACACACAGCCCTGTGCACACACACAGCTGTGCACACGCACAGGTCCCAGCACACATATTCCTGCACACACAGAGCAGTGCACACGCATTCCTGTATACACAGCTGTGCACACACACAGTTGTGCACACACAGGGCTCTGCACACACATTCTTGCGCACACAATTGTGCACACACAGCCATGCACACACACAGAGCTGTGCACACACAGCCATGCACGCACACACAGCCGTGCACACACAGAGTTGTGCACACACATTCCTGCACACAGTTTTGCACACACACAGCCCTGCACACACATTCCTGCACACACACAGTTTTGCACACACACAGCCCTGCACACACATTCCTGCGCACACACAGTTTTGCACACACATTCCTGCACACACAGAGCTGTGCACACACAGTTTTGCACACACACAGCCCTGCACTTGCAGAGCCCTGCACACACACAGTTGTGCACACACACATTCCTGCACACACACAGCCCTGCACACACAGAGCTGTGCACACACATTCCAGCACACACAAATTCCTGCAGTTGTGCACACACACCACTCTGCACACACGCATTCCTGCACACAGAATTGTGCACACACACAGCTCTGCACACACAGAGCTGTGCACACACATTCCTGCACATACAGTTTTGCACACGCACATTCCTGCACACACACGCAGCCGTGCACACTCGCCCCACACACACTGTGCTCCCACCACCCCCAGCCCAGGGCCCTCAGCTCCCCCAGCCCCGCACCCCCACCCCCCCCGCACTTTTGCCCCCGAGACTCCCCTCTTTCTTTTGGGGGGTCGCACCCCGGTGCCCTTGGGGGGGGTCTCAGTGCCTTTTGGGGGGTCCCGTCCCGGTGCCCCTTGGGGGGGGCTCTCAGTACATTTTGTGGGGTCGCACCCCGATGCCCTTGGGGGGGGTCGATGCCTTTTGGGGGGCTGCCCCAGTACTTTGGGAGGGTTCGTTGTCGGTACCTTTAGGGGCTCCGGTCGCGGTGCCTTTGGGGGGTCCCGCGGTGGTCGGGGGGGGTCTCGGTGCCGAGCCTCTGGCGGGGGGTGTCCCGGCTCCTTTGGGAGGTCCCGTCCTGGTATCTTTGGGGGCTTCGGCCGTAGTTTGGGGGGGTCTCGGTGCCGAGTGCCTCGGGGGTCCCGTCCCTGTGCCTTTGGGGGGTCCCGCGGTGGTCGGGGGGGGTCTCAGTGCCGTGTCTTTTGGGGGGGTCGTTCCGGTACTTTGGGGGGGTCTCAGTGCCGAGCGTCTCGGGGGTCCCGTCCTGGTACCTTTTTGGGGTCCGGCTGTGGTTGGGGGGGGTCCCGTCCCGGTTCCTCTGGGGGTTCCGGTCCCACCGCCTTTGGGGGGTCCGGTACCGGTGCTTTTAGGGGGTCCCGCTGTGCTTTGGGGGGGTCCGTTTGGAGTGCCCATCCCCGTGGCCCCGGGGCGAGGGGGCAGCCGGAGGGGGCCAGGGGGCGCCGCTCGGGCGGGGGGGGGCAGGGGGGCTGCCAGCAGCAGCAGCAGCAGCAGCAGCGGGGCCAGGGGCGCCCCCGCCATGGCCACGAGCAGCAGCGCCCCCTCCCTGCACCCCCTTCCCTCCCCTCTCCTCTCCTCTCTTCCTCTCTGCCCCCCCTCTGTCCCTCCCCTCCCCGCCCCCCCCCCCCCGTCTCCGCCCCCCCCCGTCCCTGCCCGGGACCCCCGGGATGGAAGGGGCGGGGAGGGTGGAGGTCCTGCCGGGTGCGCGGCGGTCTGGGGGGGTGTCAAACTGTCCCCCTCGGCTGACTGGCTGCCCCCAAAGACCCCCCCAGCCTGCAGTCCTGGCACTGTGTCCTCACCGGGTCCCCACTGTCCCCAGCACCCCACTGTGTACCCACAGCGTCCCCACTGTCCCAGCACCCTGCGAAGTCCCCAGCACCACTCAGTGTCCCCACTGTCCCCTGAACCGTGTCCCCAATGTCCCCTGCACCACACAGTGTTCCCAATGTCCATCCACAGTGTCCCTACTGTCCCCAGCATCCCATCATGTCCCCACAGTCCTCAGCAGCCCACCATGTCTCCACAGTGTCCCTGCAGTGTCCCCGCTATCCCAGCACCCCACTGTGTCCCCACCGTGTCCCCACAGTGTCCCCACTCTCCACCCACTGTCCCTGTCCCCATCCTCCTCAGCAACACGCTGTGTTCCCCGTCTCCAGCACCTCATCGTGTCCCCACAGTTCCCAAATCCCTGTGTCCCCACTGTCTCACAGCCCTGCAGTGTCCCCCCACCATACTATGCCCCCACCATCCCCAGCACCCCCCAGTGTCCCCGCTGTCCCATGCACTGTGTCCCCACCATCCCCACCACCCTTGCACTGTGTCCCCACCTCCAGCACAGGGACCCCCAAACCTGGCACAGGGATCCCCCCAACCTGGCACAGGGACCCCCCCAAACTGACCCTGAGACAGGGACCCCCAAAGCCAGCACAGGGACCCCCAAATCCCCATCCCCACGCTCAACACCTCCGGCCGAGCCTGGGGACCCGGGAGGCCCCGTATGGAGCAACTCGAGCTGCGGAGCCAAACCCTGCTCCGAGCAGGGGAGAAGCAGGGATCCAGTCTGGGATCCAGCCCGGAATCCACCCTGGGATCCAGCCCTGGGATCCAGCCCAGGATCCACCCTGGGATCCAGCCCTGCCAGGCAGTGGGAATCCCTGCCTGGGAAAGGCGATGGCCATGGTGCCCAGAGCCCCGCAGACACACAGAGTTGTGAGGTGGGGGTCCAGGTGGGGGTGCCCAGGGTGGAAGAAGGGGGGGGTCCAGGTCAGGGTGCCCAGAGTGGGAGAAGGGCGGGTCCAGGTCAGGGTGCCCAGGGTGGGAGATGGGGGTCCGGGGGGGGTGCCCAGGGTGGGAGGTGGGGGTCCAGGTCGGGGTGCCCAGGGTGGGGGAAAGTCTCTGGTCCTGCCTTTCCCCACACCACGAGCGGGATCTTCCAAGAATCCCCTCGCTGCCGCTGGCACAGCTGCCAGCCTCTCCTAAGCTCATTTTCCACCCAGAAGGACTTTCCCAGCCTTTCCTTTCTTTTATTGGGATTTTCTGCAGCCTCAGCCACAGGGTGGGGGGCAGGGAGTGGGCTGGGCTCGGGCCACCAGCACCCTTTGGTGGCCACTCTGCCTTAACCCGGCTGGTGCCCAGCTGGAGTGAGCGGGCAGTGGAGCTGGTCCCATCCTCAGCCTCATCTCCATTCCCACCCCGTCCCTTCCACCAGTGCTGTCCCAGTCCCTGCTGCAGCCCGTGGCACTTGCAGCCAGCCCAGGGACCCTGGATGCCAGCGTCTGAGGGCTGCGGGGACAGCGCAGGAACACCTAGGGATGCTCCTGAGGGACAGGGTCCTCCATCCCAGCAGCACCTGGGGATGCTCCTGCAGGACAGGATCCTTTGGCCCTGTGTCACCCAGGGATGCTCCTGCAGTACCAAGTCCTCCATTCCGACAGCCCCTGGGGATGGTCCTTCCCCACACCCCGGCCAAGAGTGGCGGTGGCTGGGATCGCTTTGGCACTGGCAGGGGCCCAGGCGCCTGGGTGTGCAGGATGGTGCTTGGGTCCATGCCCATCTCCAGGGGCTGCATGGTGGGACAGGCTTTGCCGTGAGCTGAGCCATCTCCCACACCCACCCAGGGCTCTCGGAATGGGGGGGCCACCCTGGCTGCTGTCACCCATCCTCCACATGATGGGACTCGAGGTTTGCCAAAGCCCTGGCACCTCTCTGTGTCCTCCTGGCCGGGGTGCTGAGCACAGCGCTGGCTCTGGGGCAGGAGAACCCAGCTGGGCTGGCTCTGCTCCCTGTGGCCGAGGCGCACAGCTCAGCAGGCTCCCATCCAGCCCAGCTCAGCACTTCCAGGGATGTTCTGAATTCCCCGAGCATCTTGGCTGGGACCCAACCCGACCACGTCCGCCTCGCTGGCCGCTGCCAGGTCCTGCTGCCAAAGCGGCCTTAAAGGCGACCGAGCCAGTAGGATGAGCCGGATGGGTCCCACAGCATCTCCTGGAACTCCTGGAGCAGTGGCAGCAGGGCCAACCCCCACCCCGATGTGACATTGGAGCTGGTGGCATCACCTGTGCCAGTGCTCCTGGGAGAGCCTGCTGCTCCCATGGGTGTGGAGAAGGGATCTCCAGCTGGACCCCACGGTCATCAAATCATGGAACGGTCTGGGTGGGAAGGAACCTCAAAGCCCATCCCGTTCCACGGGCAGGGACACCTCCCACTGGATCAGGGGGCTCCAAGCCCCATCCAACCTGGCCTGGAACAGCTCCAGGGATGGGGCAGCCACCACTTCTTGGGCACACACTTCTCAAATTCCTGTAATCCAGCATTGCCAACCACACCACTAACCCTGTCCACCACTGACAACCACATCCACTTGGCTTTTACACCCCTCCGGGGACAGGGATTCCGCCGCTGCCCTGGCAGCCTGTGGCCGAGGTTCCTCCATTCTGACAGGGAGGGAATTGTTCCCAGTATCCAATCTAACCCTCCCCTGGCACAAATGGAGGGTGTTTCCTCTCATCCCACCCCTTGTTCCTGGGGAGC
The DNA here is from genome assembly GCA_033558235.1 of Neomorphus geoffroyi. Classification (NCBI taxonomy): domain Eukaryota; kingdom Metazoa; phylum Chordata; class Aves; order Cuculiformes; family Neomorphidae; genus Neomorphus; species Neomorphus geoffroyi. The sequence continues at coordinate 21,628,540 of JAUMJM010000044.1, forward strand.
AGAGCCCGACACCCACCTGGCTCCTTTCCGGGGGCTGCAGAAAGCAATGAGGTTTCCCCTCACCCTCCTCTTCTCCAGGCTAAACAGCCCCAGGGCCCTCAGGTGGTCCGAGAACCCCTGTTCTCCAGACCCTTCCCCAGCTCCGCTCCCTTCTCCGGACACGCTCCAGCCCCCCAAGGTTTTTCTTGGAGTGAGGGGCCCAAACTGAACCCAGGATTGGAGGTGACCTCAGTCACATCAGGTTGTTGTGGACCAAGTGCAGGACCCAAGTGTTGAACCCCATCTCGTTGGCCTCGAACCATGGATCCAACCTGGCCCGGTGCCTCTGCAGACCCTTCCATCCCTCCAGCCCATGGATCCAGTCTGGTCTCTGCACTTCCCTGGCTTCCCAATCTCAGGAGACCCCGTGTCCGGCCAGATCTCCCTCGCTCCCCTCTGCGGCTGACAGGAACCTAGAGGGGTTCTGTCACCCAACCCCAAACCCAGCCCCAAGGCTCCAAGGACCTCCTTGTTTTCCCTCCAAGGGCTCAACGCATCTTGGAAGCTGCTTTATTGTGCCCCTTGGCCGGCCCCATGGAAGGCACGGGGCCCTGGGCTGCCCCGTGGTGGGGGGGCAGCACCACACGGTCCCCCCTGGTCACCACCCAGCCATGGGGACGATGGCCAACAGCATCCTGAGACAGCCACGCGATGTGCTTCCGGTACCTGCAGAGGAGGAGGGTGGGGATGGGAATGGAAGAGGTGGTGGGATGGGATGGGATGGGGTGGAATGGGGATGGGGATGAGATTGGATGGGGATGGGGATGGGGATGAAGGGGGCATCATTAGAGCCATAATCACATCCAGGGCTCTGGTAGCCACAGGCCCTGACCCCAGCCCACCCCACTGGGAAGTGATCCCAGTTCCACATGCTACAGACAAGCAGGAAGGTGGGAATGCAGCTGCTGCTACGCAAAACCCTTCAAGGTATGGGATTTGCACTGGAGAAAGACACGGACACGGCATCTCAGCACCGGGAGCGGATGTGGTGTCATTGGAGTGGTAGCCACAACCAGGGCCCTGGTAGCCACAGCCCCTGATCTGAACCCCCCCCAAGGAGGAAGCAATCCCGGTTCTGCCCACTTGGGACAAGCACAAAGGAGAGAATGTGGCTCCCATCATGCCAACCCCTTCGAGGCTCAGGATTCGTACCAGACGAAGCCACCGGAGCGCATGGCCTGGCCGGTTTATTGGTGTGGTGGTGCTCAGGCGTCGGGGTTGGTGCCGACGCAGGGCAAGCCGGGCATGCGCCAGCGGCGGGCACGGTGCAGCCGCAGCGAGAGCCACTGCTGCTGCCGGCCCCACAGCTGGGGGTCAGGCACGGGGGGCAGGAACCGCGGTGGTGTCTCAGCTGTGGCAGCGGCTGCTGGGGGCTCCAGGGCATCCAGGCCATGCAGGCTGCCTGCGCCACGCTCCTGCGGGTGGGCACCATCGTCCGAGCCTGGCATGGGAGGGGAGTCAGGGCAGCGAGGGCTCTGGGTACCATGACGATGCCACCCCAAGGGCACTGCGGTCCCCATCCCACCAGCACCGGCATCTGTGGTGGCTGGAGCCCCTGGGGTGGCACGCGGGGGCAATCCCAATCCCATCCCAACCCGGTGCCCATCCTATCCCAGTGTCCATCATGCCCTGATCCCATCTCCTCCCCAGTCCTATCCCATCCTGGTCCCTATCGCATCCAGGTTCCATCCCACTCCTGTCCCCATCTCCTACTGGTCCCCATCTTATCCCGGTGCCCATCCCAACCCAGTCCCATCCTGTCCCGGTGCCCATCTCATCCCAGTCTGATCTGACCCCAATCCCATCTCATCCCAATCCCATCCTGTCCCACTGCCCATCCCACTCATCATCCCAGTGCCCACTCTGTCCCAGTCCCCATCCTGTCTTGGTCCCCATCCCAGTGCCCATCCCACCCTGGTGCCACCCCACCCCAGTGCCCATCTCTTCCTAGTCTGATTCCACCTCGGTCCCCAACCCATTCTGGTCCCATCCAGTCTCAGTCCCATCCTGTTCTGGTGCCCATCCCATCCCAGTTCCATCCCATCCCGCTCCCCATCCCACTCCCCATCCTCGTGCCCATCCTGTCCCAGTCCCCATTCCATGCCGATCCCATCCCACTCTGATGCCCATCCTGCCCTGGTACCATCCAGTCCCAGTCTCTGTCCTGTCCCACTCTGCATCCTGTGCCAGCGTACATCCTATCCCGGTCCCCATCCTGTGCCAATGCCCATCCCATTCTGGTCCCTATCCTGCCAGGGTGCCCAGCCCAGTCCCAGCCCAGCCCAGTCCCCATCCCATTCTGGTGCTCATCTCGCCCAGTGCCCGTGTCTCACAGCAACGGCGCAGTGCGTGCCAGGCACGTGGACCGGATCCTGGCACGGTGCCTGGCTGCTGCAGGAGACACATGATGGCTGCCTCCATCTGCTGGAGGGCACGCAGCGACAGCAGGTCCTGCCGTGTCTCCGGTGCCAGCCCCGAGCGCTCCGAGCCCAGCAGCTCTCGCACCACCTCCAAGTCCTGGCGCAGCTGCAAGGCTCCCTGCAGGCTGTGGCACCACAGGGCTGAGTGCGCCGCCTGGCACGCCTGGCACCTGCCCAGCACTGCCAGCACTGCTACCTGAACTTGATCCTCTGAGTCAGGATGTGATCCATCCACGCCTCCAGGAACGCCGTGGTCACGCGCGCCAGCGTGGGCGCTTGGGCATCACGTGGCAGGAGCTGAGCGCCCTGCAGTACCTGGCCCAGCACCGCCTGTGCCGCTGCCGCTGCATAGGCACTGGGCGAGGTGGGCAGCTCTGTGGGCAATGGCACCTGCTCAGCACTCACCGGCACCAGAACCCTGCCTGGCACCAGCACTGGCACCAGCACCCTGCCCAACACCAGTTACCAGTGCCCTGCCTGGCACCAGCATTGGCACCAGCACCCTGTCCAATACCAGTTATCAGTGCCCTGCCCGGTACCAGCACCCTCCTAGCACTGGCACAGCCTTACCCACTAGCACCACCCCCCCCACCCAGTAGCACCAGCGCTGGCACAGCGCTACCCACCTGCGCGCAGGCTGAGGCGCCAGTGCCGGCCCTGTGGCATCGTCTGGTCGAAGATCTCGGCCGCCATGCGCTTACAGTCGGAGGAGAACATGCGCAGCACCTCGCCGGAGAATTGCTGCGGGAGACCAGGGGCACAGTGGGAACTGGCACCCTGTGCCCCCCTTGCAGCTCCCTCTGCATCCCTGTACCCCCCTGCACCCTATGCCCCCCTGCACCCCCTGTCCCCACACGTGCTGCAGTGGCGGGGCCGTACGTGGATGCTGGTGGCCATGGAGCGGATCTGCTGGCAGAGCTCGTGCTCCCAGTGGCACAGCGGGGTGTGGGGTGGCTGTGGGGCAGTGCCCCCCGGATCTGGGGGGCTCCCGCTCAGCACCCCCAGCAGCCCCACCAGCTGCTCTGTCTCCGCCTTCAGCACCTGCAGGGAAACAGGTGAGAGGAGTCCTGCCCCACGGCCAGCCCCACAGCCACACTCCAGCCCCACAGCCTGCCCCATAACCAGACCCATAACCAGCCCCACAACCACACTCCAGCCCCACAGCCTGCCCCATAACCAGCCCCATAACCATACCCACAGCCACACTCCAGCCCCACAGCCAGCCCCATAACCAGACCCACAGCCACACTCCAGCCCCACAGCCTGCCCCATAACCAGACCCATAACCAGCCCCACAACCACACTCCAGCCCCACAGCCTGCCCCATAACCAGCCCCATAACCAGACCCACAGCCACACTCCAGCCCCACAGCCAGCCCCATAACCAGACCCATAACCAGACCCACAGCCACACTCCAGCCCCACAGCCAGCCCCATAACCAGACCCATAACCAGCCCCACAGCCACACTCCAGCCCCACAGCCTGCCCCATAACCAGACCCATAACCAGCCCCACAGCCACACTCCGGCCCCACAGCCAGCCCCATAACCAGCCCCATAACCAGACCCATAACCAGACCCATAGCCACACTCCAGCCCCACGGCAGCCTCCCAACCCCATAGCCAGTCCCATGGCCAGCCCCCAGGCCCCTCATCAGCCCCATAACCAGCACCTCAGCCCCCCAAGCAGCCCCCCAGCCCCATAACCAGCCTCCAGCCCCCCAGCCAGCTGCAACCCTCAGCCCCCAAGCCCCCAGCCCCACAAGCAGCCCCCCTGCCCAGTACCGGCAGGTCCCCCTGGGTGACGAGCAGGAACTGTGGCAGTGCCCAGGCTGCCAGGAACCGGCAGGCGCTGCCCCGCAGCCACGAGCTGGTGGCCTGCGCTGTAGCCACGCAGCAGCCCAGCACGGCTGCACGGAGTGGGGGGCAGCCTGGGGGGCACAGGAGGTCAGGGGAGGCACAGGGGCTTAGGGGGGGCCTGGGGCACACAGGGGCTCAGGGGGGGTTGGGGAGACACCAGGGGGTGCTGGGGGGGACAGGGGGTCCTGTATGCGGGCAGTGGGGCAGGTGTGGGGCAGGGTTCAGGGCTGGGGTTCCCAGCTGAGGTCAGTGGGGCGGGTGTGGGGCAGGGCCAGGTGTGGGGCAGGCTCACCTTGCAGGCAGCGCAGGGCACAGCCCACTGCTGGGTGTCTGGCACCTGGGGGGCTGTGGGTCGGGGCGGGGCAGTGGGGCAGGTGTGGGGCAGGTGTGGGGCAGGCTCACTGTGCAGGTAGCGCGGAGCACAGGTCAGTGCCAGGTGTGGGGCAGCACGGGGCAGTGGGGAGGCTGTGGGTCGGGGGAGGCAGTGGGGCAGGTTATGGGGCAGGTGTGGGGCAGACTCACCATGCAGGCAATGCAGGGCACAGCCCAGTGCCGGGTGCAGTTGCTGCAGGCTCTGCGCCGCCGCGCTCAGCACCGCGTCTGGATGCGCCCGCAGCGCCGGCCCCCGGCCCCCATGCCAGTGCGTGACCCCCAGTGCCCGGGTGAACCCTGGGGTGGTGTCAGCACTGATCCACAGCAGCCCATAACCTGACACACAGCGCCCACAGCACCCCATAACCTTCCTGAACCCCACAGCACCCACCCCACAGCCTGCACCCCATAACCTGCCCCATAGCACCCCAGAATCCCCCACGATGCACTCTGCACCCCAAAACCCAAACCCCACAGTCCATAACTCGTCCCTCACCCTGCACCCCAGACCCTGCACCCCATAACCCACCCTCCACACCCCACATCCCACACCTCACGCCCCCCTATAACCCATCCTACGCCCCATATCCTGCATCCCATACCCTGTACTCCACAGCCTGCACCCCATAACCCCCACCCACCCCATACCTCGCTCCCAGCTCCGTAGGGCATCCTGGCAGAGCAGGCGCAGGCAGAGCCCCCTCAGCTCCTCTTCGCACTCTGGGGGCACCCGGGCTGTGGGGGGATGGGGTGTCAGTGCCAGGGACCCCCACGTTGGTGCCAAAGGATGGGGTGTGGGGCCAGAGCCCCCCACGGCAGTGCCAGAGGGATGTGGGGGTCCTGCCACCCCCAGCCTCCACCTACCCTGGGTGAGGGCATGAGCCAGGTCCTGCGCGGCGCTAGCGGCCACCCCAGCATGCGGCGCTGTCAGGTGCTGCTCCAACGCTGTGCCCACAGCACCCCAGAAGCGGGAACGGTACTGGGTGTGCAGCGCGGCGGCCGTGGGTGCGTGCCAGGCATCCAACCAGCGCACTGACTTCGAGTCCAGTGCCGCAGCCATGCCCATGTCCAGCAGCTCCGGGGTCCCAGGGTTCTCAGGTGACATTGGCACCTCTCGCGTGGGCGTGCGCAGGACATGGTGCCAGAGGCCGTCGGCGGAGGCCACCAGCGTGCGCAGGATGAGGCCCATCAGCTCCTCATCCTCGCTGCACAGCGCCTGCAGCTCTGTGGCGATGCCCGTCGGCTCCTCGTGCTCACACATTCCGGAACCTTCCATGGCTCCATGCTGCGGCAGCCAAGGCACTGCCGTGTCCTCCCAGCACACAGGTTCTGCCCCAGTGCCCATGTCCCATGGCTGCAGGAGGGGCGAGAGCCGCTCAGCTGCCACGCGCCCACGTTCGGCTGCCAGAATGCCAAGCACGCGGGACACGGGGAAGGTGCTGGAACCATTGGCACTGTCACCACAGCCATGGGCAATGCTGGCACCACGCAGCTCCGGGCCCAGCTCGCCCACAGCCTGGTTGTACATCTCCAACCCCTGGAAGAGGTCGGCAAGCAGCGCTGCAGCCGGGGGTTCAGCGGGGTCAGCCCATGCCAGTGCCCGCAGCCGCGCCTCAGCGTGGCACTCAGTAAGCTGCACCGCCTGCAGTGCCAGCAGCAGCAGCGCCCGACGCATTTCTGCCACCACCTCATGGCGGCGCAGCAGCAGCGGCCGCAGCCATGGGTCACCGCGCATCCGCCGCCGCAATGCGCTCCAGTGCCCAGCGTGTGCCCGCAGCTCCCGGCAGAGTGTGCGTAGCGGCTGAGCGATGACTGGCGGATCGGGCTGAGCCACCAGTGCCAGGAGCCGGTGCAGGAAGGCGGAGGCGGCGTGCAGGCGGCGGCTGTAGTCACGGGCAAGGCGCAGGTGGTGGCGGTGCTGCAGCAGCGCGTGCAGGGCGGCGCCGCGCTGCGCCACACACGGGTGCACCACGTGGTAGGAGAAGGTGGCGCTGGCGTCGTTGCAGGACTGCAGCCGCACGTGGCCATGGAAGGTCTCTGTGCGTGGATCCTCCCGCACGCAGAGCCCTCGGTGCAGCCCCAGGAAGCTCTGCTCCAGCGCGGGCACGAAGCTTGCGGCCTCATCCTCGTCCTCATCATCGGCCTCATCGTCGTCGTCATTGTCACCACCGTGGCGGCTGCGCTGGCGGGGCCGTGGGGGCAGCAGGCGCCGCAGGCCGGGGCTGACGCAGCTGCGCAGCATGGCCTCTGCCTTCTGCAGAGAGCGCGCCAGGCTGCCCCGCGGGCTGCTGCCGCCTGCGGGCACACATTGTGCTGGGGTGCAGGGACCGCGCTGGGCGCAGGGACCCTCTATATGGGGCAGGGACCGCGCTGAGGGGCACCAACTGCACCGTGGGGCAGGGACCCTCAGCGTGGGCAGGGACCTTGCCGTGGGACAAGGACCCACAGCGTGGGCAGGGACCCTCAGCGTGGGCAGGGATCTTGCCATGGGACAAGGACCCGCAGCGTGGGCAGGGACCCTCAGCGTGGGCAGCGACCTTGCCATGGGACAGGGACCCTCAGCGTGGGCAGGGACCCTCAGCGTGGGCAGGGACCTTGCCATGGGACAGGGACCCTCTCTGTGGGTCCAGGTCCATCCATATGGGGAAGGATCCCTCGCTCTGGGGCAAAAGCCCTCACTTGAGAGCAGAAGCAGGGACGTTGGTGTGGGGCAGGGACCCTCGCTATGGGGCAGGACTCACCTGCGTCGCTGGGCTCCCCACGGGCACTGAGCAGAAGCAGGATGAGGCTGTTCAGTCCCGCGCCATCGCCTTCACCTGTCTGTGATCGACAGCGGGGGTCGGGGCTGAGAAAGGGGGCAGGGCTGGGGGCTCTATGGGGTGCTATGGCTCGCTAGGGGGCTCTGTGGGGTGCTATAGGATTCTATGGGGGCTCTATAGGTCCCTATGGGGGCTCTCTGGAGCCTCTGGGGGGGCTCTATGGGCACTCCATGGGGACTCTGTGAGGTGCTATAGGTTGCTGTGGGGCTCTATGGGCTCTATAGGTCCCTATTGGGAGCATTATAGGACACTACGGGGCGCTGTGGGGCTCTGTGTGGTGCTATAGGATGCTGTGAGGGATCTACGGGTCTTTGTGGGGAGACTACAGGTCTCTATGGAGCACTATGGGCTCTATGACGTACTATAGATCCCTAGGGGTCCCTATAGATCTCTATGGGTCCCTATGAGTCTCTATGGGTCGTTATGGTCTCTATGGGTCCTTATGGTCTCTATGGGTCCCTATGGGCCCACTAGGTGAGACAGAACCCATGGCACCGCCCACGCTACGCCCCCTCCCTTACCCACGCCCCTCCCTCCCTAGCCACGCCCCCTCCCGCGGGGTGGGAGCGGTTGTCATGGAGACGGGGAGCGCGGCATCGGGCCCGCTGCCGCCGCCCGCCCGGAAGATACCGTCTCGGCAACGGGCCCAAGGCCCAGGCGTCCTCTGGGCGCCCCCCACGACCCCTCTGAGCCCCACCTGCCGTCCTCCATGCTGCTCCATCCCGGGGCGGGAGGGGGGGGAAGGAAATCGGCTTAGGCCGCGATAATCCGGACAAGGCTGAGCCGGGGAGGGGAGGGCGGAGCGCGGGGAGGTGTTTGGGGGGGGTGCTGGGTCGCCGGGGAGGAGGAGGAAGGCGAGGAGGAGCAGGAAGGGGCAGGAGGAGCCGCGCGGGCTGCTCGGCGCGCCGCCCTGCCCGCACTCAGCATGGCGAGTGGGCTGGCTGGGGTGGTGGTTGACCGGCTTCTGGTGACGTCATGCCCTTTGTCCGGTCTGTGTGTTGCCACATTTCCGGTCTGCGTCGTGCGTCGTCCATGGAGCGTCCCCGCTTCCTGTCTCGGTGTTGCCACACTTCCAGTTTGTGGATTGCCAGACGTCCGGTCAGCGTCCTGTCCTATGTATGCTTATGTCTTGTTCCCACTTCCGGTCCCGTCTTTGCCCCACATCCGGTAGGTGCATTGCCCCACTTCCGGCTGCCCCCGTGGCGGCGGCGGCGGCCCGGGGCGATGCGAGGGGCGTTCAGGCCGCGGGGCCTTGGGGCTGCCCCCTGTTCCTGGGGCTGCGAGCTCGGCCCTGACGGCTGGAGCGGCGGTACGGGCCGGGGAGGGGCGGGGGAGAGCCCGGGGTGGCGGGGCCGGTGCCCGGGGGGCGGCCGGGAGTGGCCCAGAGCAGCGTGGTCGGTTCCCGGCGGCTGAGGGTCCGCTCCGCTCCCCGCAGCGCCCTTCTGCCCCTGGCACAGCCTGCCCGCCGCCGAGGAACGGGAGGCAGCAGGGCGAACCAGGAGCCCCTCGGGAGGCAGCGCCGGCCCTCCCGGGTCTGGCCCCCAGCTCCACGTGCCGGCATCGTTGCTCCACACCGGGACATGGGCCGAAAGCGGGGCCTGCGGCGGCTTCGGCCCCGGTGAGTGGAGGGGTTGACGGTGGGAGAGAACTTTGACGGGGTCCCGGAGCTGGGGGGGGTGGCTTTAGCAGGGATCCCGGGGCTGAGGATGCGAGTCCCAGGACTCGAGGGGGAGGGGGTTTCTAACGAGGATCCCGGGGCTGGACGGGGGGGCTTTAACGGGGATCCCGGGGCTGGGAGGGAGTAGACTCTAACGGGAGTCTCAAGGCTGGAGGGAGGCTTTAATGGAGGTCCTGGGGCTCTAACGAGGGTCCTGGAGCTGTGAGGGCGGAGGCTTTAACGGGCTCCTAGGGTTGGTGTGGAGGGGCTCTAATGGGGTTCCCGGGGGTGCTGGTTCCAGGAGTTGGTACTGAGAGGTCCTGGTTCTCCCCGTGCAGGTCCTCGGTTCTGGATCCGCCTGAGCCAGCTGGAGGATTCTGGTGAGGAAGACGAGTATGAGGAGAAAGAGGAGCAGGAGGAGGAGTGGCTACCTTGGTGGAAGAGGGGCAGCGTTCCCCTCCACGTCTTCCCTGGAGCCTCCCTGAGCCCGGAGCCACCGGCCGGGACCACCCTGGACGAGAGGCTGCGTAGCCTCCCCATGCCCCGCAGTGCCGTGCTCTCCGCAGAGGTCAGGGGATGCTCCTGTTCTGCTCCCTGTCCCATTCTGTACCCAGCCCACGGGCTGTCCCGCTCCCGGCTGTCCCGTCCTGCTCCCTGTCCTGCTCTGTTCCCAGCCCATGGGCAGCCCAGTCCCACTCCCGGCTGTCCCACTCCACTCCCTGTTGTCCCACTGTGCTCCCTGCCCATGGGCTGTCCCATCCCATTCTGCTCCAGGCTGTCCCTGCCCCACTCCATTCTTGGTCCATGGGTTGCCCTGACTCACTCCCAGCTGACCCATCCCACTCCGTGTCCCATCCTGCTCCCTGTCCCATTCCATTCTCATCCCGTTCCCTGTCCTGTTCTGCTCCACTCCCCTGCCTGCAGGCTGTTCCGTCCTGCTCCTGGCTGTCCTGTCTCACTCCCTGTCCCTGTCTGCTGCACTCCCTGCCCACAGGCTTCCCTGTCCCACTCTCTGTCCCACTCCTGGCTGTCCCATTCCGCTCCCTGTCCTGTTCTGACCCCCTGGCCATGCCCTCCACTCCCTCCTGTCCTTCCCAGCCATGGTGTCCCCAGCAGCTCTGCCGTGCCCGGGCTGTCCCACTGTCCCTGGCTCTCACAGTCTGATCTGACTCCCACAGGAGGCGGAGCGGAACGCACAGGAACTGGTGGCAGAGGAGGAGCGGGCAAAGAAGAAGGCAGAGAAGAAGAAGCTGAAGAAGAAGGTGGGGATGTGTTCCTTTGCCTGTGCCACGCCTCGTCTCCGCGCTCCCCCCCCATCTCCGCGCACCCCCCCAGTCTCTGCACCCCTCTCGTCTCCGTGCCCCTCTCTCTCATCGCAGGTGGACTCATGATTCAGGATGAACCAGGCACACTCTGAGCTGTGCTGTGTTTCTGGCTGTGGCACCCACTCAGGGCTCTCTCTGCTCTTTCCAGAAGCAAAAAGACCGGAAGAAGCGAGAAAAGTTGGGACAAGAGCAGAAAGTCCAGCAGGAGTCTGAGTCGGTGAGGACTGTGCTGGGATCCTCGTTGGGATCCTGTGAGCCGCAGGGTGGGACACTGGGGCTGGAGTGGGGGGGATGGGAAGGCAGAACCATGCTGCTCTGGCCACATTCTCCCTCTCTCTGGCCACTGACTCCCTCTGGCTCTCTCCTTCCAGGGCACCGCATCTCAGAGTGGCACTGCAGATGCCAGGGACCCACAGAGCAGCCGTGCAGAGGATCGGGAGCACCACCCAGACCCCAGACCCTCTCCAGGGCTCCGGGACAGTGCGGCCTCCTCGGGAGAGGAGGGAGGAGGCCAGGAGCCCAGGGCAGAGGACATGGAGGTGAGGGCAGCAACATGGGAATGTGCCCCATGGAGGGGCCGGAAATCTGTCCTGCAGAGGGGCTGGGGAGGTTGACACTAAGCTGGGTGGAAGTGTCGATCTGCTTCAGGGCAGGGAGCCTCTGCAGAGGGACCTGTCCAGGCTGGATCCATGGGCTGAGACCAACAGGATGAGGTTCAACCAGGACAAGCACCAAGTCCTGCACTTGGATCACAACAACCCCATGCAACTCTCCAGTCTTGGGGAAGCGCGGCTGGAAAGCTACCCAGCCTGGATGTGCTGGTCAACAGCAGCTGAACACAAGCCAGCAGTGGCCCAGGTGGCCAAGAAGGCCACCAGCATCCTGGCTTGTTTCAGCCATGGTGTGGCCACCAGGAGCAGGGAAGGGATTGTTCCCCAGGAATCAGCACCTCAAATCCTGGGTTCAGTTTGGGCCCCTCACTCCAAGAAAGACCTTGAGGGTCTGGAGCGCATCTGGAGAAGGGAACAGAGCTGGGGAAGGGTCTGGAGAACAGGGGTTCAGGGAACGGTGAGGGCCCTGGGGCTGTTTAGCCTGGAGAAGAGGAGGCTGAGAGGAGACGTCATCACTCTGCGCAGCTCCCAGAAAGGAGGTTGTTGTGAGGTGGGTGTTGGTCTCTTCTCCCAAGTGACAGGCGACAGGACAAGAGGAAATGGCCTCGAGTTGCACCAGGGCAGGTTCAGATTAAACATCAGGAAACATTCCTTCATGGAGAGGGTTGTTAGGCTCTGGCAGAGGCTCCCAGGGAGGTGGTGGAGTCCCCATCCCTGGAGGGGTTTAAAGGCTGAGTAGATGAGGTGCTATGGGGTCATTCAGTAGCGGACAGGGACAGTTGGACACGATGACATCCAGGGTGTTTTCCAACTGGGTGATTCTATGATTTTTGCCTCCCACCACCCATTTCTCTCCCTTCTGCAGGAGGAACTGGATCTGAGCTGCTCCTTCGTCTGCAAAGCCTGGCAGAAGGCAGGGATGCGGCTGCCGGTGCCCGGCAAGGAGCAGACGGCTGGGATGGGAGATGTGGAGCAGGGCAGGAAGGAGGCAGGGAAGGTGAGGAGCCAGCTGAGACCCCTGCCTGCCCCACAGGCCTGGAGCCCCCTGCCCACCTCACAGGTGCCTGGATCCACCCTGACCCCCTGCCTGCCCCATGGGTGCCTGGATTCCCCCTGCCTGCCCCACGGGCTCCCGTTACCCCGCTGATCCCCTGCCCACCCCACAGGTGCCTGAGCCAAATCCTGCGCCCCAGGACACCAGCGTGGTTGAGCGGAGCCTGATCCTGGCAGGTCAGCACCATGGGAAGAGGGGGTGCTCAGCTTTACTATTCCACGACTCCAGGAGTCACTCCTCTGAGCAGGATTTGTGCACAGCTCTGCTCCCAGCTCTCCTGGAGGAGTCGGCGGTGGGCAGTGGGCTCAGATCCGCTCCTGGCTGTACCAGAGGGGTGGGCAGCGGGCGGGGGGACTCAGCTCTGCTCCCAGTTGTGCCGGAGGGGTGGGCAGGGGGCTCTGCTCTGCTCCTGGCATTCCCAGAGGGGTCTGATTCAGACACCGTTCTCTCCCTACAGGCCATGGGAATGCTGAAGCACAGCAGGGCCGCTACGCCATGGCCGTGCAGTCCTTCTCCGACGCCATCCAGCTGAACCCCTGGGAGCACCGGTGAGTGCTGGGGCCGGGGTGTGGTGTTTCCAGGGGACAGAGAGCCCAGGTGCAGCGCCGATCCTGCTCTCCACAGGCTCTTTGGCAACCGCTCCTACTGCTACGAGAAGCTGGGGTGCTTCGAGGAGGCACTGGGTGATGCACTGGTTGCACTGGCACTCCAGCCAGCATGGGCCAAGGGCCTCTTCCGCAAGGGCAAGGCACTGCGTGGGTTGCAGGTACCAGGGGTCTGGGGCTGGTTCTGGGATGTTGGGAGGCTGCAGGTGTCAGGGCACTGGGTAAGGGAGGCAGTGGAGTGCTCAGGGTGGGCAAGGAGGGCTCTGGTGTGCCAGGGGTACTTGGTAAGGAGCTGTGTATTGCCATAGAGGTGGGTAGAGGTGGCTGTGGGGTGGGAACTTTGGGGTGATGGGAGGCTGTAGATGCTGTGGGGGGCTGGGAGGGCTGCAGGATTGGGGGGCTGTGGGGTATGGAAGACCTGGGCGAGGGATGCCGGGGCGCTGTGGGATGTTGGGACTGGGTAGGGGGAGTTGTGGGGTGCTTGTGGGGGCTGCAGCCACTCAGCTTTGCTCCACGCCGCAGCGCTATGCTGAGGCTGCCCGCACATTCGAGGAGCTGCTGTGCATGGACGGCTCCGGCACAGAAGTGCGCACCCAGTTGGAGGAGTGCCAGGCCCTGCTCCGTGTGAGTCCCAGCCCGGCCCCCCAGCCCGGCCCAGCCTGTTCTGTCAACCCATTCCGTCCCATTTCCCCATCCTGTTTCCCCATCCCATCCATCCCCCATCCCAGCCCCTCTTCCTGTCCCCCCATCCTAGCCCCCATCCCAGCCTGGCACTCCATCCTGGACCCTCATCCCATTCCCATCCCATCCTGTCCTGTCCCCCAGTCCCAGCCCAGCCCCCTGCCCTGCATTCACGCCTCTCCCCCTGCAGCAGAGCAGCCCCCGTGACCGGAGCAGCACCGGGGGGGTCCCGGTGGCCCCGTCCCTGCCAGAGGCTGCCAAGCCGCCGCTGCTGCCCTCGGGTAAGGGATTGTAGTGGCCGTTTGGCTCCGGAGTCGCTGGCAGAGTTGGAGCTGGGGAGATGGGGGGACCCCAGGCCCACGGTGGGATCTTGCTGGACCACGGTGCCGGCTGAGCCCATCACTGCCTCCCAGCAGGGCAATGGGTGAGCAGGAGCTGCCGGGACATGGACACAAGTGCCTTTGAGACTGTGGGGAGTGCCAGAAGCCAGGCGAGCGGGCAGGGCCGGGCTGCGGCCAGTGGCCCCCAGATGCTGCCACCGAGCCACCCTGCCAGGTACAGTAGGGCTGAGGGCCTGGTGAGTGGGAGTGGGGCTTCCGGTGGTGTCGGGGCAGGAGCAAGGGGTCCTGGTGACAACAGGGGGCCTCGAGCCTCTGACGGTGATACTGGTGTGGTTTGGCAGGGACTGCTTCCCGCTCTGGGTGGGGACTGTCACCGCCAGCATCAGCGAGAAGGTGCTGCACGACGCCTTCAGCCGGTGAGCAGCTGAGTGCTGAGCCCCACATCACCATCCCAGTGCCTATCCTGCCCCACATCCCCATCCTGCTGCCCTTCCATCCCACTGCCTGTCTTGCCCCACAGTGCCATCCTGATGCCCTTCCCTCCCATTGCCCTTCCAGTACCACACTGCCGTCCCAATGCCCCTTGGTTCCCATTCTGCCCCACGTTGCCATCCCCATGCTCATCCATCCTGGTGCCCCATGTCACCATCTGAGTGCCCCACCAGCCCTGGTCCTTGCCCCATTCCCTGGCATTCTGGTCGTGGGGAACGGTCCCTGTGGGGGAGGCACGGGACAGGGATCTCTGTGGGGTAGGTGCTCATGCTGCACCCCATAGGTTTGGGGAGATCCACTCCATCCGGACACTGCCCAAGCGGCGCTGCGCCTTCATCAACTTTGCGTGCAAGAAGGCAGCCGAGGCGGCCTACACGGCCATGCAGGTACCTAGGGGGCACCACGCTGTGGGGCACTGCACCATGGGGCTGGGCTGGGATGTGGGGCATCTGCCCTCCACTTAGCCCTGCAGTGGTGTTGTCAGCTCCATTCCTACCTCGTTCCGAGCCCCATTCCCATCCCATTTCCATTCTGGACCCCATTCCGAACATATTTCCAGCTCCATTCCCACCCCATTCATGGCCCCTGTTTCCAGCTCCATTCTTACCCAGTTCCCAGCTCCATTCCCATCCCATTCCTGGCCCTTTTATGACCCCATTCTCAGCCCCATTTCTGACCCCACTCCCATTCCCAGCTCTGTTCTCACCCTGTTTCCAGCTCTGTTCCCACCCCATTCCCATTCTTGGCCCTGTTCTGCCTCCGTTCCCATTCCCAGCTCTGTTCCCGGCCCCGTTCTGATTCCATTCCTGCTCTCCACAGGCGGTGGAACTGGAGGGTTGCCGCCTGGCGCTGCAGCTCAAGCACCCATCCCACGCCACCCCTGCACCCTCCAGGAGGCTCCCGCCACCCCACACGCAGGGAGGGGCTCCCCCCGGGGAGCTCCACTAGCAGGGCCGGGGCACCATCCGGCACAGAGCTGGGCCCTGCCAGTGGGGCTTGAGGGATGGCATGGGCAATGACACAGCACCCATCCAGGAGCCCGCACAGTGCTGACACAGTGCCCATCCTGGCACCCAGCTCAGCACCCACTGAGCCCTCCTGGTGCTGGAGGAGAGATGTCCATGCGGCGTCCATGCTTTGCCCGCCCTCCATCCCCCCTGTGGGCAGCAGGATCAGCCCCTCCCCGCCGCAAGCGGCCGTGCCTTAGGGGGGCCCGGCTGCCCCCCCACCCCCTCCCCGAGCTGCCCGGGATTTGTACCAGACTGGGGAGGGGGGGTTAATAAATGCGAGAGCCAGCACTGGCCGTCTGTCTGTCCAGCTGTGTGTCTGTCCATGTATTTGTGTGTCTTTCCATTTCTCCATCCATGGGTCCTTCCCTCTGTCCATGTTTATGTCCATTCGTGTGTCTGTGTGCCTGTCTGTATGTCCGTCTGTCTGTGTGTCTATCCATGTGTGTGTGTGTTTGTCCATGTGTCTGTCCGTGTGTGTCTGGCCATCCACCCGTCCATCGGTGTCCCTGCACCCCATCCCCCCGCGGTGCCGGGGATTGGAGGGTGTCACAGCTCAGAGAATTGGATTCACATGGAGATGGGGGGGGGGGGGGGGGGCGGAACGGGAGGGGGCTGTAATTAATCCCCGGGCCCGCAATTAATGCCGGCGGGGGCGGCGGGAAACGAGCCGGAAAATTGGGAGAGGAGGGGGGCTGAGGAGGGGCCTGGAGACAGCGGAGCGATTGGTGGGGAGAGTGGAGGGAGGGGACACACAACATGGGGGGAGGGACTCACGGCCTGGGGTGGGACGGGGGAGACCGACCTATCTGTCCGTCCGTCTGTCCCCGTCGCCCTGTCCGTCTTCTCTCCTGGCCCCCATCCGACACCCATTCATTTTCCCGTTCTTCTGCTCCCCCGCCCCCCCGTCTGTCCCCGTTCCTGCCCCCGCCCCCCCCCCCCCCCTCCCAATGGGTCACGTCGTCTATCTGTCCTTTTCTGCCCCCGCCCATCCATCCGTCTGTCCTGTCCATCCGTTCCCGCCCTCCCCCAGTCTGTCCGTCCTCTCTTGCCCACCCCCTCCCCCGTCTCCTGTCCGTTCGTCTGTCCCGTCTGTCCCTCCCGCTCCCCCGGCCGCGCCCCCATCCTTCTCCCCATTCCTTCTTCCCAGCCGAGTCCCCCCCGCCCCCCCTTCTCCGTGTGTGTGTGTGTGTGTGTGTCCTCCCCTGTTGCCGGTCCCCCCCCAGCCTTCCCTCCTCATCCCGAGCTTCTTCGACCCCCCCAGCCCCTCCGCTCTTCCATTCTCTGCCTCCTTTATTCCCGATATTTACACCCGCGCCGCCGACAGACGATCAAAAACACCAAAAAAAGGCGAAAGACGGACAAAAACACCCAAAAAGGCGAAGAATTGCACCTTCCCGAGGCGGGGATGAAGGGGGGGGGGGGGTGTCACTCGGTCTCGGTGCCCCCTCGGGACGCCCCTCCGGGACAGTCCCGGTCCCCAACGTCAGTCTCCTCCTCCTCCATCTCTGCGGTGCTGGTGCCGAGGACGGGGGGGGCGGTGGTCCCAGAAACTGGGGAGGGTCTCTCGGTCTCGGTGACCCCGGGACCCCCCTCGACTCCTTCAGTCCCCGCCGTCAGTCTCCTCGGGCCCGATCCCGGAGGCGGCTCCTGGTGGTCCCGTGAGCTGGGGAGGGGTCGCTCGGTTTGGGTGCCCTCCCCCGGGGCCTTCCCGTCCGTCCTCTCCCCCTTGACTCAGCACCCCCACCTCGGTCCCCAACGTTGATCTCTTCCTCCTCCTCGATCTCTGCGGTGCCAGCGCCGGTACCGGGGGCTGTCCCGATAGTCCGAGTGGCCCTGGGAGCTGGGCGAGCTGGTGCAATGCTGCGGGAGGCGGATGGGACAAACCCCGCCCCCCCCCGCCGCCCCCGTGTCCTCCCCGGGACCCCACAGTGTCCACCAGACCCCTTTCAGTCCCTAACGTCGATCTCCTCCTCGGAGAGTTCTGCGGTGCCGGTGCCACGGGGTGGGGGTGGGGCGGGGGGAGTCCCGGTGGTCCCGGTGGCTCCAGGAGCTGGGGTGTGTCTGTGTCACTCGGTGTCGGTGCCCTCCGGGACTCCCAACCCCTCAGTCCCCGACGGCGATCTCCTGCTCGGAGAGCTCTGCCGTACCGGCGACGGCTCTCGGTGGTCCCGGTAGCTGGGCGAACTGGCGGAGAAGGCGGGGGGCAGCAGGTCGGGACTCCCCCCCGGTCCTCCCCCTCCCCGGCCCCCTCAGTCCCCGACGTCGATTTCCTCCTCGGAGAGCTCTGCGGTTCCTGTGCCGGTTCCCGGGGGTCCCGGTGGCCCCGGGAGCTGTGCGAGCCGTTGCAGGGCGGCGGGGGGCAGCGCCTGCAGGGACGCCACGTCTGCCCGCAGCTCCTCCAGGTCGCGCTTGAGCTTGGCGCGGCGGTTCTGGAACCAGGTGATGACCTGCGCGGAGCTGAGCGCCAGCCGCGCCGCCAGCGCGTCCCGGTCTGCGGGAGCGAGGTACCGGCTGCGCCCGAACCGTTGTTCCAGCGCCTGCAGCTGCGCTGCCGTGAACGCCGTGCGGGACTTGCGGCGCTTCCTGCGGGGGGGGCCCGCGCTCGGGGGGGGGCGACCTGCGGGAACAACGGGGAACTGACATCGGCACCCGCACCGAGACCGCATAGCACGGGCATCACCACCGGCACCGACACCTGTACCGGTACTGCATGGCATCGACACCCACATCCGCACCCACATCGGCATCTGCACCGGTACCGCTTGGCATCGACACCCGCACCAGTATCAGCACCGACACTGGCACCCGCACTGGTACAGGTACCAGATAGCCCCCGCATCAGCATCCGCACTGCACTGTGATTTGCGGTACTTCCTGTGGAGGGGGGACGATCAGCGGAGACAGCGCGCTCAGGGCAGGGGAAGCGGTACCGGCATCGGCACCCACACTGGTACCTGTATCACATGGCAGCGGCATCGACACCCGCATCGGTACCGCATAGCCCCGGCATCAGCTCCGGTACTGGTACAGCATGGCACTGGCATCAGCACCGCACGGTTCAGGTATCCGCACCCACACTGGCTTGCTTCGGCACCTGCACAGGTACCGGGCACCGCATGGCATCAGCACCCCCACCGGCACCGCATGGCACGGGTATCCACTTCTGCACCCGTACCGGCACCGCATAGCACCGACGCGGGCATCAGCACCCGCACCGCGCCGCACGGGCGGGCGGTGTGACCTGCGGGGACAGCTCCGTCAGAGCGGTGGAACTGGCACCGCACCCGCACCGACATCACCACCCGCACTGGCATGGGCAGCCGCACCGGCCCTGCATGGCACCGATATCGCCACCGCATCGGCATCCGCACCGGTACCCGCGCCGAGATTTGCGGCGGTTCCTGCGCGGAGGAAGCACCGCACGGTGAGGGCGGGGGGCGCGGTGTGACCTGCGAGGACAGCGGGGTCAGCCCTCCGATACCGATGCTCACACCGGCATCAACACCCGCACCCGCACCGCACCGCACTGATATCCATATCAACACCAGTACAGGTACCGGCACGGCACCGGCACCGCATCGTGACTTGGACCGCTTCTTGAGGGGCTTGGGGGACAGTGGGGTCAGCGCTCCGGTACAGGCACCTGCACCGGCACCGGCATCGGCACCTGCACCGCGTCGCTCCGGTATCGGCACCGGCACCAGCACCGCCACCGGCGTCGGCGTCGCACCACGGCGGTATCCGCACCCGTACCGCACTGGCATTGCAGCGATATCAGTGTCGGCACAGGCACCGCACCGGTATCGGCACCGTCACCGTCACTACCCCGGTGTCTAAACCGCACCGGCACCGGCATCGCAGCGACACCGCCGTTGGCGCGGGCACCAGTATCCGAACCCGCGCTGGTGTCGCCACTGGCACGGGTATCCGCACCAGCACCGACACCGGCACGGGCACCGGCATCGACGTCGGCAGAGGCACCGCACCGGCATTACCACAGGGCACGGGTGCATGTAACCGCACCGGTACCGCCCTCGGCACCATCACCGCCCCGGTATCGGCCCCAGCATCGGCATCGGGACAGGCGTCCGCACGGCTATCGGTACCGGCACCACCACCGCATCGGTATCGACACCACCATCCGCACCGGCAGTCGCACCTCCCTTGGCCCCGGTATCGCTCCGGTATCGGCACTGCACCGGCACTGGCATCGGGACAGGCAACCGCCCCGGCACGGGTGCCCGCCCCGCTGTCGGTACCGGCAGGGACACGGGGATTCGCACCGACATCGGCACTGGCATCGCATCGGTATCAACATCGGCATGGTCACCGGTACCCGCACCGGCCTCGCCGCCCCCCGCCCGAAGACGCCGGCCCTGGTCGAAACAATCGCACCGGTCGCGGGTGCCGGGAGCCGCTCGAGCGCTGCCTCGGGGCTCGTACCGGTACAGGAGTCCCGGGAGTCCCGGACGGCAGCGCCAAGCGATCGACAGGAACTCTGGTGGCGGCGGCCGCGGGGCAGTGCCGGTCCCCGGGCTCCGGTCCCCCCTGCCGGTGCGGGTCTCCGGGCTCTGATCCCCCGGGCTCCGGTCGCCGCCGCCCTGGCCCTGGCGCTGCTCCCGGTGGAGGAGAAGCGAAACCCCCGGTGAGACCGGGATCGCGGCCGCCCGCGGCCTCGGTAACGGCCCCTGTCCCGCTACTGCCGATGGACCGATCCCCCCCGGTAACGACCGCGGCCCCGGTCCCAGTGCTGCCGGTGGGGCCGATTCCTCCCGGTAACACGACTGCCGGGGATGCCCAGAACGGGCGCCGGTCCCTCCGTGCCCGCTAACGGCTTCGGCTGCCCCGCTCCTCCCCGGGATGCTCGGCTGCCGCCCAAGGGTCCGTCTGCCTGTCTGTCCGCCGGTCCGGGGAGCCTGGTCGGTTCCGCCGTTCACCGCGGCCCCCGCGCTGCCCCAGTCCTGTCCGTCTGTCCGGCCAGCAACGACTCTTTTCGTTAACCGCTGCGGCCGCGCTCCGCTGGTTCCTGTCTGTCTGCCTGTCCGGTAACGAGTTTTTCGCCTCGGTCCCGGGAGTCGCGCTCTGTCCTGTTCTTGTCCGTCTGTCCGGTCGCTCAAAGCTCTTTTCGTTAATCACTGGGGCCCCGCTCTGCCCGCTCCTGTCCGTCTGTCTGTCAGTTAACGGGGTTTTACCTCAATCCCGGCAGCCCCGATCGACCCGCTCCCGTCAATCTGTCCGGTAACAGAGTGTTTTCGTTGATCACGGGAACCCCGCCGTGTCCACCCGTGTCCGTCTGTCCCGCCGGTAAGAGCGGTTCGGTAATTGCAGATAACGGCGGTTCGTTGATTACCGGTAAGGGTGATTCGTTAATTACCGGGGCGCCGCCCGGCCGCGAAGGGGATTTTCGTTTCGTTGATCGCTCTGTGCTGTCCGTCCGTCCTTTTGTCCGTCCGGCCAAGGATTTTTCGTTAACGGCGAAAGCCGCGCTCTGCCCGCCCGTGTCTGCCTGTCCGTATCCGCCTCTCCATGTCCGCCTGTCCGTCCCGGCTTTTGTTCTTCGTTAATTACAGGAGAGCCGCTCTGTCTGTCCGTGTCCATTTGTCCATCCCGGTAACGGGGCTTATTTTTCGTTCATCGTGGGATCCTGGCCCGGTCTGTCCGTGTGTCCGTTTGTCCGTCCGGATAACGGTTTCTTTTTCGTTGATCACAGGAACGCCGCTCTCTCCGTGTCCGTTTGTCCGTCCGGGAGAAGGTTTTTTTCGTGAGCGGCGAGACCCGTGCTGTGCCCGCTCGTGTCCGTCTGTCCGTCTGTTCGTCTGTTCGTCCCGTTAATGGGGTTTTACTTTTCGTTCATCACGGAGCCCCGCTCCATGTGTCCGTATTCGTCTGTCCGTGCCGGTAACGGCTTTTGTTCTTCATTGATTACAGGAACGTAGATCTGTCTGTCTGTCTGTCCAGCATGGCAAGAGTTTTTTCTGTTAACGGCGGCCGCCCTGCTCTGTCTGTCCGTGTCTGTCCGTCCGTTCGATCGAGGATTTTCTCCTCGGGCGGGTGGCGGGGACCGGTTGCCGCTCGGTCTGTCCGTTCCCGCTGGGGCTGAGCCGGTTCGTTCGCTCCGCCGGGCTCAGTGCGGGAGCAGCCGCCTGACCCCGCCGGTAACGGGCTCCCACCGGTGAACCCGCAGCCGGTAAACTGGTTCTCGCCGCCGAGGCACCGGGGCCGGTAACGGGTTCGTGCCGGGGAACTGGGACCAATAAGGGGCTCCCACCAGAGAATCGGGGCCCCACCAGGTCCGGTAATGGTCTCCTACCGGCGAACCGGGGCCGATAAGGGGTTCGTGCCGGAGAACCGGAGCCCCACTAGGGCCGGTAACGGGTTTCCGCCCGAGAACCAGGGTCGGTAACGGGTTCGTGCCGGGGAATCGGGGCCGGTAATGGCTTTTCGTTGCCGGCGAACCGTGGCTCGGGGACGGTACGGGCTCCCGTCGCCAGGGAACCGGGGCCAGTAACGGTTCCCTGCCCAAGATTTGGAGCCGGTAACGGGTTCGTGCTGGGGAACCGGGACCGTTAAAAGGTTCGAGCCCGAGAACAGGCACTGGGCACCGGTAAGGGGTTCCCGCTGGGATCGGTACCGGATCCAGCTGCCTAAGTCCCGCTCCGCCGGTGCTCAGTAACGGTCACGTTCACGGCGGCGGGAGCCGCTGTGACCGGCGGGACAGATCCGATGCCGGTGCCTCCGTCGTGTCCCTCCCCCCTTGGTGCCGCGGCCCCTTCCCTACCGGGAAACGAGCGGAACTTACCGGGGGGACTCTCAGAGACCCTAGCCCCGTCGCTTGCCCGGTTCACCTCCCCCTCCGGCACCTGCCCGGTCCCGTCCCCGTCGCCCCGTTTCCGGTGTCGTTCTCTCCCCACCCTGTCCTTTCCCGTTCCACCCCGGTCCCGGTTCCCCATGCGCCCCCCCCATTCCCGGTGTCCCAGCCCCGCACCCTCGTTCCAGGTGCCCTCCCCCCCCCGTTTCCCGCCTCCCGTTCCCGGTGCTCCTACGTACCTCGTCCCGGTGTTCCCCCCTTCCCCCCCCAGCCCCCCGCCCTGTTCCCGGTGCTCCCCACCCCGTCCTCCCCGTCCCTGGTGCCGGTGCACCCCCCAGTTCCCGGTGCCCCCCCGTTCCAGTACCTGGTGCGGGGGTCTCGCCCCTCTCGAGCCCGCGGAAGGTTTTGCTCGCCAGCTCCTGCAGCGCGCAGAGGGGGGAGGCGGGGGCGCAGCCGCGGAGCCCCCCCTGCAGCTGCTCGGGCTGCGCGGGACGAGGGGGGGCCCGCCGGGGGGGCCCCAGGATGTCCTCGATGCCGAAGGGGGTGAGAGGCTTGGCGGAGTTGTTGTTGGGCGCCGGGGGCTGCCCCGGGGCGGCGGGAATGCAGGGTGGGGGGGGCGCCGCCGGGGGCGAGGGTGTCCCGGCCGCCCCCCGCACCGAGGTCATGGCGGGGCCCCGCACCTCAGCCCCACCGCATCCCGACTTGACCCGGCCCCCCCGGTCCTTTCCCGGTATCCCCGCTCCTGTCTCGGTGTCCCCCTCCCGCCCTCGCCCCGGTCCTTTCTCGGTGTCCCGGTGCGTCTCCCTGTCCCCTTCGTCGCCGTCCGCCCTCCCCCGGTCCTTTCCCGTTGTCCCCCCTCTCGGTCTTTTCTCGGTGTTCCCGGTCCTTTCTCGGTGCCCCCCCTCCCCCCGTCAGTCGTTTCCTAGTGTCCCCCGGTCCTTCCCTGGTGTCTCCCCTGTCCCTCCCCCGGTCCTTTCTCGATATCCTCGGTCCTTTCCCGGTGTCCCCCTTGTTCCAACCCCCCCCCCCCCCCGGTCCTTTCCCAGTGCCCCCCCCCACCCCCGCCGGTCCTTTCGCGTTGTCCCCGGTCCTTTCCCGCTGCACTTCACTGCCCCCCCACGCTCCTGTCTCAGTGCCCCCCCGAGTCGAGCCTCCCGGGCCCTGCGCCCCCGCCCCCCCCCGGCGGCGTCCCCAGTCCCGGTCGGTGCGGCTGGGGCAGCGCCGCCGGTTCCCCCCCCTCCCGGCCCCGCCGCCGCCTTAAAGACCCCGGGGCGGCAGAACTGGGCAGCGGAGGAGGAGGAGGAGCCATCGGGGGGGGGGGGGGAGCGGGAGGGGGGGCAACCGGTCCCTCCCTGCCGCCTCCACCGGGATGCGAACGGGATGCAGCGCTTTCCCCTCCCACTTCCATTTAACCCCCCCGGTACCCCCAGATCTTAATCGGGCCTTTACTGCCCCCCTATCCCCATCTGGGCTTTTACGCTCCCATCAATCCTCATTGGGGCTTCCCCCCCGCCCCCGCCATGGGTACCAATTGCCCCCCCCCATCACCCTTCCGACTTTTACCTCCCGCCCCATCCCCATTAGGGGTTTTACCCCTCCACACCCTCATAGGGGCTGTTACCCCCCCCCCCCAGATGTTTTCTACCCCCTTCCCCGTTCCATCCCCAGTGGGGTTTTAACTCCCCCCCACCCCGTGGCTGCTTATTGCCCCTCCTTCCATCCTCACTGGGGCTTTTAGCCCCTGTACCCACTGCCCCCCTCCCCCCTTTTCCCCCCATTCTGGTTTTTACCCCCCTCCCCATCCCCACTAGGGCTTTCACACCCCTCCAGCATCACCGAGGCTTTTACCCTCCCTTCCATCCCCAGTGGGCCCATCTCATCCCCACTGGAGCTTTTTCCCCCCCCCATGGCAGCCCATTGCCCCCCACCCCCAACAGTATTCCCCCCCCTTTCCCATCCTTTCCCCATCCCAACCACTTTACAGCCTCACCACTCCCCATAAAAGCGCGGGGGCCGCGCGCCTGGCACTGATTAAAGCCGCTTTTGGATGGGTTTTGGGTTTCACTCATAAATTCCCCCCCCTTCCCCCCCCCCCCCCCGTTTTTTGCTCTCCCATTGCCCTCCCAGTACAAATAGCTCCGGGATTCCAAGCGCTCGTAAAAATCCTGGGAACGCCCGCACACGCAGGCTGCCGACACTGCATCTGTGACCTCTGGCGGGATTGGGGCTTGGGGATGCCGAGTCACCCCAAATGGGGCGGTTCAGCATCCCCCAGCCCCAATCCTGCCCAGTATCCGCATGGATTTGGCACTGGGATGCAGAGGGCACAGGGGTCACGACGCTGACGGGAGCGAAGCCGAATCCATGTGGGAGCTGGGGAGCAGGTGCAGGGGGATTGGGCGATGCCGACGGGGATTGGGGAAGGGGTTTCCAGTCTTGCTGAGCCAAGCAGAACGCGATCCACGCGGCTGGAGAGCAGAGAAACCCAACCTTGACGTTTCCCAGCAGCCGGAGCGAATCCAACTGGCGGAGAGGGATCAGATCCACATGGAGAAGGGTTGGGATGCAACTGGGATGCGCCAAAGGGTGTTGGGATGCAGGAGATGGTGTTGAGGCCATCTCGCATGCGGCATGGAGGGCATACCCGGCGTGGCTCTGCATGCATCCGGATCCTGTTGTTTGCTGGGAATGGTGCCTTGTGTCCCAGGCTGCAGGGGGGATGCAACCACCACAGTGGGTGTGGATGGTGGAGCCAGGCTCAGCTGGGGCCCTGCAGCAGCACCGCGTGGCACCAGGGCACCTACCCCATCCTCTCCCCCTGACCCATCACCTCCCTCTGCCCCATATCCTCACCTTCCCATATCCCTGTTTCCCCCCTGCCCCTCTGCCCCTGCCCATCACCCCTGTCCCATCTTCCCCTGCCTCATCATCTCCCCCTGCTCCATACCCCCATATCCGTCTCCTTTGACTCCATCTCTCCTGCCCCACTGCTCCTGCCCATCACCTCATACCCCCGTCTCCCCCTGCCCCACCTCTCCACTGCCCCTGCCCATCACCCCTATCCCATCTCCCCAACTTCCCATCCCCATCTGCCCCTGCCCCCTCATCTCCCCATGTCCCCTGCCCCATAACCCAATTTCCCCCTGCTCCCTCGCCTCTCCCCACCTCCCTCACCTGCCCCCAGCGCCCCTGCCCTGTCTGCCCCTCCACATCTCCCCTTTTCCCGTGTCCTGTCTCCCCCTGCCCACTCCCCTCCCCACTGCCTCATATCCCCATCACCTCTATTCCATGTCCCCTGCCCCATCTCCTCCCCATATTTCCACCACCCCATATCCCTGTGTCCCCCTCCCCATCACCCCTGCCCCATGTCCCTACCCCTGCTCCATGTCCCCATCTCTCCCTGCCCCATGTCCCCCTCCCCATCACCCCCTCCCCATGGCCCCTGCCCGCCGTGCGGCTCTGTCCCTGTGCAGCAGCCCAGCACCCCGGGATGCTCCTCGGCAGCAGCACCTACACCCCCTTCTCTCCTTGCCCCCAACTTGTGCCCAGTGGGGCAGCCCAGGGTGGGCTGCGCAGCCCCCATCCTGCCCAGCCCTGAGCCCCCAGCTCCAGGGAACACGGGATGGGAATCACTCCTTGCCACAAAGCATGGCACAGCGGGAAGCAGAACCCGCTCTGGGTCAGCGCAAGAACCCTGGTGCTTTCTGCAGTGTGGGCGCAGTGCCCTGCACTGGTGGGGTGCCCATGACCCTTGCTTGAACCAGGTTGTTCACCTTGCATGGCGCTGCAGCCCCTCCTCACCTCCCACACCTCCATCCTGCTGGGATCAGGTCCTGGGGGTTTGGGACCACAGGCCTGGACCCTCAGTGCCCCAGTGCCCCCCAGCACAGCCAGGCAGCTTCCAATGTGCCAGAATCGAGCCCCGTGCACCCCTTTGTGGCTGCTGGGCTGGAACCGAGCCCCTTGCATGGGGGAGCAGGCGGACAGCACCGGGACACGTGAGTGTGTGTGTGTGCATGAAGGGAGGTGTGCGTGCACGTGTGCGAGTGTGTGTGCCTGCAAGCACGAGGGTGTGTGAGCATGTGTGAGGATGTACATGCAGGTGTGCGTGCAAATGTGAGGGCGGTGTGTACAAGGGTCTCTGTGCATGTGAGGGTGTGTGTGCATGACTGTGCACACGTGTCGGGGGGCTGAAAGCACATGTCCCACGTGTGCATGTATCTGAGATGCACAGATGAACACGTGCTTGCTCCATTCCAGAACCTGTGTCTGCTTTGTCTCCCTATCCCATTTCGGGGGCATTCATGGCACTAAGCTGCCACAGCTCCAGGTGACCCAGCTCATGGGCACCAATGTCAGGGCACCCTGGGCCACGCACCGCTGCAGCCTGGCTGCCCTGGATTGAGACTGGCTAGATGCTCTGTGCCACACTGGGGTGGTCTGGGCCATGTTGGGGTGCCTGAACCACACTGGGATGCTCTGTGCCACACTGGGATGGTCTGGGCCATGTTGGGGTGCCTGGACCACACTGGGATGCTCTGGGCCACACTGGGATGGTCTGGGCCATGTTGGGGTGCCTGGA
The DNA here is from genome assembly GCA_033558235.1 of Neomorphus geoffroyi. NCBI lineage: Eukaryota > Metazoa > Chordata > Aves > Cuculiformes > Neomorphidae > Neomorphus > Neomorphus geoffroyi. The sequence continues at coordinate 21,655,216 of JAUMJM010000044.1, forward strand.
CCACACTGGGATGCTCTGGGCCACACTGGGATGGTCTGGGCCATGTTGGGGTGCCTGGACCACACTGGGATGCTCTGGGCCACACTGGGATGGTCTGGGCCATGTTGGGGTGCCTGGACCACACTGGGATGCTCTGGGCCACACTGGGATGGTCTGGGCCATGTTGGGGTGCCTGGACCACACTGGGATGCTCTGGGCCACACTGGGATGGTCTGGGCCATGTTGGGGTGCCTGGACCACACTGGGATGGTCTGGGCCACACTGGGATGGTCTGGGCCATGTTGGGGTGCCTGGACCACACTGGGATGCTCTGGGCCACACTGGGATGGTCTGGGCCATGTTGGGGTGCCTGGACCACACTGGGATGCTCTGGGCCACACTGGGGTGGTCTGGGCCATGTTGGGGTGCCTGTGCCGCGCTGATGATTCCCAGGGTACCAAGCTGAGGAGCAGCAGGCACAGCTCACCCCAACACGCTTGCGCCCCGTGCTGTGCGCTGCCCCTGATCCATTATTTATCGGATCCATTCCAATAACGCGTCTCTGCGCCGCAGCGCCTGGCAGTAACTCGATTAGGGGCGCTCAGGGCCCCGCGCCACAGCCGGAGCTGCCGTGCAGTTCGCACATGGAAATTGCTTGCAAATGAATTTTCCTTTAATAAGGGGGAGAGCGCGGTGCGAAATTAAACCGTCAGGCGTGGAGACAAGCGGGGCGGCTGTGGGGAGCGGGGGGACCCTGCCAATTATTGGCAATAAAGCCTGACCCCACGATGCCGGGACTAATGGGATTACACGGGGATGGATGTGCCGGGAGCTGGGGGACCCCGGGATCCCCCCGGAGCTGTCGGCAAATGAGCAATTCATTAACACGCACCGAGCGCGCCAAGTGTGCCACCACGGCTGCGACATGTGGGGAGCGCAACGGGATGGGGGTGGGGACTGGAATGGAGGTGGGAATGGTGATGGGATGGGATGGGGATGGGAAAGGAAAGGAGGATGGAGGACGGGGATGGGGTAAGGGGACAGAAACAGAAATGGGGATAGGGACAGGGGACGGGAATGGTGGTGGGGATGGTGATGGGGATGGAGATTGGATGGGGATGGGGAAAAGGGATGGGGACAGGAATAGGATGGGGTTGGGATGGGAATGGGGATAGGAACGGTGATTGGGTTGATGAGAAAGGGAAGGAAGAGGATGGAGATGGGTTGGGAAAGGAAACGAGGGTGGGGAAAGGGAATGGGAATGGGGATGGGGACGAGGATGGAAATGGGGCTGGGGAAGGACTTGGGATTGGGAAAGGGGATGGGGTTGGGGAATGGGGCTGAGGGTGGAGATCGATGGGGCTGGGGGCACACGAGGCCCAGCACACGTCTGATCTGCTCCCACATGTGTGTGCTGTGCAGGTGGGTGCACACAGCTGCGCACGCGTGTGCACGCGTGTGCAAAACTGCCCCCCCCACCCCACCCAGCGCGCTCCCCGTGCTGTGTGCAGGCAGGTACAGGTGTGCAGTCCCCCTGCACAGGGGCTCTCACACAGCACCCAGACCCTCGCCCCCATTCTGAGCTGCCACACGCGTGTACAGGGCTGAACGCGTGGGAGCCCGCGTGCCAGAGCCGGTGCCCTGAGCTCCGGCTGGGATGGGGGCAGGAACAGGATGAGGCCCTGGAGAGGGGATGGGTGGGGGGGATGCTGTGGGACCCCCACCCTGCACTGTGGGAAGCCGGGCTCAGGGTGTCCCACTGGCCCTGGCCCCAGCTGCTACACCCCCACCCCCCCTCCCGAGACTGCCCTCCCCGCTCTGGGTCTCCATATGGGCCCGGGCCAAACTGGGGCCAAATGGCCCAGGGTGGGGGTTGCATTTCAAAGCCTCTGGCCAGCAAACGCCGTTGCCCCCCTGCCGAGCCCTCGCCCGCCCATGCCCCCTGACCTCGGCCACGCAGAGGTAGCAGGGACCCCTCTGTCCCCCTCCCCAGGGACCGTGGGAACATCCCAGCCCCCTCCTCAAGGACCACGGGGACAACTCTGTTCCCCTCCCAGGGACCATCAGGACATCCCAGACCCTTCCCCAGGGATGGGGGGTAATCCCAGCCCCCTCCTCAGGAGCAGGGATGCCCTGGTGGGGGGGGGCGATGCGGGAATGGGAGCCTCACAATTGTTGGGGTTGACCAGGGTCTGCGGGGGGACGCTGCTGTCCCCCCTCCTCAGGGGCAATGGGGACATTCCAGCCCCCTCCCCAGTAGCAGGGACACTCTGGTGGGGGGCTGGTGCCAGGTGACACCCCTGCAAGGGTCAGGGTTGACACGGGGCTGGCAGCTGGGGGCTTTGGGGGGCACAGGGGAGACACAGATGTCCCCCTCCCCACGGATGGTGGGGACACCCCAGCCTCCTCCCCAGGAGGAGGGACTCTCTGGGACCCTCACAAGGGTTGGGGTTGATGCAGGGCTGGGGGCTTGAGAGGGGGGATGCAACTGTGATGCTGCTGATGTGGCAATGCGGCTGGTGAAGTGATGTGGCTGGCATGGTGATATGGCCAGTGTGGTGATGCAGCTGGTGTGGCAGCGTGACTGGCATGGCAATGGGGCCAGCATGGTGATGTGGCTGGCGTAGTGATGCACCCAGTGTGGCTGCCGCGGCGATGCAGCTGGCATGGTAATGTGGCCGGCATGGTGATGCAGGCAGTGCGGTGGTGTGGCTGATGTGGCGGTGTGGCCACTGCAGTGATACAGCCGGTGTGGCCAGCAAGATGACACGGCTGGCACGGTGATGTGGCCGTTGTAGCGATGCAGCCAGAGTGGTGAAGCAGCTGGCAGGGTGATGGGACTGGTGTACTGATGTGGCTGTAAGCCCAGTGAGGTGGCGTGGCTGGCATGGCAATGCAGCTGGCGTGGTGATGCGGACAGTGTGGTAGTGCAGCTGGCATGGTGATGTGGCTGGCACAGCGATGAAGCTGATGTGGCGATGCAGCTGACACGGTGATGTGGCTGGTGTAGTGACGTGATGGGTGTGGTGAGGAGACCAGTGTGGCGATGCGACTGGCATGATGATGCAGCCAGCATGGTGCTGCGGCTGGTGTGGTGATGCAACTGGCACGGCAGTGTGGCAAAGCAGCTGGCATGGCGATGTGGCCGGTGCGGCAATGAAGTGATGTGGGTGATGCAGCGATGTGGCAGGCATGGCAATGCGGCTGATGTGGCAATGCATGCGATGCGGCCGGTGTGTCGATACAGCCGATGTGGCGATGCGGCCATGCGGATTCAATTAGGGGCGAGCGCGGGGGGCTCGTCTCGGCCCCCCCGGCAGCGCAGCAGGGAAATGGCTCTGTCTGGGCGCTGACAGCCGGGCCCCGCGCCCAAGATGAACGAGCGCAGGATTAAAGCCCCGCGCGCTGACAGGGAGCACCTGAGCGGGGGGCAGCGCTAGGGCGCCATGGGGGGGCGGGTAGGACCCCCGCCCCGGGGATGCTGAGGGGCCAGGAGGGGGGTCCCGGATGGGCCAAGGGATGGGGGATGTGGTACTGGGGGGACATGGCAACCGGAGGATGTGGCACGGGGGAGGATGTGGCAGCTCTCCAGTCCCCCCAGTGCCCCTACAGCCCAGTACAGCCCCCCCTCTCCCCTCAGTGCCCCCACAGCCCAACACAGCCCTCACAGTGCCCCCCCCCCCCCCCCCAGTGTCCCTCAGCCCCTGTGATGCCACGGTGCCACTCTGAGCTGAGGGGCTGTATGGGGCACAGGGGTGCACTCGGGTAGGGGCACCGGGGGGTCCTGCAGGGCCGAGTGCTCTGTGCAGGGGTAGGGGACGCATCCTGCAGAGTTGGGGTCCCATGGGGCAGGACCGTGGGGGCTCGTCCATCGCCGCCACGTGGGGCTGGGGGCTGCCGTGGGTCACCGCCACCATTAACCCCACCGAGGCAGCCGTGCCACGCCGCCCCCGAGGTTAATTAAAAAGAAGAGAGCAACGAAACGTGGCGGCGATGGCGGGGGGGCCGCGGTGGCCTCATGTGCCAAGCGGCTGCCGGGGCTGCGACACCGAGCGCCGACACGGGGACAGCAGGACTGGGAGGTCCAGGTTGGGGATGGTGGCATCGCTACCCATCCAGCTGCTGATGCCCTTGGGGTGCCCAGGTGGGATGAGGGGGGCTGTTTGTGTGTGTGCACATGTGTTCACGCATGTTCACGCGTGTGCAGCTCCACCTGTGCATGCGTTTGGGTGTCACCCGTGAAGACACCGGAGCAGCCGTGTGAACTGGAGCTGGGGGAACCCAGCCAGGCTGGCAGGGGCATGGCATGGGCTGGACCGTAATGCCACACCGTGCCATGCCATACCATGCTGTGTCAGGCTGCACTGAGCTGTGCTGTGTCACACTGTGCCGTGTCATGCTGTGCCATGCTGTGCTTTGCCACACTGAGCTGGGCTGTGCCATGCTGTGCTGTGCCATGCTGTGCTGTGCCATGCTGTACTGTGATACACTGGGCTGTGCCATGCCATGCTGTGTCGTGCTGTGCCACAGTGGGTTGTGACATGCCATGCTGTGATGTGGCATGCTGTGTTGTGCCATGCTGGGCTGTGATACACTGGGCTGTGCCATGCCATACCATGCTGTACCGCACTGTGCTATGCCATGCTGTGCCGTGCCATGCTGCACTGGGCTGTGACATGCCACAGTGTGCTGTGCCCTGCTGTGCCACATCATGCCATGCCACCCTGGGCCATACCATACTGTGCTGTGCCATGCCATGCCATGCCATGCCATGCCATGCCATGCCATGCTGTGCCATGATACACTGTGCTGTGCTGTGCCACGCTATGCTGTGCCATGCCATGCTGTGCCACGCTAGGCTGTGTTGCACTGGGCTGTGACATGGCACGCTTTGCGGTGCTGTGCCATGCCACACTCTGCCATGCAGCGTTGTGCCATGTTGTGCTGTGCCATGCAATACCATGCTGTGCCATACCATGCTGTGCCGTGCCGCTCTAGTCCGTGCCACGCTGGCCTGTGCCGCATGGCAGAGCTGGCCGGGAGGAAGAGGAGCCGTCGCAGAGGAAGCGCCATCCTTCCTCCCGCCCGCTCTATTCTTGGCCCCCGTCTGCCCCGCATCCTCCCTGCCCGCCAGGAGCCGTCCCCGTGCCCCCGTGGGACCCCTGGGGTGCGGGAGCAGGGGGACCCTCCCACGGGGACCCCATCCCTCCCCTGCCCCACAGCCACCACCGCAAGACCCCATGGCACAGGATGGCACAAATGGGGGGCAGGGGTCCCGTGTACCACAGGATTGTCCCGTGCTGCCACTGGCCGTGATGCAGATCCTGGCATTGCCCAGTGTCCCCGTCCCTGTCCGAGGGGGAGGCTGGGGGGCTCTGACCCCCAGGGATGTGGGGGGGTAGATGGAGCCCATGAAGTGATGTGGGACAGGATGGGGGGACAGGATCTCAGGCCTGGTGCCCCTCAATGTGGGGAGCAGGACACCCATCCCCAAACTGGGACCCTGGCGATGGCGCAAGGACCCTGCTTGTCTGTGCATTCCAGGGATGGGGCTCTGGGATGGAGAACTGGGACCAGTGCCTCACTGGGTGTGGGGGCTGAGGGGAGTCCCCTGAGGGGGGCACAGTGATTTATGGAGGTCTATAGTGTGGTGGCCCACAGTGGTCCATGGTGACCTGCTGTGGTCTGTGGTGGTCCATACTGGTCTGCTATGATCCGTGAAGGTCTGCAGTGGTCTTCACTGGTCTATGGTGGTCTGCGGAGATACACAGTGGTCCATGATGGTCTCTGGTGGCCCACTGTGGTGTGTGGTAGTCCACAGCAGTCCATGATGGTCTCTGGTGTTCCGTTGTGGTCTGTAGTGATCTGTGGTGGTCCATGGTGTCCCCCACTTGGCGGGGCCATCCCAGGGCCAAGACAGGCACAGCAGGGTCAGCGCGCAGCTCCGCATTCCTGCTCCCGGCGGGGCGATCCGGTTACCGGCCAGCGCGGCTGCCGGCCCCACGATTAATCTTCCCGGGTGCCCTTTGGAATTCACCGCTCCAAGCTCTGCGGGGTGCGGGGTCCGGCTGGAAGCAGGATGGGGCTGTGGGGCAGGGGCTGGCAGTGCGGGAGAGAGGCATGGGGACAACTCCTGGATCCTGGGCTGGCTGAACTGGAGATGGGGATGGGATGGGGAGAGGAACGGGGTAGGGTTGGGAATGATGGGGATAGAGACGGAGTTGCTCCCAGTTCACCCCACGAGCATGAGGATGGGAGGGGGAGGGGATGGGGATGAGGCTGGGGATGAGGTGGAGATCGGGATGGGGATAAGGACGAGGACAAGGACGAAGATGGGGATAGGATGGGAATGAGGATGGGGTAGGCATGGGGATGACAGGGATGGGGATGGAATTACTCCCAGTTCACCGCACCATGCTGGGCCTCCCCCACCATGCTATGCCCTGTGCCACATCGGGTGCCCCTGCTGCCGAGCTGCCGGGCAGAGGCATTGCGTGATTGCGGGGCGGGAGAGGGGTGTGAGGTGCCCATGCAGCCTGAGATCTGCTGTGATTCCCTGCCAGCTGGAGACACAATGTTCCAGTATCCCACTGGATTGATTCAGGGACAGTGGGAGCAGGCGGGCGGCAGCCACAGCAGAGTGAGACCCCCCCCACCAGGAATGGGGCTTGGGGGGTGCTCCACCAGACTCCCCCATCCTGGGACCCCAGCCCACCCTGAGCACAGGACCCCTGCTCCAGCCGCAATGGGGTGTGAGGGTCTCTGTGCCCCTCCCAGCACAGCCTGGGGTTCCCGTGTCCCCCTGCCCAGGGATGCAGCATGGTGCCCATTTGGCATTCCTGCCTGCTCCCAGGGATCCCGCTTCAGCTTTCTCAGCCAGCTGGCGAGGACAGAGCTGGCACCATGGGAATGAGCCCTGGCAGAGCCGTAGCTGGATGGGAAATGGGTGTGCGGGGGCTGTGAGTTGCCAGCATGCCCTGACACAGAGGTTGGCATTGATGTTGGCACGGCTGCAGCTCAGCCAGATGGGGAGTGGGAATATGGGGGCTATGGGGTCCTGGCACAGCCACAGCCGTGGCTTAGCTGGGTGGGGAATGGGGGCTGTGCCCTGATGCCAGGGATGGTGTCAACATTGGCACAGCTGCAGCTCAGGGACCCCCACCCTGTGGCTGAGCTGCGGGTGTCAGGGCACAATCCCAGCACCCCATCCTGTCAGGAGTGGGAATGCCGGGCGCCAGCGGTGCTGCTGCCCGCGTCAGGAGCGCTGGGCACGGAGCCTGCACCAGGAGCACTGGGAGTGAGGGCTTCCTGCGAGGAAGGTGGGAAAAGGGGAGACAATAAACCCCAGGAAATGCTCGGAATAGCGAAGGGCACCGCGGTGCCGGCACTGAGCCACAGGCGCTCAGCCCGAACGGAAGCCGTGGCAGCGGAGACCAGGACGGTGGGGACCCTCCTGCATCCCAGCATCGCACTGCCCTATGGCATCGCCAGTCTTGCCATGATTTGCCCGAAAAGTCTGGAGATCCCAGCTCTGGCCCACTGAACAGTGGCCCACTTCACTGCTGGGGAGTCCATGGGGAGTCGGGGGTGTCCATGAGAAGGGGGGATCCATGGGGAGCAGGGGCATCCTTGGGGAGCAGGGGGGATCCATAGGGACCAGGGATCCATGGGGAGTGGGAGGGTCCATGAGGAGCTGAGGGTCCATAGGGAGCCAGGGAGGTTCCTGGGGAAGGGGGGATCCATGGGGAGCAGGGGCATCCTTGGGGAGCAGGGGGGATCCATGGGGACCAGGGGCATCCTTGGGGAGCAAGGGGGTCCATGAGGAGCTGAGGGTCCATAGGGAGCCAGGGATGTCCCTGGGGAAGGGGGGATGCATGGGGAGCAGGGGATTGATGGGGAGAAGGGGGAATCCATGGGGTTTGGGGAGTCTACAGGGAGCATGGGGGATCCATAGGGAGTGGGGGGGTCCATGGGTAGCGGGGCGGGTCCATGGGAAGCAGGGGGTCCATGGGGAGTGGGGCATTCATGAGGAACAGGGAGATCCATGAGGAGCAAGGGGGTCCATGAGGAGCTGAGGGTCCATAGGGAGCAGGGAGGGTCCATGGGGACTAGGGGATCCATGGGGAGAAGGGAGCATCCATGGGGTTTGGGGTGTTCATGGGGAGTGGGGGTTTGCCCGTGCCATGGGGCTCGTGCCAGGGTCCATCTCCCACCCCCGTCACCGTGGCTTGGCCGTAGCCCCTTGCCAGGGCGGTTGGCGAGCGGCCGTGTGCCCAGTGATTTATGGCCGGGAAGCACGGGTACTGACGGATTGGCCATAAAACCGGGCAGGAAACGCCCAACTTCAAAGGCCTCAGCATCCGCAACCACCATGACCGGGCTGAGTGCGGCACCCGTGCCAGCCTGACCCCAGGTACACTGTCCTTATCCGCTCACCACGCGGGCATCTCGTGAGTGCTACTGGCATGGACCTGGGGCCAGCTGCTGGACCAGTGACCACGGTGGTCCCAGCCTGTAGCATCCGGTGTCCAGTGCCAGGGCAGTGATCCCAGCCCATAGCATCTGCTGGGCTGTGCCAGGGTGGTGGTCCTGGTGGGCTGTGCCCAGCTGGGGGTCCTGGCCCACAGCACTCGGTGGGCTGTGCCATGCTGGTGGTCCTGGCTCACAGACCCCAGTGTCCTGTGCCAGGGTGGTGGTTCCCAGCCCAGTGTCCTGTGCCAAGTGTGGGGTCCTGACCCACAACAACCAGTGTCCTGTGCCAGGGTGGTGGTCCCAACCAGCAGCTCCCACTGGGCTGTGCCAGCGCAGTGGTCTTGGCTTGCAGCCCTCAATGCCCTATGCCAGGGTGGTGGTCTCAGCCCCGTGTCCTGTGCCAGGGTGGAGGTCCCAGCTCACAGCCCTTGGAGTCCTGTGTCAGGGTGGTGGCCCCAGCCTGCAGTGCCCACTGGGTTGTGCCAGGTCGGGGTCGCCCGGTGCAAGCACAGCCTCTCCTCACGCATCTCTCCTTCACCAGTCCTGGTGGCACACAGGAAAGCCGGAGGTGACACAAGTGGCACACGAGAAGGCACAGGGTGACACAGGTGGCACACAGACAAAGGATCAGAGGAAACACTACCAGCCAAGACAAACAGGGAGGGGTGAGGGGGTGCTCCCGCTCCCACGGTCCCAGCGCTCCCCAAGGGCTCCTATCCTGCCGCCACCAGCACCCGGCGCCACTTGGCCCTGGCACAGCCGGGAACGGGGGTGGTGACAGTGCTTGAGCCTCCCCAGCTGCAGCCATGCTGGGGTCCAGGGGCTCTCTTGGCCCCTGCTGCGTCTCCAGCCCCCACGGCCCCTGTGACCCCAGGAAGGTGCCCACGCAGTGCCCACATTGCGGGATGGTGGCAGGAACCTGGGCGCTGCAGTCCCAGTGCCCTCCCAGAGATCCCATTGCCACTCTGGTGATACCACTGCCTTCCCAGTGATCCCAGTGCACTCCCAGCCATCCCACCCGTCCCAGGGATCTCAGTGCCCTCCCGGCAATCCTGCTGCTATCCCAGAGCAGTCCCAGCCATCCCAGTGCCATCCCAATGATCCCAGTGACATCCCAGTGATCCCAGTGCAGTCCCAAATATCCCACTGCAATCCCAGTGATCCCACTGCCATCCCAGCAATGCCAGTGGCATCCCAGTGATCCCAATGCCATCCTAGTGATCCCACTGCATCCCAGCGATTCCAGTCATCCCAGCACCCTGCCAGCAATCCCACTGCCATCCCAGTGCCTTCCCAGCCATCCCAGTGCCATCCCAGTGATCCCAGTGCACTCCCAGCCATCCCAGTGATCCCAGTGCCTTGGTGCACGCCTGCTGGGTGCCGGCGGCTGCACGGGCACAGCACGAGGCCATCAGCACTGCGCGGCATCGTTTAAAGCCGATCAGGCGGTGACAGGAGTTAAATTGTGTTTTGATTTTCTCATTAGCCCTAATCACCACGCGCCTCCTTATGGGGTCATTTCCCCATGCCGATGCCACCGTGCGTCCCCCCTGCCAGCCCATGTACCAGGCTGGCTATGCTGTGTGCCCGCGGGCACTACGGTGCCAGACAGAGCTGAATGTGGGGCCCGGTGGGTGCCCCAGGTGGGCTGTGGCATGGGAGCGGGCAACAGCCAGGCACTGGCACGTGTGTGACCACGGTGCCATCCATCCTGTGGCGAGGCACTGGCACATGTGTCACCGCGGTGCCATCCATCCTGCAGTGAGGTGCTGGCAGGTCCCGCTGTGCCACAGGCTGGCAGCAAGTGGGGCCCCGCGGTGCAGCCGCCAGCTGGGCTGGCATCACCGGCTGCCACGGAGCAGGGGGGATGCAGGGATGCTGGCAATGGGGACTCATCCTGGGGTGTCACAGGGCTGGAATCGGGGGGATGCAGTGATGCCCATGCAATGGAGACCAATCCTTGGGTGCACAGGGCTGGAACTGGGGGGGCACAGTGATGCTGGCAATGGGGCTCCATCCCGGGGTGTCATCGTGTGGGCCCTGGCCTGCTCGCCCCAGCAATGGGGTGTGAAGGCAGTGGCAATGCGGGGGCTCATTTGTCTCTGCCAGGAGCCGGCGTGGCAGACGGTGCCACCGGAGCATGGCAGGGACCGCGCAGCATGGGGTGCTCAGCACCGCGGCCCCGCTTGCCTGTGGCACGGCTGGTGCCTGGCACTGGGGGTCTGGCTCTGGTGCCAGGTAGGGGGCAGGGGCTGGGGTGGCCGAGCAGGGCCCCATGGCGAGCGCCTGTGGGGCAGTGGGGTTTTTGTTGGCAGTGGAGGTGTTTGGGGGGGCTGCGCTGTGCCCCTCTGCCAGGAACCCACGGGCACCAGCACCCTGCGCCCACCTTGAGGGGCAGGAGGTGTAGCAGCGCCTCTCGCAAGGGGCTGGGGGGCAGCAAGGGGGCAGCAGGACGGGCTGCTGGGAGACCTTGGTGCAGGAGGGAGGGGTGGGGATGCTGTCTCCCAGGCTGTGCCCCCCCACCCTGGCGCAATGCAGGGCCGGGGTTATTTTGTGGGGTCCCTCCGAGGGGTCCAATCAAGGGGGCCCTTTGAGGGGTCCATCCTGTCCCACTGGCAGCCTCACATGGAGCTCATCCTCCCACCAAGCCCCCCGCGGGAACCCTCTGCACCCCCAGGTCCCTGGCATGACCAGAGCATCCCCACAGCATTGTGGGCAGCGGTGCCATCACGGCCCAAGTGCGCGGCTGGGGCTGAGCACCTTTGGGGGTGTCACCATCCCAGTGTGGAGCTGCTGTGGGGTCCTGATCAGCGGTGTTGATAGCTGTGCCATGACTGGACCGTGTCCAGGTCCTCTGGAACGGGGCTGCATGGCCCCCGCCACTCCTGGGTTGGGGTGTGGGAATGGGGGGCTCAGGTTTCCCCCTCGGCCAGGCTGGAGCCGTTTTCCCCCTCGGAGCATGACCGGGCATGGAAATCAAAGCGCCTTCGCCCCGTGCTGAGTGGCGTGACCGCAGCTGGGGGGTGGGACCCCATCCTGGCTCCTGTCTATGCCCCATTCCCCACCCCCCCCGCCACCTCTCAGCACCCCAAGGCCTCACTTGGGGCCAGACAGAGGGGACTGGGGGCTCCCTGCATCCTGAGAGCATCCTGCACTCCAAGAGCATCCTGCACCCCTGAAAGGATTCTGCACACCCCGAGAAAGCATCCTGCACCCCTGAAAGGATTCTGCACTCCCCGAGAAAGCACCCTGCACCCCAAGAGCATCCTGTATCCCTGGGAGCATCCTGCACCCCAAAAGCATCTTGCACTCCTGAGAGCATCCTGCATGCCTGGGAGCACCCTGCATACCTGGGAGCAGCCTGTACCCCCCAAGAGAATCCTGCACTCCCAGCCCTCCCTGAGCTCCCCTTGAAGACCCTGCTCTCTGTAGCTCTCTGGGTCCCCTCCCCGCACCGCTGGCCTCATCCTGCCCCCTTGATTCTCCCACCCCCCAGTTGTGAGTCAGGGTGCAGTCCCAGGCCCCGGTGGGCGCTGGGCCCAGGCTGGGGGGGCTGCAGGCAGGGACCCCCATCCTGCAGTGGCAGGGGCTCATTCAGCCCCGCAGTTGGTTCGAATTAGGCTCCTCGGTGCTGATAAGCGAGGGGCGCGGGGCTGGAGGGCGTGGGGGGCTCCGCTGGCTGGAAGCGGCTGCCAGAGCCACTGCTGAAAGATGTGGGGAGGCCCCCGCCTCCTGCCCCTGCTGTCCCCCCCATCCATCCATCCGTCTGTCTGTCTGTCCTCCCACTCACCCGCTCCCACGGCCGCACTGCCCTCCTGCAGCTGGGACTCCCCTCCTGCACCCCAACCCCCCACCCCCCATTCCCTGCACCCCTCATTTCTCCTCACCCTGAAGCCTCTCTTGCACCGCTCATTTCCCTCCCCATACCCCGCATTCCCCTCCTCGTTCCTCCCCCTGCACCCCTAATTCCCCCACCCTGTATTCTCACTCCCCACCCTGCACCCCTAATTTCCTTCCCTTCAGCCCTCATTCTCCCCCTGCACCCCTCATCCTGTGCCCCTCATTCCTCAGCCCTCACTCCCCAACACTGCACCCCTCATTCTCCTCCCTGTACCCCTCATTATGCCCCTGGGTCTGGGGTCTCTGGTGGGTTCTAGAGGGGTCGTGGGTCCCCAATAATCCATGCCAGGTGCCCATGGGCCCCCCCGTGCCTGCAAACCCCGGGTTGGGATATGGCACACAGGGGCACCATGGCGAGTTTGAGGGTCTAGGGGTGCCCAGCATCCCATTCCTCTCCCCATACTGCGACTCCGGCCAGACACAGGGACTCGATCCCCAACCCCGCTGCCTCCCAACCCGTGGGGGCCGCGTCGCCGGGGGTCCCGGTGAGGGATGGGCACAGCTGGGTGGCAGCAGGGTTGTAACTGGATCCCCCTGTGGGGTCCCAGGTGGGGGCAGCGTGATGGGAGCTAAGGGTGAGGGATGGGACACAGCCTGGGTGCCCCCAGGGGATGGGGACCCCACCATGGGCAGGGGGGTCTGCAGGGGCCAAGCTGATGGGAAGGTCTGTGCCCAGTGAGGCTGAGGCTCCCCAGGGTGGACATCAGGATCTGGGGTTAAAGGTGGGAGCTGAGGATCCTGGTGCTGCCCAGGAGCCCTGGCACAGCCGGGCACGGGAGATGAGGGGTGGGGGTCTCCAGGGTGGGACACTTGATCGCAGGGGTGAAGGTGGGAGCTGAGGGGTCCCAGTGCTGTCCTGTCACCACCCAGCACCATCACCATAGCACGGAGCCCCCACTGAGCCCCACACTGCACTGGGGAAAGAGAGGAGGGGTTTGTGAGAGGGGAGGGCACTGCACCCCCTGCGCCATAGCACAGCACCCCACACCGCACCCAGTCCTCAGAGCCCCACATCCCAGCCCCTTGCCCCGCCAGCATGCACCCCACATCCCACCCCACCAAATCTGCCCCACATCCCCCTCCCACACACCCAGTGCACCCCCCATCCCACCGACTTGCCCCCCAAGTCCCACTCCTGGAGCTGCTGGTCTCACAGCCCCTCAACCTCCCCAGACCAGCTCCCAGAACGAGGGGGGAGCCGGAGGGAGTTTTCCATTGTTTTATTCCAAAAATAAACTCAAGGGAGGGTGTTAAATTATGGGGTGCAGGGTAGAGGGGGGAGCAGGGCTGCATTTGGGGGGGCAGCGCCCACCCCCAGCCCCTACCTCCTCTTGTCCTTGATGCTGTAGTGCAGCAGGAGAGGCGCGGGCTGCAGGAGACGGAGGTCAGGGCAGAGACCCCAAACCCCCCTAGGGCAGAGAAACCCCAAAACCCGCCAGGGCAGAACCCCCCAAGCCCCCATGCAGAAACCCCTGTAATTTCCCAGGGCAGAGACCCCCAAACCTGTCCCATCCCACCTTGAGACCCCCACCCATCCTGCCCCTACCCTGCCCCAGGACCCCACCCATTCCAGTCCCATCCCACTGTAAGACTCTCACTCATCCCATCTCCATCCCACTCCAGGACCCCCTCCATCCCCATCCTGCCCTGGGACCCCCACCCATACCATCGCGCCCCACCTTCCACTCCAGGGCTCCCACCTTTCCCACTGCAGGCCCCCAACTCATCCCATCCTGTCCCCCTCCCACCCCGTGCCCCCCACCTTGCCAAACCAGCGCGAGAGCCAGAGCTGCTTCATGGTCATCTGGTCGGGGAGGGCCTCGTTGTTGAACAGGATCTGCACCTACAGGTGGGGGGGCTGCGTCAGGGAGGACCCTCACTCGGTCCCCAGGACACCCCCACCCAGGGTACTTGACCCCCACTCAGCTCCTGGCAGCCCCACCTGGCCCCTGGTACCCTCCTACTTGGGATCTATGACCCCTACCCTGTCCCCAGGACCCCTCCAACCCGGCATGCGTGAACCTCAACTGGTCCTCAGGAACCCCATTCAGCTCGTGACCCCTCACCCCACCCCCACGACCCACTCATGTCTGTGACTCCCACCCAGCCTCTGGTAACCCCCGACCCAGGATCTATGACCCCCACCCTTTCCCCAGGACCCCCCAAGCCAGCATCCGTGACCCCCAGTTGATCCCCAGGAACCCCACGTTGGATCTGTGACCCCCCCGCAACCCTCAGCCTCACGTGCTGCAGCGGCAGCCCCAGGCGGTGGCACAGGACCCTCCGGAGGTGCCGGATCTGTGCCCGCACGGAACACCTCACATACTTCTGCTGCAGGAGGGGGGCAAGGAAGGTCAGGGGCTGCGGGTGTCTGCCCTGTCCCCCCTTACCCCCCACAGCCTGGCCCCCTGCCTCACCTGCAGCACGGCCTTGCTCTTGTCCTTGCTGGAGCTGTGGAGGGAGGAAATCATGGAATCACTGTGGTTGGAAAAACCCTCCAAGCTCAGCCAGCCCAACCCCCACAAGTGCCACATTCACTGCTGTCTGGACCCCTCCAGGGGTGGGGGCTCGACCACCTCCGCCAGGGCTTGACAACCCTTTCCATGATGGAATTGTTCCCAATATCCAAGCTAAACCTCCCCTGGTGCAACTTGAAGCTCTTTCCTCCCATCTCATCCTTTGCCATAGAATCATGGAATGGTTTGGTTGGGAAAGACCTTTGAGCCCATCAAGTCCAGCCATCCCTGTCCTCTACTGAACGACCTCTGAGCCCCTCATCTACCAGCTCTTAAACCCCTCCAGGGATGGGGGCTCCATCACCTCCCTGGGAGCCTCTGCCAGGGTCTGAGAACCCTTTCCGTGAAGGAATTTTCCCACTATCCAGTCTAACCCTCCCCTGATGCAACTTTGGGCCATTTCCTCTTGTCCTAACACTTGGGAGCAGAGTCCAAACCCTGCCTGGCTCCAACCTCCTTTCCAGGAAATGCAGAGAGCGATGAGGTCTCCCCTCAGCCTCCTCTTCTCCAGACCCAAATCCAACAGCTCCCTTAGCCCCTTTTCTTTTTTTCCAGCCCCTTTCCCAGCTCCGTTCCCTTCTCCAGATGCGCTTTCAGCCCCTCAAGGTCTTTCTTGTAGTGAGAAGCCCAGAACTGAACCCAGGATTCGAGGTGCTGAGTGCATGGGGATGATCCCTTTCCTGCTCCTGCTGGCCACACCATGGCTGAGCCAAGCCAGGATGCTGGTGGCCAACTTGGCCCCCTGTGGGCCTCCTGCCCCATCCCTGGGTGTAGCTGGGAGAGGAGGTGCGGGGTCCCCATTTTGGTGCCCCCTGCCCACACGGAGCCGATGCTGGCACTGGGAGCAGAGCTGCAGCCATGGATCCCACCACAGCTCCTGATGGGCTTTGCTGTTGGAGCCACCAGCTGTGCAGCTCTGCTACCAACACCAGGCAGGGATGTGGAGCAGCATGTGGACAATGGACAATTGGAGACCACCCAGTCCCCTCCCCAGCACAGTGAGGGACTGCGGCGCTGCTGGCATCCCACAGCATCACAGCACAATCCCAGTGTGATCCTAGCACAATCCTAGTGCAATCCTGGCACTCACCTCTGCTTCTCCAGGCAGAGCGAGACATGCTCATCGTAGCGGAAGTAGTGGGCGCGGGAGTGGTCGAAGGTGCTGTAGGGGAGCCCCATGGGATCCCCTCCAACCGTGTCTGGGGAGAGGTTGGGAGGGAGCTGCAGTCAGCTGGACATCAA
Source organism: Neomorphus geoffroyi (assembly GCA_033558235.1). NCBI lineage: Eukaryota > Metazoa > Chordata > Aves > Cuculiformes > Neomorphidae > Neomorphus > Neomorphus geoffroyi. The sequence continues at coordinate 21,671,325 of JAUMJM010000044.1, forward strand.
CACCACGGCACTGCCCAACTGCTGCGGCCAGATCCCAGAGAAGCCACAAACCAGCCCCCTCCGTGTGCCCCCTCCATGCCCACCCTCGCTGCTGGGCTGTGTCACCCGGTCCAGCCCGCGCGACTGGTAGAACTCCCGGATCCTCTTCTCTTCACCTGTGGGCGAGAGGCAGGGGCTGCTCAGGGACCCCCTCAACCCAACCCCCCTCATCCCATTCCCCCCTCATCCCAATTCTTGGCACAGCCAAAGCCGGTGGAAAATGGGCTTGGAGATCCCTGGTATGGCCAAGCAGGGAAAATGGGGCTGGAGACCCCTCGTACAGCCAAAGGGGGTAAATGGGGCTGGAGACCCTTGTCACGGCCAAAGTGCGTGGGGGAAATGGGGCTGGAGACCCCTGGCACAGCCAGAGTCGGGGGCTAATGGGGCTGGAGACCCCCAGCATGGCCGAAGGGGAGGAGAACCTGGCACGGTGCCCCTAAACATGTCCAGTTCCCTCCCTGCATCCCTCCCCGGTGCTGGGGACGCTGGATGCCATCACCCCAGGTCACTCACTCTCCTGCAGCCCTGGCACCAGCTTGTAGACGATATCCTGCATGACACGGTCCAGCTTGAGGTTGAGGAGTGGCTGCGTCTCGTGGATCTTGGTGTTGCACATGGGGCAGTACTTGCTGGTCTGCAGGTACTTCACAATGCAGCTCTTGCAGACTGCGGGCAGAGCGAGGGGCTCGGGGGGGTGCACAGAGAAACCGCAGGGTGCAGCCCCCTTGGCTCCCTCGAAGCAGCAGGAAGGGAGACTCTGACAGCCCCATGGGACCAGAAACTCCCAGTATGGAAAGGGGCTCCAGGAAAGCTGGGAAGGGGCTCTTGATCAGGGAGTGCAGGGACAGGACGATAGAGAACAGTTTTGGGCTGGAAGAGGGGAGATCGAGATGAGATCTTAGGGACAAATGTTTCCCTGTGAGGGTGGGGAGGCCCTGGCCCGGGTTTCCCGGAGAAGTGGTGGCTGCCCCATCCCTGGAGGTGTTCAAGGCCAGGTTGGATGGGGCTTGGAGCCCTCTGATCCAGTTGGGGGTGTCCCTGTCCACTGAACGGGATGGGCTGTGAGGTCCCTTCCCACTCAAATCATCCCACAGTCCCACAGCCCCACGGTGCCAGGCTCACAGGTGTGCAGGCACTCAGTGATGGTGGTGGCGTCGATGAAGTACCCGGCACAGAGGCAACACACAATGTGCTCGTTCAACTCCTTCATTTTCACCTTCACCTCCTCCTGCAGGGATGGGACAACGTCACCGGGAACAGCACCCAGAACCAGCACACGGAACCCAGAACAGCACCTGGAACCGGGTACTGGAACCACCTCATGGCACCCGGAACTGACACCCAGAATGGCACTCAGAACAGGCACCCAGAACAGCACCTGGGAGCAGCACCTGGAATAGGGTCATGGAACCGGCACCTGGAACAAGCACTGGGAATGGCACCCGGCTGTGCTCGCTTGCCCCAGCTCACCTCTGCTCTTGCCCCATGGCCTCACCCCACAGCCCCAGCTCACCCACCGCCCCAGCTGACCCTATGGCCTCACCCTACGGCGCCACCTCACCCCACAGCCTCAACGCTCTATGGTCTCCCCCCACAGCCCCAGCTCACCCATGGCCTCGCCCCACAGCCTGGCATCAGGGCTGGGAATGGAGCAGCTACCGTGACGGGGTGGGGGGGGGGCAAAGCTGGTGGTTGGACCAGCCCCACTGCCCAGCCCCATAGAGCCCAGTGTGGCCCCTCCCACCCCAGCCACGGCAGGCTTTAACCCACCGGTTCCACGCCCCGCACCCGGTCCCGCCCCCTCCACTCTTGGCCACGCCTTCTTCACGCAGCACCGCCCCGTTCAAGACCACTCCCCTTACTGGCGCCCCACCCCCTGTCTGGCCCCGCCCCAGACCATGACCACGCCCCTCTCCTCCACCTGTGCTTCACGCCGCAGCTGGCCACGCCCCCCGGACTGGCCACGCCCCTTGAGCATCAGGTCCCGCCCTTGCTCCTGGCCTAGCCCCCTGCTCACAGTCCTGCACCTGTGCCCCACCCCGCGTTTGACCACGCCCACAAGAGCCTGGCCACGCCCCCTCCAAAGGCCGGCACCGCTCCTTGCTGGGGCCCCATTTCTCGAGCACAGCCACGCCCACCCTGCGTCGGGTCCCGCCTCCTGTTCCCAGCCCCACTTTTCCACCTGTGTCCCATTCCATGCCTGGCCCCGCCCCCTGCACCCCTCCTTACTTTAGCTCCGCCCCTCGACTCTGGCCCCGCCCCTGACGGCACCTTACTGGGGCCCCGCCCGCCTCTGCTTGGCCCCGCCCCTGTCCTTCGTCCCCTGTCCCGGTCCCCGTCCCTCCCCGTCTCTCCGGTCTCCCCCCCCCCCCCCGTGCTGCCACCGCCCCGGTACCGCCGCCGCTCGCCTCGTTGCGCAGCGGGTCCATCTTGTAGACGGCCTGGAGCTGGTTCCGCAGCCGCATGGCGATCGCCATCGGGCCCCCCTGAGGAGGCGACGCCATCTTGGGGCCTCCCCGCGTACTTCCGGGTTTGGGGCGGGGACGCGGCTGCCCCGCCCGCCCCGCGGAACTACAACTCTCGGCGTGCCTCGCGGCCGCAAGGCACGACGGGAGCGGGGCGGCCGCGGGGCGGGGCTGGGCTGCCGCCTGCTGGACGAACGCGGAACTGCAGCCAGGGGGTCTGTGAGCCCCGCAGTGACCTTGATCCCGCGCTGACCCCGGGGACAGAGGGCACCACCCAAGGTCATGGGGGGTGGGACACGCACAGGGGACGGGGCTGGATCCATGGGCTGGAGGAATGGAAGGGTCTGCAGAGGCACCGGGCCAGGTCGGATCCCAATGGGACAGGCTTCAACACTTGGGTCCTGTACTTGGTCCACAACAACCTGATGTGACTGGGGTCACCTCCAATCCCGGGTTCAGTTCTGGGCCCCTCACTCCAAGAAAGACCTTGGGGGGCTGGAGCGCATCCGGAGAAGGGAGCGGAGCTGGGGAAGGGTCTGGAGAACAGGGCTATAAGAGGTGGCTGAGGGCCCTGGGGCTGTTTAGCCTGGAGAAGAGGAGGGTGAGGGGAAACCTCATTGCTTTCTGCAGCCCCCAGAAAGGAGCCAGGTGGGTGTCGGGCTCTGCTCCCCAGGAACAAGGGGTGGGATGAGAGGAAACACCCTCCATTTGTGCCCAGGGGAGGGTTAGATTGGATACTGGGAACAATTCCCTCCCTGACAGAATGGAGGAACCTCGGCCACAGGCTGCCAGGGCAGCGGTGGAGTCCCTGTCCCCGGAGGGGTGTAAAAGCCAAGTGGATGAGAGGAAATGACCTCCAGTTGTGCCAGGGGCGGGTTAGACTGGATACTGGGAAAATTCCTTCATGGAAAATGTGGAGAAGCTCTGGCAGAATCTGCCCAGGGCAGTGGGGGAGTCCCCAACCCTGGTGCCTCCTCTGCCCCTAGTGGAGCCTCCACCCCTGCAGGGGTTCCAAAGGCGTGTGGATGAAGCGTTCAGGGATGGTTTGGGCATGGTTAGACCCGATATGCTCAAAGCTCATTCCCACCCAAACCATTCCATGACCGGAATGGAACGGGTTCCCGCAGTCCCCGACCCTGCTAAGGGGGTGGCTGTCTCTCGGCCCCTCTCCCCGCCGCTAGCCAATGGTGAGGCTACTTCTCTTGACAGACAGTGGCTGCAGCCAGTGAGAGGACACCGTTGCCTGCGCGTAGTTCCAAGAGCGGCCGCCAGGGGGCAGCACAACAGGGAGGGGAGGGGGCATTAGGGGCTTGGGGGGGCATGGGGGGGGGGGCATGGGGGGAGTGGGGAAGGAATGGGAGTTGGGGGAAGTTCGGGGTTCGAATTGGGTTTGGGTGGGCCCGGGTTGGGGTTGAGAGGGGTAATGGAGGGCTGGGGGCATCCAGGGTTAGAATTGGGGTTGGAGGGGTGCCAGATGGGGTTGGGGGTGAGTTTATGGCAGGGCGGGGGGACATAGGGGGCTGGATGGCCCGGGGCTAAGGCTTGGGGGGAGCGGGGATCTGGGGAGTCTGGGATTGGGATTGGAGGGGTCGGGATGGAGTTGGAGGGGGTGAAGGCAGGGCATGGGAGGCTACGGGCGGGGGAGGGGGTTGGGTGGGGGCTGGGATTGGAATTGGGGTTGTGGTTGCGGGGGTTCCAGACTGGGGTCTGAGCGTTCATAGGAGGGGGGGGGCATGGGGGGCTGGGGGGTTCATAGTGGGGAACACAGCGGGATGGGGGGTCTGGGATGGGGTTGTTGGGAGCATGGGGGAGGCTGGGGGCACCGGGATGGGACTAGGGTTGGGGGAGTCCGGGATGAGGTTGGGGATGAGGTTGGGGGGGCATGGGGAGGAGGAACGCATGGGAGGGGGGCACGGTGGGTGCGGGGGGCCAGGGCTGGGGTTTGAGGCAGGGTGGGGCAAGGGGAGCTGGAGTATCCGGGGTTGGGATGGGGGTTGGGGTCTCCCTCGAGCAGCGACCCCGGGGGTGCAGGGCCCACGAGGAGACGGTGCAGGGGGACATTGAAGGGGGCAGGGGGATGCACTGAGATGTGGGAGGTGCAGCGGGACATTGAGGGGTGCAGGGGACATGGGGGGCAGGGGGACACTGAGGGATTCAGGGGGATGTGGGGCCCACGGAGACGTGAGGGGTGCGAGGTCCCGGTCCTTGCTGGAGCATCCGGAGCCCCCTAGCTCCCCAGGGTCCTGGCCAGCCCACTGCGTCCCAGTCCCGCCCATTGGCGCCGTTCCGGCGCCCAGCACCGCCCGGGGGGGCTCAGCCCGCCCCCCAGTGCCTCCCCCGCCCCGGGCCGGGGTCCTGCGCCCCGAGAGGGGACCCTGACCCGGAGCAGCCCACCCACCCGGGAGGGGAGGAAGGGGGCGGGGGGGGAGGGCACAGCCCGTCCGGGAGCCATTCCGGGGGGCGTGTCACAGCAGAATGGGGGGTTCACTGCTGGGTGGAGGTCACAGCCAGAATGGGAGTTGTGGGGGTCTCACAGTAGGATGGGGATGTTGGGGGTCATAGCTGGATGGGGGTCACGGCAGGGCTGGGGGTCACAGCCGGGCCAGCATCATCGTGGCTGAGCACCGTGCCCAGCACCAGCATAGCAGCACCAGCACCGCACCATGTTGACCACTGGCACCAGTGCTGACACTGCACCGGGCACCAGCACTGCACCATTCTGACCAGCAGCACCAGCTCTGCAGTGGCAGCAGCCCCAGCCCCACACCATACCGACCGCTTGCACCACCACCGCACCAGGGCCACAGTGAGCACCGGTGCTACTGCACCACAGTGAACACTGGCACCAATACTGGCACCAGCATCAACACTGGCACCAGCACTTGAGCAGCAGCGGCACCAGGGTTGCACTGAGCACCAGCACTGCAGCAGCACCAGTACCAGTCATGCACTGAGCACCCGTATCAGTCATGCACCAAGCAGTGGCACCAGCACTGCACCGAGCACCTGTACTGGTGGTGCACCAAGCACCAGGGCTGCACCACGCACCGGCACTGGCACTGCAGCAGCACGGGCAGCATTGCAAACCCCACACCGGGGCAGCGCAGCGAGTTCTGCCTGCCCACTGTTCAGCCTCACGCATGCCCCACGCTTGCTCTGTGCACTCCGGCTGGGTGAGCTGTGGGGTGGCAATGGGGGCTGTGGGGCGGCAATGGGGGCTGTGGGGGGGCTGTGGGGCGGCAATGGAAGCTGTGGGGCAGCTGTGGGGGCTGTGAGTTCTGTAGAGGGCTCTGGGGCTGCTGTGAGTTCTGCAGGGCAGCTGTGGGGCAGCTGTGGGGCAGCTCTGGTGCCAGCCGGGCTGCATGCGGCTGTGTGCTCCATCTCCTTGTCAATAATTGATGTGTGGGCGCTCTCCCAGCCTCAGAGCGGCTGCAGCCCCGGGCTTTTAGCAGCCCCCACTCTGATATCCCACTCCATCCCCCCAGCCTGGGGGCTCCTGCTAGGAAGCGGCTGGGAGGGCCTTCCCGGCCAAGCTGAGGCTGCTCGCACTCAGGACAGCAGTGGGAGCAGGACAACAAGACCCCATCCTGGTGTCCCCATGGAGGAGCTGGGACCCCATTGTGGTGTTCCCACAGAGGAGCTGGGACCCCACCCCGATGTCTCCACAGAGGAGCTGGAATCCCATCTCTGTGTCCCCATGGCTGGAGCTGCTTCTCCAGCCTCACCTCAGCCCCACACACTGGACACTGGCCCCACATGCTGAGTGGTGGCCCCACATGCTGAGTGGTGGTTGTGGTGCTGGCAGGAACGCACGGGGGGGGCTGGGTGCTGTGGCAGGGGGGGCTGTGGGCGCTCATGGACTGAACTCCTGCCTAACGCACCCGATCGCATCCGCAGAATCCAATTACCCGCCCTCGGCCTCGATAACGAGCTCTGAGCAACCACTTCTGTCAACAGCCCCGCGGCAGCCAGGGCCACCAGAGCCACTAGCAGCCACTTGAACCCACCAGCAGCCACTAGCAGCCACCAGTACCTACTGGAACCCACTGGTAACCACTGGCACCCACTGGAACCCACCAGTACCCACCAGTGCCCACCAGCACCTCAGTATGGGCAGCACCAGCACCCGCAGCCTCATGCAGTAAGGCCCTAGGGGTGGCAGCAATGGGGGCCTGGGCACCCCAAGGGCTCCTGGCATGGCCGAGGGGGGCGGAGCACAGGGGAGGGTCCTGGCCCACAGCACCAATCCTGCTGCACCGCACCTGCCCCACAGCCCAGAGACTGGGAGCCCCCAGTCTGGTATCGGAGCCCTAATAGCCCATGGTTAAGCCATTGGAGACCCTGTAGCCCATGGTCTGTCTGTTGGAGCCCTGGGAGCCCACGGTCTGGCTATGGGAACCCTGGTAACCCATGGTCTGGTGGTTGGAGCCCATTGTTCATTCATCAGATCCCTGGTAGCCCATGGTCCATCTGTTGGAGCCCATGGTCCATCTGTTGGAGCCCTGGTAGTCCACAGTCCAGCCATGGGAGCCCGTGGTCCATTCATTGGAGCCCTGGTAGCCCATGATCCGGCCATCAGAGCCTTGGTAGCCCATGGTTCATCTGTTGAAGCCCATGGTTCATCCATTGGAGCCTTGGTAGCCCATGGTCCATATGTCAGAGCTCATGCTTCATCCATCGGAGACCTGGTAGCCCACAGTCCAGCCATGGAAGCCCATGGTTCATCTATTGGAGCCCTGGTAGACCATGGTCCATCTGTTGGAGCCCATGGTTCATCCATTGGAGCCCTGGTAGCCCACAGTCCAGCCAATGGGGCCACCTCTTGCCATGTGCGATGTTGAGCCCTGGCAGCCACTGTGGCCCCATGGCAGCCCCATGGTGGCCCCATGGCGGCCCCATCCCCATGCCACCCGCGTCCCTCGGTGGGTGCCAGCGTGCAGCCCGGGTCGGGGGCACCATGAGCGTTTCATGCAGTTAAGAAGTGTCTGATTGAGGCGGGAGGCGCCAGCAGCTCCCCCGGGAGCCGCCAGCAGGGACTGGAGGACCAAACGCAGGCCAAAGTAATCCAATCTGGGCCGCCTTCATCTAATTAGCCCAGAATTAACCCAGCAGCCGGAGAGGAGCTGACTGTCCCTCCCGCTCGCCGGCGGGTTTGGGGGGGCAGCGGGAGGAAGAGGGGACGTCCAGCGGTAATTAATGAGATTACTGGGGAGCGGGCGGCAGCGGGCGGCTGGGGGGCAGCGGGCGGCTGGGGGGCAGTAGGGGCCCTGCTAGTGGCAGTCACAAGCATGGGTGATGCTGGAAGTGGATGGGGGGCATGCAGAGACCCCACTTTATAACCCCCTGCCCCGGTGGGTGACCCCAAGGGGGACAGGGAGACTGGCACAGTTGGCACATGCAGCTATGTTGGGTACAACCTGAATTGCCAGGGCTGTGGGTGCTGGCACAGAGGGGGACAGGGGGGCCAAAGGAGCCCCCACACCTTTGGGTGCTGCTAGAAGGGGGCAAGGGGCATGCAGGGACCCCACTTCATAACTCCTGCCCTGGTGGGAGTCCCCAAGGGAGGCAGGGACACTGGCACAGCCAGCCAGCATAGATGCAATGGGTGCAACCAGTATCACCAGGGCTGTGGGTACTGGCACAGTGGGAAAGGGGGAGCAAGGGAGCTTCCACATCTCTGGGGGCTGCCAGGAGTAGGCGAAGGGCATGCAGGGACCCTGCTTTCTAACCCCTGCCCCAGTGGGAGACCCCAAGGGGGACAGGGACACTGGCACAGCTGGCACACGCAGCTGTGTTGCATATGACTGGCATCACCAGGGCTGTGGGTGCTGGCACAGAGAGGGACGGGGGGCCAAGGGAGCCCTCATACCTCTGGGTGATGCTGGGAGTGGGTGAGGGGCATTCAGGGACCCTGCTTTGTAACCCCTGTCCCGGTGGGAGACCCCACAGGGGACAGGGACCCTGGACCCCACCTCAGGAGGATGCGGAGCCCCCCCGTCCCTCCAGAGCGAGGATTCTGTGCAGGGTTCACACCTGGGTGGGGGTCGGGGTGAGCACTCCCTGTGAGGCCCCATGGAACCCGGAGCCCCCTGTGGGCACGGGGCGGGGCGCAGCCCTTGGCCCCTCACCTGCGCCCCAATCCATCTCGCGGCGCGGCAGCATTCCAGCCCCTGGGCACCATGCAGCTGCCTCCTGCTCCAGTCTCATCACTCTGCAGCCGCCCCCTCCTCTGCGCCCGCGATTCCCGCCCCAACAGCACACGTGGCTGTGGATGGCGCCAACGGGGCCAGGACAACGCCAGTGCCAGCATCAGTGGCCAAAGCCACTGCCAATGGGGTCGAAGGCAACACCAGTGGCCAACTCTAGAGTCAATGCCAGCGCCAATGCCAGCGCGAATAGAGCCTGGGCCAATGCCAGCATCAGTGCCAAGACCAGTGGCCAATGCCAGTGCAATGAGGCTGCAGGCAATGCCAGCACAAATGCCAGCACCAATGGGACCTGGGCCAACACCATCGCCAATGCCAGTGGCAAATGCCAGCATCAATGCCAATGCCAACAGGATCGAGGGAAACGTCAGCACCAATGCCAATGGACAATGCCAGCATCAACAGGGCCAAGGGCAATGCCAGCGCCAATGCCAGAGCCAATGGGGCCTTAGCCAACACCAATGCCAGCGGCCAATGCCAGCGGCCAATGCCAGCATCAACGCCAGTGGCCAGCCTGAGCATCAACACCAGTGGCCAACACCAGTGGCCAACACCAGCGCCAACAGGGAAGAAGACAACATCAGTGCCAATGGGGCTGGGTCAATGCCAGTGCCAATGGAGTCAAGGGCAACACCATTGCCAACACCAATGGCCAACGCCAGCACCAGTGGGGCTAGTGCCAATGCCAACACCAATAGGGCCTGGACCAAAACCAGTGCCAGCACCAGGACCAACGCCAGTGGCCAGTCCCAGTGGCCAATGCCGATGTCAGCAGCCACTGCCAGCACCAGTACCAGTGCCAATGCCAATGCCAGCTGCACCTGGCAGAGCTATGGCGAGCCCCTCTGCCACCATGGGCTGGCAAACAGTGACTCTCTCCTGGTAAGAAAGCTGCAGCCATGCCTTGCATCTGCTGCTGGAGCACCAGGCTGTTTTTTCCCAGCACCTGCTCGGCCATGAGCAAGGAATGCTGGAAGCCTCTGGGCCCAGCCTGGTGGGACCCCTGGCCAAGCAGAGTCCTGGTGCCATGGGCAGTGGGCAGCATCCCCTTCCTGGCTGCATGAGGTGTGTATGTGTGTGCACACAGCTGTGGTGCTCTGTGTGTGTGTGTGTGTGCATGCGTATGCAGCTGTGCTGAAGTCTGAGGTGCACACCCGCGTGCACACAGCTGTGGTGCTGCTTGTGCATGTGCAGCCGCGCCATGCAGAGCACAATGTGTGCAGCTGGGCCTGTGCAGGCTCTGTGCGTGTGTGCAGTGAGGTCTGTGTACACGTGTGCAGCTGTGCTAAAGCGTGAGCTGTGCACACGGTTGTGGCACTGCACATGCATGCGTAGCTCTGCTGTGCTGCAGGCTGTGTGCATGTGCAGCCAGGTCTGTGCATGCATGTGCAGCCGTGCTAAAGCATGAGGTGCACACACGTGCGCACAGCTGTGGTGCTGCATTTGAGTGTGCAGCTCTGCCGTGCTGCAGGCTGTGCGCACACATGCGTGTGTCCCACTGGGGGGGTGTTTGTGCCCCCCCATCTCACACCACCAGTGAGCGCGCGCCCAAATAGCCCTGGGTGCCCATGGCCCCACTTCCCAGAGGAGCTGTGGGTGCAGGGATGGGCGCCCCAGTGCAGTGGGTCTGGCTGCACCTGGATCCATCTGTTGCCCCCCAGGATGCAGAGTGCCCGTGGATCTGCCTCGTACCCCCGGGGTGTGGGGTGCCTTGGGATGTGCAGTGCCTGTAGTGCCTGCGGTGCTCCGGGATGTGGGGTGCCCTGGGTTATGGGCTGCCCCCAGGATGCGCGATGCCTCCGGGATGTGCAGTGCCCCAAGGATGTGGGGTGCCGCCCCAGGATGTGAGGTGCCTGGGGATGGGCAGTGCCTGCAGTGCCTGCGGTGCCTCCAGGGCGTCCGGTGCCCCGGGGGGCGGCAGCTGCGGTCCCGGTGCCGCCGCGATGTGCAAGCACAGGCCCCGGTAATGTCATTTGCCCCAGACCGATGGCGCCAGAGTGGCCGGGCTGCTCCCCCGCCCCCCGCCTCCTACCCCGAAGCCGTGACCCGCTGGGACCCCTAGACAGGGAGAGGAGACCCCCGGCCCTGGAGCCCCCGGACCCCCAGCCCAGAAACGACCAGGACCCCCAGCCCGGGAGTCACTGGGACCCCCAGACCGGGAGAGGGAACTCCTAGCCCAGGAACCGCCGGGACCCCCAGCCCGGGAGAAGAGATCCCCAGCCCTGGAGACACTGGGACCCCCAGACCGGGAGAGGGAACTCCTAGCCCAGGAACCTGCCGGGAGCCACCGGGACCCCAGCCCGGGAGAAGAGATCCCCAGCCCTGGAGACACTGGGACCCCCAGACCGGGAGAGGGAACTCCTAGCCCAGGAACCGCCTGGACCCCCAGCCTTGGAGGAGCCGGGATCCCCAGTCTGGGAACCGGGACACCGAGCCCTCGAGCCGCCTGGATCCCCAGCCCGAGAGCCACAGTTCGGGAGCTACCGCGACCCCCAGCCTTGGAGGAACCGGGACCCCCAGCCCTGCGGTCCAGGTACGAGCGCGGCGACGGGACCGATCTGGGCTCCGTGCGCGGTAACGGGGGGACCGGGGTGTATCCCCCGGGATCGAGGGAACCGGGATCCATCCCCCAGGAACGGCCGATCCGTGGAAAATGGGATCAGAGCTACTGGGAACGGCGGCACCTTCAGGGAAACCAGGATCCGTGACCCGGTAACGGCGGTTTCGGGGGAACAGGGATCCCTCCGGGAGTGGCGGCTCTAGGGGCCGAGAGCTGCGTTCGCTCCGCGGTGGAGGGTCGGTGGGACCAGGATCGGTGGAACCGGGATCGGTATCGGTGGGATTGGTGTGACCGGGCTTGGTGGGACCGGGTCGGTGGGAACGGGCTCGGTGGGATTGGGCTGTGCGAGGCAGTTGGAATCGGGCTCTGAAGGACAGGGATCTCTGGGATCAGGCTCGGTAGGACCGGGCTTGGTGGGGTCCGGATCGGCGGGATCGAGATCAGCAGGACTGGGCGCGGTAGGATCGGCTGGGTTGGGATAGGTGGGATCGGGCTCTGAGGGACCGGGGTCGATGTGACCGAGCTCGGCGGGGTTGAGCTGGGTGGAACCGAGATCGGTGGGCTCGGGCTCGGTGGAATCGGGATGAGTGGTACGGGGTCGGTGGAACCGGGCTCGATACGACCGGGAGACCGAAGCCTGCGATCCCCGGGAGCGGAGGGCACAGGAGCCGGCTCCGTACGCCCCGGGAGGCGGCTCATCTCCCCGGTACCGGCGGGATCGGGGCGGGGGTCCCGGAGCCGGGCCGGGGGTTCCGTGCCCTCGATGCCCGACGGGTCCTGGTGCCGGTGCGGGGTGAAGCGGGAGGGTGGATGGGTCCGGGGGGGGGGGCGTGGCCCCGGGGATGCTCGAGTTGTCAATCACGGGGCGCGGCCGCCAATCAGGGCGCGGGCGAACGGGATTTTGGCAGCTCTAGATGGAGAGGGGCAGAAAAGCGCCCGGCAGGGACCCACCGCGCACCCGCGGGCCATGCCCCGCAGCCGACCCCTGCACCGCAGCCGACCCCGCACGCGGCCCCTGCACCGGAGCTGACCCTTCCGCCAGCGCCTCCTTCGCACTGGGTCCCTGCCCCGCATCCCACCACCCCACTGGACCTGACCTCCCCACCGGACCCGCACCCTCCACCGGACCCGATCCTCGCACTGGAGCCCGCCCTGCATCCATCCGCTGCACGGGACCCGCCCCTTCACCGAACCTGACCCCTTCACCGGACCCTACAGATACACCGGAGCCTACCCCCGCACCGCGGAGACCGCCCCTCACCGACTGATCCGCTGGACCCGCACCCTCCACCGGATCTGACCGCTCCGCCAGAGACCGCTCCGCACGCGATCGCTGCCCGGGACCCGCCCGCTGCTCCACAACCCCTGCTCCACCGGACCTGACCCTCTCCACCAGAGCTGCCCGCTCCACCGAAGACAGTCCCACACACCCCCACCTCACTGGACCCGCACCCTCCACTGGACCCGACTGCTCCACCGGAGCCCGCCCCACATCAGCTCGGTGCCCGGGACCCGTCCGCTGCCCTGCGTTCCCCGTCTCCACCGGACCGGCAACCTCCACCGGACCCGCACCTTCCACCAGACCCGACCGCTCCACCAGACCCTACAGATCCCCGCACCCGACCCCTGCACCGGACCTGACCTCTTTCCCGGAGTCCCCCCGCACCCGCTGCTGCCCCGGCTCCAGCCCCGACACGAGTGCCGCTCCCCCCCCCGGTGCAACGTCGTCCCTGCCGCCCCGATTCCCACCCCAGTCCCAGCTCGGTGCGGGCTCCCCGCTGACCCCCATCTCCGGTGTCCCCCGGTGCGGGTCGCCCCGCCGCTCCTCGGCTCCATCCCCGGTCCCACCCCAGGGGGGGTCGCCCCGCCACCTCGGGCCATGCTCGCCCCCCGCCGCCGCTGAGCGCCGCGGGGCGATGGATGCTGCGGGGCTGTTGCGAGAGGGGACTGGGCAGGGCCCCCCGCCCCCCGAACCCATCAGCTTCGGCATCGACCAGATCCTGGGCGGCCCCGACCCCCGAGGGGGGGACCCGGACTGCGGGCCGGGCTGCGGCTCCTGCAGCCTCAGCGGGGGCCTCAGCCCCGCGCCCCCCCCGGTGATCCGCGTCCCCGCGCACCGCCCCCGCGCCCCCCGCCCCGCCGCTGCCCGCCGGTCCGGCTCTCGCCTTCCCCTGGATGGAAACATCGCGCCGCATCGCCAAGGACCGGCTCTCGGGTGAGTGGCGAGCACCGGGTACCGGCGGCTACGGATGGGTACGGGTGGCTACCAGTTGCTGAAGACGGCTGCGGGCTGCTGCTGGTGGCTACCAGTCGCTACCGGGGGCAGCTACGGGTGGCTGCCGGCTGCTACGAGCGACTGCCGGCTGCTACGGGTGGCTATGAGAGCCTACGAGTGGCTACTGGCGGCTACCGGCGGCTACGGGAGGCTACAGGTGGCTACCGGCCGCTAACGACGGCTACGGGCGGCTACCAGCTGCAACGGGCGATTACTGGTGGCTACCGGCGGCTACCTGTGGCTACGGGAAGCTGCAGGTGGCTACCAGCAGCTACGGGCAGCTACCGGCTGCTACCAATGTTTCCGACGGCTCCGGTGGCTCCCGCGGTTATCAGCAACTACCGGCTGATACCGACGGCTTTGACTGCTACCGGCGTCTATCGGTCACTACAGGCGGCTATTGGCAGCTACGAGTGGCTCCCAAATGATACCGAGAGTGGCTACCGGCCGCTAACGACAGCTACCGGTGTCCGCAGGTGTTTCCAACAGCCCCAGTAGCTCCAGTGGCTCCAGTGACTCTGGTGGCTCTGGTGGATCCGGCGTCTCCGGTGGCCCCGGCGACTCCAGAACCGGAGCCAGTGGGGACCAGAGCGGGCGGGGTGGGGCAGCGGCTGCGAACATCACCGAGGGATCTCCCCCATACTCCGATCTCGGGTTCCGCTTCCCTTCCCGGGGCTCCCGGGGGCACCGGGAGCCAGCTCCATCTCACCCAAAATGGGGAGGTGGTGGTGGATGTGGGGCAGCGGGAATGGGGTGCAGGGACCTGCTGTGGGGCTGCAGGATGTGGGGCAGAGACTGCGTTGGGAATGGGGTGCAGGGATCTGCAGGATGAAGGTTGTGGGATAGAGGGTGGGGTGTGGGTTGCAGGACGTGGGTGCAGGACACGGGATGCGGAATGGGTGCAGGATAGGGGGTGCGGGTTGCAGGATGTGGGGTGCAGGACCTGGGATGCAGGATGTGGGGTGTGGGACATGGCGCGCAGATGCAGTGGGCGAGGCTGGGCTGTGCAGCAGCTGATGGCGGCGGCGATGCAGGTGTTGGGAATGCGGCGTGGGCTATGGTGCTGCTGGTTTGGCCATGGTCCAAGAGCCCATGTTGGGGGCTGAAGCCCCTCATTGGGGTGAGGGTGCTGCATCACAGAGAGGGGGTTGGGGTGTGGGCGTGGGGCCGATAGCCCTCACTCAGCTGCGCTCGGCGCCACTCGGCTCCCACACAAAATGGCGGCGCCGCCATGGCCACAGCGTGGCTGCGTGTGGGGACAAGGCCGGTGGTGGCACATGGGGCTGGGGGGGCTCTGTGATGGCTGTGGGGTCACTGGTGCTGTCTGGGGAGGGAGCTGTGGGGCTAGGGGCCCGTCCCAGGCTCCAGCAGAGCCATGATTGCCTCCCGGCCAGGCCCGCCATGGCGGCGGTGACGCAGCACCGGCCTTGCGGACATGGCGGGTGACGTCCTCGTCTCCTGCCCGGCGCCAGTGCAGGGGGACGAGACGGCCCCTCCCCAGAGCGGGGGCCCCCACCGCAGCCATCACTCAGCGCCAGCTGTGGGGTGGCCGCGGGCTGCGGCAGCTGTTGGCGGTGAGGGGCCTCAGCCCCCGGCTGCACCTGCGTCACCGCAGCCGCCTATGCCTGTGGCAGTCTGGCTGCATGCCCACTGCTGCCAGCACCGAGGTTCCTGCATTGTGGGGATGGTCTGGCCGGGGGCTGCCGTGGGGCTGTCCCATGCCCCCGTGGCCATGGGGGTGCTGGAGCCCTATGGCAGCTCCATAGACCCAGTGATGTGCAGCCCTGCGCATGGCGCCAGCGATGGCGACGGCTGCAATGCTGCATGGCGGTGGTGGGGGCCGAAGTCCAATGCAGCCCTGTCATGCGGTCGTGGTGATGGCGAGTGCTGCGGTGCAGGTGCAGGTGATGGTGATGGCTGAGGTCCCGTGCAGCCTTGCTGTGCAGTGCGGGCGATGTTCAGCCCTGGCGCTGCACGGTGGTGGCGAGGGCTGTGGTGCTGCCAGCCCCACACCGGCCCTGGGGCCAGGCCTGGCCCACTCCAGCCCCACATCCCCATGGCCTCCCCCAAGACTCATCCTCCAAGCCCAAATCCCCACGGGCCCCTCACCCCCCTGCAGAGCCGCCATTCCCACAGGCACCCTGGAGCTCTCTGGCTCCACGGTCCCCCCAGGGCTCCCCATCCCCGCAACCCTTTCAGAACCCCACAACCTCCCTCCAGATCCCCCCATCCCCCCGGCCCCACCTGAGCTCTCGTTCCCCATGGTTCCCTCCTGCAGCCCCCCATGCCCATACCCCCTCCAGAGTCCCCCATCTACACGGCTGTCCCAGAGCTCCCCACCCCCATGCCCCCTCCCAAATCCCCCATCCCCACAGACTCCCAGAACCCCCCATCCCAGGGACCCCTAGAGCTCCTCATCCCCATGGCCCCCCCAGAGCCCCCCCATCCCTATGGGCCCAAGTGTCTCTCTGTTGTCCTGCACTGCCCCCTCAGAGCTCCCCATCCCCGTGCCCCCCAAGTCCCCCCTCCTCAAGGACCCCTAGATCTCCTCATCCCATGGACCTCCTAGAGCTCTAGATCCCCACCTCCACCCCCACAAGCCCCCTCATTCCCATGGCCCCCCCAGGGCTCCACATCCCCACAACCCAAGTATCCAAGCATCCATCCCGGACTCCTGTGGAGCAGCGCTGGGTGGAGGGCTCTGCCCACAGCCCCCCCAGCAGCCGCTGACACCTGTCTCCTGCAGCCGCGCTCTCGCCCTTCGCGGCGACGCGCCGCATCGGGCACCCCTACCAGAACCGCACGCCGCCCAAGCGCAAGAAGCCACGCACATCGTTCAGCCGCGTGCAGGTCTGCGAGCTGGAGAAGCGCTTCCACCGACAGAAGTACCTGGCATCCGCTGAGCGCGCCACGCTCGCCAAGGCCCTCAAGATGACGGATGCACAGGTCAAGACCTGGTTCCAGAACCGGCGCACCAAGTGGAGGTAATGGGGCGGCCAACGGGGCAACTGTGTGCTGGCAACCAACCCCCCATCCTCATTGCCCCCCCAGAAGTCCTCATCACCATGGACCCCCAGATCTCCATGGCCGTGCCCCATAGAGAGGCTGGCATGGGGCGAGATACGGTGTCCAGCACAGAGTGGTGCTGAGTGGGATGGAGCTAAGGGGCATCTGCATGCTGGCACAAAGTGATGCCAAGTGGGATGGGCAATGGGGCAGTTTTGTACCAGCACAGGGCAATGCCAAGTGCAATGGGGCAGAGGCTGTGGAGCATCACCAAACTGGCACAGAGCAGTGCTGAGCAGGATGGGGATGTGGGGCAGACGTTGTGGGGCATCACACTGGCACAAAGTGATGCCAAGTGGGATGGGGCAATGAGGAAGAGGTTGTGGGGAAGTGCCAGCGTGGCACAAAGTGGTGCTGAGAGGGACGGGGATACGGGGCAGAGGCCGTGGGGCACCTCCACACTAGCACAAAGCAATGCCAACTGGGATGGGGCGATGGGGCAGTGCCAGTCTGACACAGTGCAGTACTGAGCAGGATGGGGATGCAGGCAATGCCATTCTGGCATAGCACAGTACTGAGTGGGATAAGGATGCAGGCAGTGCCAGTCTGGCACAGCGCAGTGCTGAGTGGGATGGGGATGTGGGGCAGAGGCTGTGGGGCAGTGCCAACCTGGCACACCATGGTGCCCAACCCATGCCATGTCCAACACTGTGTGTCCCTGGCAGGAGGCAGACGGCGGAGGAGCGCGAGGCCGAGCGGCAGCATGCCAACCGGGTGCTGCTGCAGTTGCAGCAGGAGGCCTTGCAGAAGAGCCTGCGGCAGCCGCTGGCGCAGGACCCGCTCTGCATGCACAACTCCTCACTCTATGCCCTGCAGAACCTGCAGCCCTGGGCCGATGACAACAAGGTCACCTCTGTCTCGGGGGTGGCCTCTGTCGTCTGAGGGTGCTGGGGGCCCGGTACCTCCCAGGGACACCCCCAGCAGCAGCAGCAGCCCCCTCCCCACAGTGGACCATATCCCCCCCTACTCGCTGCACCCTACGACCCACGGCCGCCCCACAGCTCCGGGGTGGGTGGACGTGACCCTGCAGTTGGACGTGGAAGCTCTGCTGATCCCTGCTGGGATCACATCCTAAAGCGCTGACATGGACTCTTTAGGGATCTGGGTATGGGACCCCCACCCCGTGGGGCTCTGCCAGCCCAGCACCCCCTCCCCAGGGCCCCCCACTCCATGGGCAGCTCCCGGGGAGGGGTCCCTGCTCAGGATCCTCTGCCCACCCATCAGTGATGCTCCTGACCAGCCCATCACCCCCTCCTCAACCCCCCCCACTCTATGGGCAGCTTCTGGGGAGGGGTCCCAGCTCAGGACCTTCTCCCCCACCATCAGCACCACTCCCAGACAGTCCTCCTGCCCAGGGCCCCCACTCCATGGGCAGCTCCTGGGGAGGGGTCAAATCTCAGGACCTTCTGCCCAAACATCAGTGATGCTCCTGGCCAGGACCCACTACCCACCCACTGGCGATTCTCCTGGCCAGCCCAGCGCCCCCTCCTCAAAGCCCCCCACTCTATGGGCAACTCCTGGAGAGGGGTCCCTGCTCAGGACTCTCTGCCCACCCACCAGTGCTGCCACAGCCCTCGTCTCACCCAGGATGGACAAAGTAGGGTGTGGGGCAGTCTTCACCCAACCCCCCCCCCCCCAATTCCTGGTGCTGGGAGCCCCCTGCCCTCTCTGGTGGCCACCATGGGATTCTGCACCATCCGCACATGCTTGCCCTATCCTGGGCAGAGTTTTCAGCTGTGGTCCCTGGCTTCCAGATGTACCCCGCCCCTCCTGGATTGGAAACCAGCCCCCCCGGTCTCCCCTTCAATGATGGACAGACAGACAGACACACTGGTCTTGCCTGCTCCCAGTTCCCCCTGGTTTGCCGTCTCCCTGCGGCCCCAGGCCTGGACGTGTCCCCCACAGCCCCCCCGATGGTGCACTGGGACACCACTGCACCCCGAAAGGATTGAACCCCCAGAGTGGGGCTGACCTTGCACCCACCTCCACTCCCAGGGATCCCCTTCCCCTGTGCTTCCCGGGGTCAAACCGAACCTGTGTGCCTGTAGAGGGGTCCTTTGGGGTCTGAATCCCAAACATCCCCTCTCCCCATGTCTGGTGACCCCAATCGTGTGCCCACTCCCCTATTCTGCAGCCCAGGACCCCCTTCCCCTGCGCTTCCCGAGGTCAAAATGAACTTGTGTGCCTGTGCAGGGGATCCATTTGGGTTCAAATCCCAAATATCCCCCCTCCCCATTCCTGGTGACCCTGTCAGTGTCCCCAGCCTCTGTTCAGGTGGGGCTGGGGACTGGGATCTGTATGGGGTGGGTGTTAGGGTGGAGGTTTTGGGGTCCATGCAGGGCAGGGGTCAGGAAGGGGTGCACGGGGGGTCCAAGGGGATGGGAGGAAGAGGGCCAGGATGGGGCTGTGGGTTCAGGTGGGGCTGGGGAGTGGGAGCCGTATGGGGCGGTGGTTCTGGGGGTCCTTATGGGGTGAGTTTGGACTGAGGTGTGGGTCCTGGGGGTCCGTGTGGGTGGGGGCAGGGATGGGGCTGGGAAAGTGGGGCTGGAAGCTGGGGTGGCAGGAAGAAGGGGGTTGGGATGGGGCTGAGAAGGGGGGTTGAAGTGGGGCTGGGGAGTCGGATCTTTGCAAGGCGGGGATTGGGTGTGCAGGTCCCAGGGGTCCTTGCAGAGTCGGGGTCTGGGCATTGTGGGTTCAGAATTCTGCATCCCCCGAATCTCCCACACACTCAAGACACCCAGATCCTGGAATTCTGGGTCCCCTGAGACGCCACAGACCCAGGAATTCTGCGTCCCCTGAGCCCCCTACTCACCCAGGACCCTCATCTCTGGACACTTTGGCCATGGGACCCCCAAACCCTCTGGACTGCTGGAGCCTCAGTCCTTCCACCCCCCTGTACCAGGGACCCCAGACCCCTGGGACCCCTGGCTCTGCAGCCCCTGGACCCCCAGCTGGGCAGTGTCATACTCAGCAGCCCCTCCAGAGTGCAGCAGGGTGTGGGGGGGTCCATCAATAAAGCCCTGTGGCATCACCCAGCCCTTTGAGTTGGTGGCAGTGTCACCCTTGGGGGCGGGGGGTGCAGAGCAGGAGGCACAGGGTGGCTCCAAGGGACCCTGGGTGCTGGCACTGCATCCCATATGGGGGCCTGGCTGTGGGGTCCTGGCTTACCGACCTCTGGGCTGGGCACTCCTTGAGTTGGGGGTCACTGTAGGGGTCAAGCCACAGACACACGGTGCAGGGGACTGAGCAGTGTTGGCTGTCCCATCCCGGGAGGTGTACAAGGCCAGGTTGGATGAAGTTTGGAGCAGCCTGATCCAGTGGGAGGTGTCCCTGCCCATGGCAGGGGGTGGGACTGGATGGGATTTGAAGTCCCTTCCAACCCAAACCATTCCACGGTTTCATGACTGCATCCCCAGGTCCCTCAGCCGCTCCCAGAACCCCTGTTCTCCAGTCCCTTCCCCAACTCCGTTCCCTTCTCCGGATGCACTCCAGCCCCTCAAGGTCTTTCTTGGAGTGAGAGGCCCAAACTGAACCCAGGATTCGAGGTGCTGAGTGCAGGGGGGGCGATCCCTCCCCTGCTCCTGGTGGCCACCCCATGGCTGATCCAAGCCAGGATGCTGGTGGCCTTCGTGGTCACCTGGGCCACTGCTGGCTCGTGTTCAGCCACTGTTGACCAGCGCCCCCCACAGGTTGGGCAGCTTTTCAGCTGCTCTCTCCCAAACTTGGAATGTTGTAAGGGGTTGGTGTTACCCAAGTGCAGAACCTGGCCTGGTTGAACCCCATCCCATTGACCTTGGCTGTTGGCATAAGAATCCCATGGGGCAGGGACCACCCTGGTCGCCAGGAGCAGGAGGGCAGGGTGGGCAGGAGCCCTGCTCCATGGCTGGTGGGGGGCCCAGCAACCCCACCACACACACAAACAGACCCAGTGGTGGCAGTGAAGTCAAGCTCAGCTCTTTAATGGGGCTAAAAAACCTCTTCCAACCCACGCGAGGGCAGGGAAGGTGGGTGGGGGGTGCCAATGGTGCCACACTTGGGGATGCCCTCGTACCCCGGCACTGGGGGTTGGGTGTGAGTGGCAATGGGGTGTCCCAGCGCGGGGTCAGCCCTGTGCAGTGCTGATAACCTTCCAGGTGCTCCAGGGGCTCCAGGTGGGGTTGGCATAGGGGTCGCGGCAGCTGATGCGCACCCGCCGCACCTGCACCGGTAGCTGCGTCTCCTCCACACCCTCCACGTACTTGTCCACCTGCAGAGGGGGGAGGGAAGGGTGGGGTCAGGAAGTACCCTGTGATGAGGGGACCGGGGAGCACCCCAGGGTGGGGGGCAACCGCTGCTGCAGGTGAGGGGAAGTGGGGACGTGGCAAAAGCAGGGGTCAGCGCTAGGGGGTGGGAGACACCAGCAGCTCCCAAACCCGGGCAGAGACGATGGGGAAGTGGGGGAGCAGAGGTGACAATCAGGGGTGACAGTTCCCCACCCTGAGAAGCAGCGCAGTGGCATGGGGGTCAGTGCTGAACCTCCACAATTCCCTGATCCCAGTGGCACCCACGGGTTGAGGGAAGGGGCCAGGCTGGGACTGGGATCATAGAATCACTTGGTTGGAAATGACCTTTGAGACCATGAAGTCCAGCCATCCCTGTCCTCTACTGAACCACCCCTGAGCCCCTCATCTACCCAGCTTTTAAACCCCTCTAGGGATGGGGACTGCACCACCTCCCTGGGAGCCTCTGCCTGAGAATCCTCTCCATGAAGAAATTTTCCCACTATCCAATCTAACCCTGCCCTGGTGCAACTTGAGGCTGGTTCCTCTCATCCCATCCCCTGTTCCTTGGGAGCAGAGCCCGACCCCTGCCTGGGTCCAACCTCCTTTCAGGCAGTTGTAGACAGTGATGAGGTCTCCCCTCAGCTTCCTCTTCTCCAGGTTAAAAAGCCCCAGGTCCCTCAGCTGCTCCCAGAACCCAGGGTGGGTGCAGCAGAGTGAGGATGTAGGGTGGGCACAGGGCAGGGTGGGCACAGCACAGCGACGACGAGGGCTGACATGAGCAAGGGCATCCTGGGCACGCGCTTCCCACTGTTACCTGGGTGCCATTGGGGAGCTCATACTGCAGCCGGTAGAGCAGCGCAAAGTAAGACTTGGGGAGCGGCCAGGAGGCCGGGGGGGCCCAGGCGAGGTGGAGCTGCTCCCCCCGGAGCTGCACAGCCAGCTCCTGTGGTGGGTCCGGCCGCACTGTGGGCACAGAGGTCTCAGCACTGCGCAGTGCTTGCCTGGCTCTGTGGCCGAGCCCTCCACAGGAACCTAGTACCCCGAGAACACCCCCAGCACCCCAAGGATGCCCCCAAGCCCTGAGGATGCCCTCAGCACTCCAAGGTTGCCCTCAGACCCCAAAGATGCCCTCAGACCCTGAGAACACCCCCAGCATCCCAAGGACACCTCTGAGCCCCGAGGATGCTACCAGCACCCCAAGGGCACCCTCAGCACCCAAGGGTGCCCCCAGCACCCCAAGGATGCCTCCAGACCCCAAGGACACCCCCAGACCCCAAGGATGCCCCCAGCACCCCATTGCCACACATCTGATCTCACCAATGTCCCGGATGAAGAACTGGACAGAGAAGTTGAGGTAGGAGGTGTCTGAGATCCCCTCGAGCTGCAGCTGCAGAGGGTGCAGCTCCTCAGCGAAGGGGCAGAAGGAGGGGTCGGTGAAGCTGGCACTGAACCGGCCGTGGCTGCCGGCCGCGGGCACCCACTCACCCAAGGAGCCATCGCTGCAGAGGGAAGGCAGGCATGAGGGCTGTGTGGCCGTGGGGCCAGGGTCAGGGTGGGGGTCCCTAGGGCACCCACCTGCGTGTGAGGTGAGCATGGAAGACGGCAGAGCGAGGCCCGGACCAGGAGCAGTTGAAGGAGCCGCGGTAGGACACAGCCTGGCAGGACACGTTAGCCCTCTCCTCGCCTGGTGAGGCCGAGGGGTGATGGATTAGGGGCCGCATGTACCCCATGCCTGTATGGCACGGCCGAGGCTACTCCCAGGGATGGGATTACTGGGATCCCCCGGTCCTGCACAGTGCATCCCCAACAGCCTTGTCGGCAAGGCATGAATGTCTGGGGCTGCTCCAGCATCTCCTGCATCTCCAGCAACTCCTGCATCCCCAGCACCTCCTGCATTCCCAGCATCTCCAGCTACCCTTGCACCTCCTGCTCCCCAACTCCCTGCATCCCCAGCTCCTAGCATCCCCAGCATCTCCTGTTCCCCCAGCTCCCTGCATCCCCAGTGTCTCCTGCATCCCCCCCTTGCTCCCATCACCTCCTTCCACCTTCTGCTCCCTTGGCTCCTGCCCTGATGCCTGGCCATGCCCCTGGCCATGCCCCTGGCCCTGGTACGACCCCACTGACCCCCAAGTACCAGCCCCCCACCACTGGCCCCACATATGGGCCCCACTGACCCCGATATAGGACCTCCCCTCACTGACCCCACGTATGGGCGCCGCTGACCACTACGTAGGTGGTGTCCAGCAGGATGTGGCCGGCCCAGCAGCTGTAGTTGCCTGCAGCCGGCAGGTCCAAGCCCAGGATGGTGAGGGTCCGTCCCTCGGCCACCAGCTCAGCCATGGGCTCAGGGTCCCCGTTCTGCGTCCAGGTCACCTGCAGCTCCGAGGTGTTGCACTTCACCACCACATTCCCATTCAGCTTCCCCACCTGGACTGGAGAGGGGAGGCAGAGCCTGGGATCAGGCATGGGGTGCAGTGAGGGGAGCATGTGTCCCACATCGCAGTGGAGCTCGGAGTCCTGACCCACCACATCCCTCTTTTCCTGCGGTCCCCAGTCCAGCTCCATCACCACCCCACGTCCATCCCACCACAGCCCCATGTCCATGACACCCCCCCCTCATTTCACACCCACTCTCTAACCCCCCACCCCTTGAAGAGCCACCCAACCCGGGCTGACGTTGCCCCTCATCAGAGGGATGTGGGAGGCAGGATGCAGGATCGGGCATTCCCTGCTCCCTACAGCTGTTGTGGGGGTCCTGCCACCCCCACCACCAGGATGTCCCCCGTCCAATGTCCCCCCTTCAATACCCCCCTCTGTGCCCAGTGGGGCAGGACTCACACTTTGGGGGGAAGGCAGTCAGGGCGTCCGCGGCAGCAAGACTCAGCACCAGTCCCACCAGCACCAGCATCTGTGAGGGGAAGGACCCTGAGCTGGGGAAGGGGCTCGGCTGGACCCCAGAGCAGGGGAACCAGTTGAGATGGGATTGGGATGGGAACGGGATGGGGATAGGGATGGGGCTGAGCATGGGGATGGACACAGCAAGACCAGCCAGGACCAAGATTTTGGGATGGCAGCAGGGCCAGGCAGGAGGGGAGCAGCTTTGGGGACACCTCAACCTTTCCCACCACAGCAGCACCTTCTGGGGCTCCTTGGTCCCCCCAATCCCCCCAGACCCCTGTGCTGGGCCTACCTCTCCGTCGGGGTGTTTGCTGCTTGGTGGGCTTGGCACGGGCTGGGGGCCGCAGTGTTTATAGGGGACCGGGTCCCCACGGGACTGCCCCAAGGTGAAGCCAAACCACAGCAGCATCACAGTTCCCAGAAGAGGAAAAAGCAGCACCCGGAGGGGCTGCAGGCCAGGACCCACGCTCAGCACCCAGCCCAGCCAGATCTGGCCCCTCTGGGATTCACCACCAGCGTCATCAGGGCTGGGAGGGAACGGGGACCATTGACCCAGTGACCACTGGCATCACTGGGGGGCAATGGGGACCACTGACCCACTGACCATTGGCATCACTGTGGGGAAATGGAAACCACTGACTCCCACCACCTCCAGGGCTGGGGGCAATGGGGGCCACTGACCCACTGACCACCAGCATCACCAGGTGGTCAGGATGAGTCCCCTCCTGGGCAGTGCTGAGCCAAGGAGCAGCAGTGGGGACAATGCCAGCACACTGGGTACTTCCAGCTCCTGCAGAGTGGTCCTGAGCACCAGGATTAGCTGGGGGTTTGCACATCAAGGCCTGGGGACACTGAGGACCACGACATCACTGGGCAGTCAGGATGGGTCCCCTCCTAGGAAGTGCTGTGTACCTGGGATGGTGCTGGAGCCCCAAGTATTCCCTGATCCTGCAGAGTGGTCCTGAGCCACAGAACCAGCTGAGGATTTGCACATCAAGGCCAGGAGGCACTGGGGACTCTGGCATCACTGGGATGGTCAGGATGGGTCCCCTCTGGGGAAGTGCTGGGTACCTAAGATGGTGCTGGAGCCCTGGGTGCTCCCAGATCCTGCAGAGTGGTTCTGAGCCCATCACCACCTTCGCCCATCACCACCTTCGCCCATCACTGCCTTCTGCATGGAGCCCTGGGCAGGGGCCACCGTGGCTCAGCACTGCCAGTGCCAGGGAGCGGCAGCATGGTGGCCCTGGCCGGATGGGACCCCAAGAGAGGAGTGAGACCCCAAGGACTGGGTGTGCTGAACCCACCCAGGTGTCTTGGTCTCATGGAATGGGATGAAATGGGATGGGAATGGGGATGCAGGAGCAGAAGCCACCAGCCTTCCCTTCACCATCCCCACGGGCATCAGCCCAGCACCACCTCCTCTGCTCAGCCCCGGCCTCAGCCCCAGCTCCACCACCTCTGCTCAGCACCAGTTCCAGTTCCAGTCCCAGTCCCAGCCCCACCGCCTCCAGCTCCGGAGGGTGCGGAGTCTGCTCTGCTCCTGGACTTTCTGGGGTTCCTAGAAAGCGGAGGGGAAGTTAGAGCTGAGCGGAGGCTGCGGGGAGGCCCTGGCCTCACCTCTGGGGCTCTGCAGTGGGAACAGGGCAGTGGAGCCCACGCATCCCTTTCCAAGGAACGGCCAAGCCCCACGCGTGGGTTGCAGCAGGGCTCCATCCTGAGCAGGGGCTGGAACTCAGCACCCGCTGCAGCACAGCACCCACAGGAGCTCAGCACCCACTGGAGCTCAGCACCCACAGCAGCGCAGCATCTGCTCTACTGGAGCTCAGCACCCACTGGAATAGACCCCTTTTCCTGGTGCCTGGGACCCACTGGAAAGCTGAAGGGGATGCTGAGGTAGGAAGGGGGGACCCCGAGCAGTGGGACGGAGGTGGCTGTGTCCTGGCTGTCGCCCAGCGCTGCGGCCACAGCTTCCCCTCTGCTTCTGGAGAAGAAAGGGCGGCTACAGAGGGGAAGGCCCGGAGCAAAGGGCAGGGATCCCCTTGGTGAGGTAGGATGGAGCCGGGGGTGCCTCATGGACAGAAACCCCACACAAGGGTGTGGGGACCCCTGCCCCACTGCAGGTGGGACCCCAGCATGGAATGGAGCCCCTGCTCCACGGCAGGCAGGACCTGAGGGCAGGACAGAAGTCCTGTCCCATGGCAGTGGGGACTCCAGGGTGGGATGGAGCCCCTGTCCCACAGCAGGCAGGACCCCAGGCTGGGACGGAGCCCCATACAGGATAGAACCCCCCTTGTTGCAAGCACTGACATGAGGTCATGAGGCCATGAGGCCACAAGCAAAGGTCATCAAACTTTATACAGGACAGACCCCTCAGGCAGCCCCTTGGACGCTGCTCCTGGGACGTGTAGGGAGCAGGATCAGCCCCACGGGAGCCCCCAGGACCCCCAGGATGATGGAGCCCAGGAGGGAAGGGCCCCCACAACCCCTTGGGCTGAGGGTCAGAGCTCCCCCAGCCCAGGCTCTGTCCCAGCTCGTGTCCCGCTGGCCCCACGGCCACCACATGCTCTGTCTCTGGGATCGCTCCGGCCACCGTGCGGCTTCTCCAGGCTCTCCAGTTCCCGGTGGATGCAGCCCAGCCCAGGCAGCCCCAGTGCGGAGGCTCCAGTGGCTCTGGCTCACTGCAGCACACAGACTTCTCTGTCCTCATCCTCCTCGCCTGCCCCCTCTGCCAATGGCTCTGGCACCGCCGTGACGTCCTCGGCTGCTGCCACCTTCTCGCGCAGCTCCATGAGCAGGTCCCGGCTCTCGCTGGGTGGCAGGTTGCTCAGGTAGTACTGGGGCGCCAGCTCCACCAGCCTGCAGGGACTGGGATTCAGGGAGGGGCTGGGGGCAGCCTCCCCGCTCCCCAAACTGGGTCTGATCCCCCCGTGTCCCTTTGAGCCCCTTGGGAAGCATGGAATCACTGAGGTTGGCAAAGCCCTCCAAGCTCATCCAGTCCAACACCCTGTGCCAACTGAACCCTGTCCCCAGGTGCCACGGCCACGAGGTGTTTGAACCCCTCCAGGGATGGGGACTCCACCCCTGCCCTGGGCAGCCTCTGCCAGGGCTTCTCCACTCTTTCCATGAAGGAACTGTTCCCAATATTCAATCTAAACCTCCCCTGGCACAACTTCAGGTCATTTCCTCTTATCCTATTGTGAATTCATGGAATGGGTTGGGAGGGACCTCAAAGCCTATGCAGTCCCACCCCCCTGCCATGGGCAGGGATGCCTCCCACCGCATCAGGGTGCTCCAAGGCCCACCCAACCTGGCCTTGGACACCTTCAAGCATGGGGTAGCCACCTGGGCAACCTGGGCCAGGGCCTCCTCACCCTCACAGGAAAACATTTCTCTGTAAGATCTCATCTCAATCTCCCCTTTTTCAGCTCAGAACTGTTCCCCTTGTCCTATCCCCGCACTCCCTGAACAAGAGCCCCTCCCCAGCTTTCCTGAAGCCCCTTTCAGTGCTGGGAGGCTGCTCTAAGGTCTCCCTGGAGCCTTCTCTTCTCCAGGCTGAACAACCCCAACTCTCCAAGCTTGTCCTCGTATTGGAGGTGCTCCAGCCCTTGGATCATCTCCGTGGCCTCCTCTGGACTTGCTCCAACAGCTCCATATCCTTCCTGTGCTGAATTCCTATCCCTTGTTACTTGAGGGCAGAGCCCAGCACCTACCACAGCACAAACTCCTTTCCAGGAGCCACGCAGAGCGATGAGGTCTCCCCTCAACCTCCTCTTCTCCAGGCTAAAGAGTCCCAGGTCCCTCCACTGTTCCCAAGAACCCCTGGGCTCCAGACCCTTCCCCAGCTCCATTGCCTTGCAGGAACACATCTGGATGTGCCCCCATTCTTCCCCATCCCCGAGATCCTCACATTTGGGGCTGGATTTCAGAGACGACGCGCAGACAGTTGTCCTGGGAGATGGTGAACTCGTGGTAGAGCACCCACGCGGGCAGGCGCTGTGGGGGCTGACGCAGGAGGTAGCAGCAGCTGGCAGGCAGGTGGGCCACGTGCTTGTGTGTCAGCATCACGTAGTTACCGGAGCCGTCGATGTCCCGGGCCACCTGGGGAACAGAGCAGGATGGAGCGGAGGTGGCTGGCATGGCCTCCACACAGCAGCCAAGCCCCTCGCAGCCCCCTTGTCCCACCTTGAGGAAGTACCCGGAGATGAGTGCCCGTTGGATGTTGAGGACGTTGGCATCGGTGCCAAAGGCAGGGGGCGAGACCGGCAGCTCGATGCGGCGCATCACCTCCAGCAGCTCTGCACGGACGATGCCGGCCAGCCGGAGCGCGTCCCCACTCAGCCCGTGTTTGCGGCACCAGCCCTCATCTGCATGGTCTGCAGGGACAGCAGGATCAGTGCCATGGGTACAGGAATGGGAGAGTGGGATCAGCACCGTGGGGACAAGAACAGAGGAGGGGGATCAGCGCTGTGGGTATGGGAACAGGAGAGGGGGATCAGTGCTGCAGGGATGGGAATGCAGGAGTGGGATCAACGCCCAAGGGAGCTGCAGAAGACCCAAGGGAGCTACGGGATGTGTGAGGGATCTGTCAGATGCCCGAGGCAGCCGCAAGACCGCCGGGATGCTCAGCCTGCGGCACTCACGCTGCTGGAAGGCATTGAAGATGTTGATGAGGGTGAAGTGGTCTCCGTCTGGGTGGAGCAGCGCCCGCCGGCGCACGGTCACTGCCTCCTCCAGGTGTGTGGAAGGGGGCACAAAGCAGGGCGAAACTGGGAAGGATGCACAGGGAGGGTCACCAGGAGCCCCCTGGCACTGGCACCACCACCACACCGGTGCCAGCCCCATGGAGGCTGTGCCATGCCCTGTGCCTGGTACCTGTGAGCATGGCAGCCAGGGTGACCATCTCCTCCACGCAGTCGAACTCGCAGGAGGCGATGAGCGCCTTGGCCAGCTGTGGGTCCAGTGGGAACTCCGACATGATGATCCCCACCTCTGAGAGGTTGCCGTCATCATCCAGCGCCGCCAGGTAGTCCAGGTCCTCCAGTGCCTGCATCAGTGACTCGGGGGCTGCAGCAGGGCATCAGCTGGCAGCATGGAGCTGGGAGCCCTGGCCAGCTGCCTCCAGCACCCGCGGGATACTCCATGCCGCAGTGATGGCCACGGCCATTGACGTCAACCCTCTGCTCTGGACCCTCCAGCTGCCTCCAGCACCCACAGGATACTCGAGGATGCAGTGACCACCACATCCATGGCCTCCAGCCCCTCCACTCCAGCCCCCTGGTTCCTTCTGAAACTGCGGGACCCTCTAGGATCCAGCAACAATTGCATCCATGGCCTCCAGACCCTCTGTGCCAGCTTCCTGGCTCCTCTTACACACATGGGATGTTCAGGGATGCAGTGATGGTCACATCCATGGCCTCCAGTCCCTCAGCTCCAGTCCCCTGGCTCCTCCAGCACCCACTGGACCCTCTGGGATGCAGTGACCACTGCATCCATGGCCTCCAGACCCTCTACTCCAGCCCCTCGGCTCCTGCAACTGTGGGACCCTCTAGGATGAAGCAACAACTGCATCTATGGCCTCCAGCCGCTCGCCACTGGTCTCCTGGCTCCTCCTGCACCCATGGGATGAACTGGTAGTTCCACTCCAGCTCCCCGGCTCCTCCGTGCCTGTGGCTCCTACCTGGCCGGTCAAGGAAGTCGCACTGGCCCATGTCGGCGATGTCCAGGCGCTTGAGCAGCAGCACCAGGCGGCTCAGGCTGGTCTCACTGACGTGGGGCGTGGGGCTGGGCAGCAGCCGCTGCTCATAGAACACTTCCGAATAGAGGCGCAGGCAGGTCCCTGTGGAAAGGGGAGCAAGCAGGGACAGCCGGAAGGATGGAGCTCAGGGAAGGGCAGAGAGAGCAGCCTGGAGCTCTGGCACAGTGGGACCAGAGCCCCCTTCAGCTGGAAGCTCCTCTCCAGCTGGAAGTGCATCCCAGTAGCTCACCTGGAGGGTTGCCAGCAGCTCGCTGCATCCGTGTCTCTGCCTGGCTCTTGCTGATCGGCCGCAGCACCTGGGATTCTGCCCGGATGCGGGGGTTGTAGACCTAGAAGTGAGGCCATAAGAAGGGATCCCACCTTTTCCCAAGGACCCTCTGTCCCGGTCCCACCACTGCCAGCTCCCTGGGGCAGATCCTGCTCCCTGCGCAGTGCTCCTCAGCTCAGAGAATTGCAGCAGGATCTGTGCCAAGCAGGCAACACAGATGCCCCATCCCCTGGCCCCGGTGCTGCCGCGTGCACCCCAATCCCGGTGTCCCGTCCCACTCACACTGCGAAGCTCCAGCCCAGAGTCGATGACAAAGCGCACGTTGCCCATGGAGAAGGAGGATTCCGCCAGCCCATGGGTGACGACTACACGCCGATCCCGGCTGTGCGGCTCCAGTGCCTCGTACACACGCTGTGCCGCACGCCCCACGCCAGAGTGCAGTGGCAGCACCAGCAGCGCACCCAGTGCTGGGCTCAGCGCTACTGCTTCCCGCTGGATGGCCCCGCAGCACTCGGCGATCTCCTGGAGGAGAACAGGGATGTGAGTGATGCCCAGTGATGCCAGAGTGGCCGCATCCCAGGACCTAGACCAGTTGGAGAGAAGGGTGGGGAGGAACCTGACAGAGCTCAGCAGTGGGAGCACAGAGCCCGGCATCCAGGGAGGAAGAACCCCACGGACCAGGACAGGCTGGGAGGGACCAGCTGGGAAGTGGCTCTGTGGAGAAGGACCCTGGTGGACAGCTGGGATCCTGGGGGACACCAAGCTGACCATGAGTCAAGAATGTGCCCTCATGGCCAAGTGATCCCAGGATGCACAGAGAGGAGCGTGGGGAGCAGGTAAGGGGGGTTCTCCTCCCTCTCCTCTGCTCTAGGGAGGCCCCATCCAGATCCTGTGTCTGGTTCTGAGCTCCCCAGCTTTGGAAAGACCAGGAATGGCTGGAGAGAGTCCAGTGGAGGATGAGGAGGGGATGGAGCATCTCCATCAGGACGAGAGGCTGAGAACCCTGGGTCTGTCCAGACTGGAGAGGGGATCCCATCCATGCTGGGGGCAGGGGGCAGGAAGAGGGGCCGGATTCTGCCCAGTAACAGGACAAGGGGCACAAACTGGAGCCTGGCAAGTTCCTCCTGGACATAAGGAGAAACTCCTTCCCTATGTGGGTGACAGAGCCCTGGAAGCAGCTACCCAGGGAGCTGTGGAGTCTCCTCTGGAGAGATCCAAACCCATCTAGATGGGACCTTGCCATAGCAGTGGTGGGACTGGATGGGGTCTAGAGGGACCTTCCAGCCTCACCATCCTGGGATTGTGTGGAAGACCTTGGACCCTACTCGGCGTCCACAGCTGTTATGCTGTGGAGCCCCAGTTCTCCCAGTTTATCCTCAGGGCTCCCCATGCACAGCACAGGGGTCACCTCAACCCTGCTCACTGCCCCATTCCCCCCACCACACAGAGAATCCCTTGGGATCCAATCTTGGGATCCCAGCCCACCTTCTCGCTGGCCAGGAAGAGCAGGATGTCTCCGGGCTCCTGGCGCCGGTGGATGTCCAGCACGGTGTGGCAGGCAGCGGCCACGCGGCCGAGTGCTGGTGGTGGCTCCCGGTACAGCAGGCAGGGTAGGGGTCCTGCCGGCGGCACATGGACCACGGGGGGGTCCCCGCAGAAGGCGCGGAGCCGCGGCTCCGTGTCTGGGGAAGTGAGTAGCACCAGGCGGAGCGCAGGGCGCTGGCGCACAACGTCCTTCAGCAGCCCCAGCAGTGCATCCGTCGGCACCGTGCGCTCCTGTGCCTCGTCCAGCACCACCACGCCGTACTGCCGGAGCAATGGCTCTGATGTCAGCTCCCGCAGCAGCACCGCATCTGAACAGAACCTGCAATGATGGATCCGTCACCATGGAGACCCATCGGCATCCCAGCACCCAATCCAGCCCCCTCCCCAAGGCAGGAACCCCCTCCTCACTGTGGAAATCTCCTGTCCACACAAGGAGCCCCCTCCCCACGGCATACTGCCGGAGCAGCGGCTTTGATGTCAGCTCCTGCAGCAGCACCACGTCAGAGCAGAACCTGCACTGATGGATCCATCACCGCAGGGTGGCCACTGGGACCCACCAGCATCCCAACACCCAGCCTGGCCCCCTCCCCATGGCGGGAACCCCCTCCCCATGGCGGGAACCCCCTCCCCATGTCAGAAGCCCTCCTTACCTACGGCAGAAACTCCCTTCCATATGGCAGGAATCCCCTCCTCACTGCAGAGGTTCCCAGCACAGCTCCCTCCCCATGGCAGGAGCCCTTCCCCATGCCAGACACGTTCCCCCCCATGGCAGGAGACTCTACCCCACTGAAGGAGACCCTCTCCCATGGTGGGAGCACCCAGTGCATCCCCCTCCCCATGCTGAGAAACCTGCTCCCCATGCCAGGAGCCACCTCCCCATGGCAGAAACACCCAGTGCAGCCCCCTCCTCGTGGCAGGAGCTTCCTCCCTAAGGCAGGAGACCCCTCCCCAAACCAGGATCAAGGCCAGGCTGGATTAAGGGATTACGCTGCGTCTGGGGAGCTCAGTGGGATTAGAGCGCGGTGTGATGGGCGCTGCGGGCGCAGGCGGCTGGTGGGAGCCCCCCCTATCCCCATCCCTCTACCTGTTCCCATCCCGGTACCTGAGGATGGTCTCAGTGGTGCAGCAGTCATCATGTGGGATGCAGTATCCCACCTCGTGGCCCAGGCTGAGGTCCATCTCATCGGCCACGTGCAGGGCGAGGCTGAGGGCGGCCAGGCTGTGGGGCTGCGTGCAGGCCACCAGCCCGTGGGCAAACTGCTGTGAGAGCGCGTATTCCGCGCACCACTGCGGGATCTGCGGGCACAGAGTGCCAGTCAGAGCTTGGGGCACCGGGATGAACCCTTCCCATTGCAGAGCCCATGGAAGAGCAGAGGATCCCTCCCCACAGCAGCCTTCAATGAGCTGGCTGTAGGACCCTCCATACCAGAGACCATATAGAAGCTCCAGAGAAAACTTCCCTTTCCAGGATGGGAACTTCAGAGCCCCAGCACCCTTGGCATGAGCCCCATGGCTTCATTGCCCCACAGCCCCATTGCCTCATGGCCCCATTGTCCCACACCTGCCCCTTCCTGCCCCCTTATGGGACACCACATAGAACCAGGGAACAGT
Organism: Neomorphus geoffroyi; assembly: GCA_033558235.1. Taxonomy (NCBI): domain Eukaryota; kingdom Metazoa; phylum Chordata; class Aves; order Cuculiformes; family Neomorphidae; genus Neomorphus; species Neomorphus geoffroyi. The sequence continues at coordinate 21,704,275 of JAUMJM010000044.1, forward strand.
TTGGGTTAGAAGCGACCTCAAAGCCCATCCACTTCCATGGCCAGGGACACTTCCCACTGGATCAGGGGGCTCTAAGCCCCATCCAATTTGGCCCTGACCACCTCCAGGGATGAAGCAACCACCACTTCTCTGGGCAATGTGGGCCACGGTATCCCCATCCTCCCAGGAAAATATTTCTTCCTAAGATCTCATCTCAATCTCCCCTCTTTCAGCCAAAAATCATTGCCCCTCATCCTGTTCCTGCACTCCCTGATCAAAGCTCTCCAAGCTCATCCAGTCCAAACCCTCCGTCCAAGTCCCACAGCCACACGGTGTTTGAATCCCTCCAGGGATAGGGGATCCATCACTGCCCTGGGAGCCTCTGCCAGGGCTTCACCACTCTTTCCATGAAGGAATCTTTCCCACTATCCAATCTAAACCTCGACTGGTGCAACTTGAGGTCATTTCCTCTTATCCCATCCCTTGTTCCTTGGGACCAGAGCCTGCCCCTCACCTGGCTCCAACCTCCTTTCCCGGAGCTGCAGAGAGTGATGAAGTCTCCCCTCAGCCTCCTCTTCTCCAGACTAAACAGCCCCAGGTGCCTCAGCCGCTCCCAGAACCCCTGTTCTCCAGACCCTTCCCCAAGCTCCGTTCCCTTCTCCAGATGCGCTCCAGCACCTCAAGGTCTTTCTTGGAGTGAGGGGCCAAAACTGAACCCAGGATTTGAGGTGCTGAGTGCACGATCCCTTCCCTGCTCCTGGTGACCACACCATGGCTGGTCCAAGCCAGGATGCTGGTGGCCTTCCTGAACACTTGGGTGACTGCTGGCTTGTGTTTAGCCATTGCTGATCAGCACCCCCAGGGCCTTTTCCTTGTGAGGGGCCAGAGGGATCACACAGCATCCCAGGAAAACCCCAGTGGGATGGAAGCACTGCTGCCCAAGTGGTGTGTGATGGTCCTATGGCCGTGCAGGTGTCTCTGGGGCTCTAGGAATCAGGAATCCACAATATCCCTGCTCCCAGCCTCTCCTGTTTGCTCCCTCCTCCTGTGCGGGGCACCCCTGACTCTTCCCAACACCAGGGTCCCAGGATTCTGCCCTGGCATTGACCCTGGAGAGCCTTGCTCACATTCATGCATCCCATACTGGTGCCAGGCATCCCGTCCTGTACTGGTTACGGTACTGAAAATCCCATCCCAGTGCCAGTCATCCCACTCCGTACCGGTGCCAAGCATCCTGTACCGTACTGATGCCAGGCATCCCATCACAGTGTTGGGCATCCTGTACTGGAGCCGGGCATCCCAGAGCCGAGCATCTCATCCCATAGTGGTGCTGGGCATCCCGTTCTGGTGCCAAGCATCCCATCCTGTACCAGTACTGAGCATCCCGTGCCCACTATTTCAGTCCAGCCATCCCAGGTACCTGGAGGGACCGTGGGTGTGTCCCCTGCTCTGTTCCTCCCACCACCCCACTGCTTTCCCACGGAGCAGCCGTGTCTCTGTGCATGGCTCCGCATGTTCCCTCGCTACCCACAACGACCAGTGATGCTGGTGGGACAGGGTGTGGGCACCATCAGACACGGGACTCGGCTCGTGTGCCAACTCTTTGCGCTCTGGCGGTAAATGCCGCGTGTTGGGGTGCTGGTGCGGATTGATCTGTGTTCCCCTGTCTCCTCGAGGCTGAGTGCCTGTACCCGGTGCCAGCTCAGCCCCACACAGGGCGTTATTCCCAACTCCAGCCCCTGGCAGATCAGCTGAGCCCAGGCAGCGCAGTGACGCCCAAGGGCTGGGGCCCGATCCCGCTGCCAGCAGCCCGATATCTCCCATGGCCAGCAGCGATTCAGCTCCTGCTGCTTCCAGGCCACCCCTGCTCCGGTCAAAGTCTGCGTGACGCCGGCTCTGGGTGCTGGGGCTGTCGGACAGAGGCTGTTTCCTTCCCCTGTGCCAAACGCCCTGCATGGCAGCTGCTCCCAGAGCAGCCATGGCAGCATTCCTGGCGTGTGCCAAGGCTTTGCCTGTGGCCCCAGACCTGCCCCAGCACATCCCAGCATGCACGGCACCTGTGCCAGACTCACTGCAGCAGCGCAGTCACAGCTTCCATGGTGGAGCCAAAGTCCTGCCAGGTTGTCACACCCTCAATCCCTGCCAGGAACTCCAATGGTTCCATGGCGTCCGGGATGGGACAATTCAGTGGGAAAGGGGTAAAACCACTGGCAGAGCAGCTGGCACCACAGCCCTGCACCAAGCTCGCTCCCAGCTTCTGTGGTGAAGCCAAAGCCCTGCTTGTCCCATCACCTCCTGCATCCCCACTATGGGCTCAGATGGTTCCATGGGGTCTGGGATGGGACACTTGGTAGGAAACCATTAGCAGAGCAGCTGGCACAGCCCTGTGCCAGGCTCACCGCAGTGGCACAGTCACAGCTTCCACGGTGGAGCCAAACTTCTGCCAGGTTGTCACCCTTTTCATCCCTGTCATGAACTCCAATGGTTCCATGGGGTCCAGGATGGGACAACTCAGTGGGAAAGGGGCAAAATCACTGGTAGAGCAGCTGGCATCACACCCATGCCAGGCTCACCACAATGGCATAGTCAAAACTTCCATGATGGAGCCAAAGCCCAGCTGGTCCCATCACCCACTCCATCCCTGCCATGAACTCCAATGGTTCCATGGGGTCCAGGATGAGACAGTTGATGGGAATGGGACAAGGCTGCCAGCGGAGCAGCTGGCACCACAGCCCCGTGCTGGGCTCACTCCCAGCTTCCACGGTGGAGCCAAAGCCGTGCTGGGTTGTCACCCCCTCCATCCCTGCCATAAGCTCCGATGGTTCCATGGGAAACTACTGGCGGAGTAGCTGGCACCACAGCCCCGTTCCATGCTCCCAAACGGCAGCGTGGCCTATCCAGCTGCTGTGCCATGTCCCTGTGCTCACCTGGGTGCTCTTGCCAGTGCCGGGGGGCCCAGATACCAGGACGATGCCCCTGTCACCTTCCAGGTGCTCCATGAAGCTGTACTTGGTGCTCCAGACGGGGAGGTCCCGCCGCTGCCGCAGGAGCTCGTAGTAGCGGGAGGAGAAGGGCAGCCCATCATAAGGGTTTACCTCCAGGTCCCCACCACAGCCTTCATCTTCCTCTTCCTCCTCCTCCTCTTTGGGTGTGGAGCCGGGAACGTTGTGCCGCGGCGGGGAGCCAGCAGCCCCACAGCTGGCCATGGCGGGGAGCCTGGCACCGGAGCTGGGGGATGGGGAGCTGGTGGTCATGGTGGGGCTGAGGCGGCTGGTGTGAGCCCCCCTGAGGCACTGGTACCAGTGGGCAGGGGGAGTTGGTACTGAGTTGCCTGGTACTGGTGGGCTGGAGTGATGGGGATGGGGATGTGGGTGCTGAGCCCCCCAATACCGGCTCGGTGGGCTGAAGGGGCAAGAGAAGCAGGAGGAGCAGGGGCTGGTGTTGAGCCCTTCACCACCCCGGTATCAGAACGGGTGGGCTGGGGGGGGGCAGGGGCTGAGGAGGCTGGTGCTGAGCTCCCCAGTACCCCAGTACCAGTGGGCTGGAGGAACTGGGATCAGGGGCTGGGGGAGCTGGTGCTGAGCCCCCTGTCCCAGTACCGGCTTGGTGAGCTGGTGGGACCAGGAGAGCTGGTGCTGCCCCCCTCCCAGCCCCAGTACCGGTGGGCTGGGGGGAGCAGGGGCCAGGGGAGCAGCTGCTGACACTCCTGCCCCTCCAAGGCACCAGTTACCGGTACCAGTGGGCTTAGGGGACTGGGAGAGCTGGTGCTAACGTGTGTCGTCCCCGTCCCCCCCTCCTCCCCCCCAGCCCCAGTACCAATGGGCTGGGGGGACGGGGAGCATGGGGAGCCGATGCTGAGCCCCCAGGACACCGGTACCGGAGCTGCGGGGACAGGTGGGACAGGAAGGAGCTGGGGGTCACAGTGGGGCTAAGGGAGCCGGTGCTGAGTCTCCCCTCCCAGCTCCGGTACCGGTGGGCTGAGGGGTCGGTGCTGAGCCCCTGGTGTGTGCCGGTAGCAGTGGGCTGAGGGTTCGGGAAGGAGGGGCTGAGGGGGCTGGTGCTGACCCCCCCTCGATACCAGTGGGCTGTGGTGGTGGGGGGCAGAGGGAGACGGTGACGAGTCGCCCCCGCTACCGGTACCGGCGCGGTGGGACGGGGAGTAGGGGCCAGGGGCCCGCTACTGAGACCTCGAGAGGTACCCGTACCGGCGGGCTGGGGGTACTGGGATGGGGAGCAGGTGCCGAGCCCACCCCGGCTCCGGCTCCGGCTCCGGCTCCGGCTCCGGCTCCGGCTCCGGCTCCGGTTCCGGTTCCCGCGGCCTCGCTCACCTGCGCCGCCACCGCCTCCCGGGGCTCTGCCTGGGGGTCGCGTCACGTGACCCCTGCGCCGTCACGTGACCCTGCCCTGGTGTCAGGGGCGGGGCCTGAGGGCGCGGAGCCGAACGGCGGCGAGCAGGGCTGAACTCACCCGAGCGGGGCCGAGCGGAGCCGAGAGGAGCCGAAAATAGCCGAGAGGAGCCGAAAGGAGCCGAGAATAGCCGAGCCGAGCCGTCCAGAACCACTGCCGGTGTAGGGCACCCCGGTGCCGAGTATCCCAGCATCAGTGCCGGACACCCCGTTCTGGTTACCCCGGTGCCGTGCATCCTGTGTCGGTACTGGTTATCTCGGTGCCGGTTCCAGCCGTTCCCGTGCCAAGCATCTCGTCCCAGCGCCGGACATCCCGCCCCGGTGCCGAGCATCCCGTCCCGGTGCCGAGCATCCCGTCCCGGTGCCAAGCATACCATCCCGGTGCCGGACATCCCGGTGCTGCTCACTCCGTCCTGGTGCCGAGCATCCCGGTGCCGGTCATCCTGTCTCGGTAGCGGTGCCGAGCATTCCATCCCGGTGCCGGGCACGCCGGTGCCCCGAAGCTTCCGGCAGGTGGAGCTCCCAGACCGGTGGACGGGGCTGGGGTCCCGCAGGCACCGTGAAATCGGGCAGGAGCTGAGTGGACACCGGGACTCGGCCTGGGCAGCCCCCCGGGACCGCTGGCTGCCTGCGAAACGCGAGCTCCGGTACTGGCACCGGTGGGGTGGCACCCAGATACCGGATGGGACCCCAGGATGGGAGGGCTGCAACCAGAGGTGACCCCAGGGGTGGGGGGCCGGTTCCCAGGGTGACCCATGAGGTTGAGGGAGCTGCACCCAGGGGTGCCCCCAGGGTGGGTGAGCTGCACCCAGGGGTGCCCCCAGGGACACGGGGGCCACGCGCAGCAGGCGGCAGCGGCGGAGCATCCCTCCCTGTGACCGCACGTACTGGACAGCTGGGGTTGCAGCAGGCACGAGGAAGGAAGTGGCTGACCCCAAACCGTTGCTCGCTGACGCCTTGGTGCTGTGGGGAGTGGAGGCTCCGCGTGGACCTGGCTCTGCACCACGCGTGGACCTGCCCACGCGCCGTGCCAGGACCCGGCTATGCACCACGCTGGCGTTTGCGCTGCCGAGCTCCTGCACCGGGTGATGGGGATGGACCAGACCCAACTGGGGAGGCAAAGGCTTCATCCCAGTGGTGATGGCACGAGCACGTGGCTCCCTGTGGCTCAATGTGGCTCCATCTAAGTCCCTGTGCCATGGGGCAGCCAGAGCTGAGCGTGTTCCATGCCCCCAGCCTTGTGTCCCATGGGCTGCGGGTGCCCCAGCCAGAGGGGTCGCAGTGCCACAGCATCACTGGGGCAGCAGCAGTCCCATCACACCCCACTGTGACCCAGCTGAGCCTGTGTCCTGGTCAGGTCACAGGGGATCTGTCCCCATCACAAGGGGTTCAAGGTTCTCCACCGGGGTTGGGGCAATCCCAGCACAAATCCATGCAGAGAATGGATTTAGAGCCGCCCTGAGGAGAAGGACTTGGGGTGCTGGGGGAGGAGAAGCACTCCCAGCACAGAAACCACCCGTGTCCTGGGCTGCATCCAGAGCAGTGGGACCAACAGGGTGAGAGAGGGGGTTCTGCCCCTCTGCTCCGCTCTGGTGAGACCCCACCTGGAGCCCTGTGTCCAGTTCTGGAGTTCTCAGCACAGGAAGGACCTGGAGCTGTTGGAGTGAGTCCAGAGGAGGCCACGAGATGATCTGAGGGCTGGAGCACCTCCTGTACGAGGACAGGCTGGGAGAGTTGGGGTTGTTCAACCTGGAGAGAAGGCTCTGGAGGAACCTTAGAGCAGCCTTCCAGTGCTGAAAGGGGCTCCAGGAAAGCTGGGAAGAATCTCTTGATGAGGTATTTCAGGGGTAGGACAAGGAGAACAGTTTTGAGCTGTGGCAGAGGAGACTGAGATGAGATCTTAGGCAGAAATGTTTCCCTGTGAGGCTGGGGAGGCCCTGGCCCAGGTTGCCCAGAGAAGTGGTGGCTGCCCCATCCCTGGAGATGTTCAAGGCCAGGTTGGATGGAGCTTGGAGCTCCCTGATCCAGTGGGAGGTGTCCCTGCCCATATGGGTGGAACTGGAACTGGCTTTGAAGTCCCTTCCAACCCATCCACTGGTGCCATGATCACCCTGCCCTGGCACGGGTCAGGGTGCAGGGTGGTTGGGTGGGTGTGCGTTGAGGAAGCGGAGGTTTGCACAAGCCGGTGAGATGCACGTGACCCGGGGAGCGCAGCAGGAGGAACCAGCAGCTGCCCCACTCCCGCGCCCCGGCCAGCCATGGCGCCGTGGCTGCCCACCAAGGAGAAGTATGGCGTGGGTGAGTGCTGCGGCGCTGGGTGGGCGCTAGGCCCTTGCTGGGCTCCCGTCTCACCAGAGGGGTGTGGGAATGGTGGGACGGGGTACTCAGGGCTGGGTGACATTGGTGGTACCCCCACTGTGGAGGCCCCGAGGCAGTGGGTGATGGTGCTGGGTGATGGTGCTAGGCTGAAGGGTGAGTGACACCGGTGGTGCAGGGCTGGGTGCAGCTGGCAGTGATGCTCAGCAGCCTGAGCAGGGTCTCATCCTGCTGTGCTGGTGCTGGGTGGGCTGGGGTGACGCTGGTGAACCTGCTGCCGTGGCGCTGCAGCAACGGGTGTTGGTGCTGGGTTACAGGGTGAGTGATATCGATACTGTGGGGCTGGGTGCAGCTGGCAGCGATGCTCAGCAACCTGAGCAGGGTCACATCCTGTCCTGCTGGTGCTGGATGTGCTGGGGTGATGCTGATGGTGGCCCTGCAGCAGCGGGAGATGGTGATGGTGCTGGGTGATGGTGCTGGGTGATGGTGCTGGGTGAGCATCACTGATGCTGTGGGGCTGGGTGCAGCTGGCAGGGATGCTCAGCCATGTGAGAGGGGCCGTATCCTGCCCTGCTGGCACTAAGTGGGCTGGGGTGATGCTGGTGGTGACTCTGTGGCAGTGGGTGGTGGTGCTGGATGAGAGGCACCAATGCTGCTGGGCTGGGTGCAGCTGGCAGCGGTTCTCAGCAGTGCTAGCAGGGCCGCATCCTGCTCTGCTGGTGCTGAGTGGGCTGGGGGGGCTGCAGGAACAAGCACAAGACAAACAGGACATCTCCATGCTGGGGTGCCAGCAGGACCCCCTCACCCAGGGGCTGAGCTGGGGGACACGGGGAGCTGTGGGTCTGAGCGGGGCTGGGTGCAGCACAGTGGACTGAGCACCCCTCAGGATTTACCCCCGGCCACATCTAGGCCTTTGCTCCCAAACTTTGGTTTGGTGGCAGCAGAGCCCCCATGGCCCTGCTCCCAGTACCGCCGCAGCTCAGGGTCCCCGCACCCCACGTCACCCCTGCAATCCTGCACTGCTTCCCCTTTTGGCTGGGGACGTTTCCCGTGCCCACGCCTTGCACCCGGAGCAGGAGCTGAGCACCCCGAGGGTCCTGGGCAGCACCTGAGGGTCTTGGGCAGCACCTGGAGCTGGGTCTCATCCTGATTCTTGCTTGTCCTCCACAGCTGTGTGGAACTTTGCGGGCACCAGCGAGCATCACCTCCCGCTGCAGATTGGGGAGACGGTGCACATCCTGCAGGCGTCCGAGGGTGAGGGGGCGCGGGAGGGCTGGGATGGGTGCCCGCTGTGCCCTGACACAGGTCCTGAGCCCCATATACAAGTCCTGGACCCAGGACATGTGTCCTGCAACCCCCCATGGGTCCTGCACCCCCACATGGGTCCTTCACCCCCACACGGGTCCTGCACCCCAATACGGGTCCTGTACCCCCACATGGGTCCTAGACCCCAAACATTGTTCCTGCACCCCAACATGGGTCTGAACCCAGGACACAGGTCCTGCACCCCAACATGGATCCTGCACCCCAACATGGGTCCCTCGCCCCATCATTGTCCTTGCGCCCCTACCCGTCCGTGTCGTGGGCACTGGGTGTGGATGCTGATGCGTCCCCTGTGTCCCTGTAGGCTGGTACCGCGGGTACTCACTGCGCAACAGGGCGGCACGGGTAGGTGAGGGGCTGGGGTGGCATGGACCGCTGTCCTTGCTGTCCCTGTGTCCCCATCATCCTGTTTGTCTGTCCGTATGTCTCTGCTGTCCTGGCTGTCTGAATGTCTGTATGTCTCTGCTGTCCTGGCTGTCCCTGTGTCCCCACCATCCTGTCTGTCTGTCTGTATATCCCTGCTGTCCCCTCTGTCCCTCTGTCCCCATGGTCCTGATTGTCTGTGTGTATGTCCCTGCTGTCCTGGGTGACTGGCTGTCCCCATGTCCCAGTCATCCTGTCTGTCCGTATGTCCCTGCTGTCCTCACTGTCCCTGTGTCCCCATCGTCCTGTCTATGCTATCCATCTGCCTGTGCTGTCCTGGCTGTCCGTATGTTCCTGCTGTCCTTGCTGTTCCCACCGTCCTGTCTGTCTGTCCCTGCTGAGTGAGTGTGCAGGGCACCATGTGCCATCGCTGGACCAGGAGCCCTTGTGGGACCCTTGGTCCATGGTGGCTGCCCGGGTGGGTTCCATCCTGCTCATGGGTGCTGATGGCTCTGAGCTCTGCAGGGCATCTTCCCAGCCTCGCTGATCCACCTGAAAAGTGCCGTGGTGGAGCGCAGGGGGTAGGTTTGGGGTTCAGGTTATGGGGTGGGTGGGCGCACCCTGCCCGCACTGCAGGGCTCAGGACCCTCTGCCCCCTCCCCAGGGCCGAGGAGAGTGTGGTGCCCACTGAGCTGCCCATGGTGCAGGAGATCACTACCACGCTGAGGGAGTGGGCCACCATCTGGAAGCAGCTCTACGTGGTGAGGACTGGGAGGTTGGGGGGTCCCCGGGGTCTGGGTGGGATGCGCAGTGACCCTGCAGTGCTGCCTGCAGGCTGGGCAGATGGAGCGGTACAGGCAGGTAAAGAGGATGATGTGCGAGCTGATGGAGCAGCGCTCGCAGCTGCTCTCGGGGACGCTGCCCAAGGATGAGCTCCTGCAGCTCAAGAGGGAGGTGACCGGCAGGATCGACCACGGCAACAAGTGAGAGCATGGATGGGAGAGATGGGATGGGAGAGATGGGATGGGAGAGATGGGGGTGGGAGAGGTGGGGGTGGGAGAGATGGGATGGGAGAGATGGAGGTGGGAGAGATGGGAATGGGACAGATGTGATGGGAGAGATGGTATAGGAGAGATGGAGGTGGGAGAGATGGGGATGGGAGAGGTGGGGATGGGAGAGATGGGGATGGGAGAGGTGGGGATGGGAGAGATGGGGATGGGAGAGATGGGGATGGGAGAGGTGGGGGTGGGAGAGATGGGGATGGGAGAAGTGGGATGGGAGAGATGGGATGGGAGAGATGGGACTCTTTCACCCTTTCCCGTCCCTGCAGGATCCTTTCGCTGGACCTGGTGGTGCGGGACGAGAATGAGAACATTCTGGACGCTGACAGGACCAGTGTCACCAGCCTCTTCCAGGCGCACAGGAGGGCAGCGCAGACCCTCACGCAGCGCATCCAGGAGGAGACGGTGGGAGCCAAATGGGGACCACTCTGCGCAGGGAGCTGTGCCCCACATGTGGCTGTGCCGAGCTCCAGGGCTGAGCCACAGGGCTGAGTTGGGGGCTGAGCCGTGGGGCTGAGCCATGGGGCTGAGCTGTGGGTCCAAGCCGTGGGTCTGATCTGTGGGGCTGAGCTGCCCCGTGCCCCACAGAGTCCACAGCATAGTGCGCTGAGCGGCAGCGCCCGCCACGCGGCCTCCCCCTCCCACAGCCTCTATCTCTGCGTCCGCAACTTCGTGTGCCACATCGGTGAGGAGGCACAGCTGCTCATGGCACTCTATGACCCCAGCCAGCAACGCAGCGTCAGGTGGGCAACAGGCCCTGACTCCTTGGTTGCCCATCCATGACCCCTTGAGTTGCTCATCCCTCACTCCTCTGGGTTGCCCATCCCTAACCCCCAGATTGCCCATCCCTTACCTCAGCTTGCCCATCTTTCACTCCCAGACTGCCCATCTCTCACCCCCAGATTGCCTATCCCTCACCCCAAGGTTGCCCATCCCTCACCCTCCTGGTTGCCCATCCCTGACCTCACATTTCCCATCCCTCACCCCCTTGGTTGCCCATCCCTGACCTCACATTTCTCATCCCTCACCTCCTTGGTTGCCCATCCCTCACCCCATGCCCACTGTCTGCCACGGTGCCAGCCCCGCTGTGGGCTTCTCACCCTCGTCGTCCACCACAGTGAGAACTATGTGATCCGCTGGGCCAGCACAGGTGTCCCGCAGGACCTCGAGCTGCTCAACAACCTCAAGGTCATCTTCACAGTGAGTGCAGAGCCCGGGCACAGTGTGGCTGCCACCTGCTACAGGCTTGTGCAGCGCTGCCTGCGCCTGCAACATCCCGCACGCATCCATTCCCCGGCATCCCACTTGCATGCAGCCTCCAGCATCCCTCATGCACCCAGCCCCAGCATCCCGCATGCATCCAGCCCCCAACATCCCAGGTGCATCCAGCCCTGTGCGAGGCCCTGCGAGCAGCTGAATCCTCATTGCGCTCTCCTTGCTTCCTGCTTCTCCCTCATCCCCCATCCCAGCCATCCCTGCAGCTCCTTCAGCACTGCCTGCGCCTCCAGCACCCCACTTGCATCCAGCTCCCAGCATCCTGGATGCATCCAGCCCCGTGCACGAGGCCCCTAGAGCAGCTGCATCCTCGCTGCTCTCTCCTTGCTGCCTGTTTCTCCTGCACCCCCCATCCCCGCCAGCCCCACAGCTCCTGCACCAACCCCGATCCTTGACCCCTCGCAGCCTCCCGTCGCGGTGCGGGGCTACGAGGGTGCCCGTTTGCCCACCCCTGCTCCATCTCGCAGCTGGCTTGGTGGTCCTTGGCAGCACCTGCTGACCCAGCATCTTTCCCGCTGCGCCAGCAGAGCTGAGCTGACCCCCAGGACAGCCCAAGTGGAGCGATCCATATGCAGATGAGCCAGGATAATCAGTGCTAATGAGCAGCATCAGCACTTCCAGCCCCTCGCTGGGCTCCCCTGGCTCTCACCGACCTTTGACCCCTGCCCACTGCAGCCATTGCCTGCACATCCCTCCGCGTGCCGCAGCCCTCGCCGCAGCCCTCACTGCAGCCCTGTGGGAAGGTTCTGGTGCAGGGACAGCACCCATGGGACCCTGCCCAGTTTGGGGAGCGTGGCCACCCCACCAAGCCGTCCACCACATCAAATCTGCTCGTTCCCAGGGTGATGGGACCCCTTGCATGTGCTGCTGACTCACGGGTGCCCTGTGGGGCCATTGTCCTCAGCAGCCCCAGTGTTGTCCCTGTCCCTTGGGCTTGGGGCTGTCTGGTGTGCAGACAACCCCGGGTTCCTGGGGCAGGGGGATGTGTGCCCTCCAGCCCAGCCCCTCCATCAGGCACAGTGGCAGAAGGGCTCCCCAGCTCCTGAAGGCAGAGCTGGGGTGCCAGGAGTGCAGCCATGGGGTGGCCCTGCACCCGCAGTTCATCCTGCCCCGCATCCTGGGATACCCCATGGTCACCTGGTGCCAGCAGAGCCACATCCTGGGTACCCCATGGTCACCCAGCTGCATCCCCGTGCGATGCTGCTCATTCCCAGCTCACACAACCCCTTTCCCTCACCCAGGACTTGGGCAGCAAAGACCTGAAGCGGGAGCGGCTGTTCCTGGTGTGCCAGATCATCCGGGTGGGACGCATGGACCTGCGGGAATCCCACAGCCGCAAGCTCAGCACGGGGCTCCGTCGGCCCTTCGGCATCTCAGGTGAGTGTGGGGTCTGCCGGGGGCACCGGAAGGAGACCCCCCCCCAGCTTTGCCAGTGTCAGCACCTCCCTCTTGGCCACTTCTTGGCTCCGTGGGGCTCACTGGCCATGGGGTGTGGTGCCCTCAGCCCCACAGTGGGACCCCAGCTCTCATAGAATCACAGGATGCCCTGAGCTAGAAGGGATCCACAGGGACCACCAATTCCAACTGCTGCCCCATAGGACAACCCCAAAATTTACACCATGAGTCTGAGGGCCAAATGCTTCTTGAATCTTGTCCAGCTTGGTGCCATGACTGCTTCCCTGGCAGCTGTTCCAGTGCTCCACCACCCTCTGGGTGAAGAACCTTCTCCTTGCGTTCAACCCAACCCTCCCCTGGCATCTTCCTGCCATTCCCTGGGGTCGGAGAGGAGCTCAGCGCCTGCTCCTCCTCCTCCTCCCCGTGTGAGGAAGCTGCAGAGCACGATGAAGTCTCTCCTCAGTCTCACCAGACCCAGTGCTTTCAGCTGCTCCTCACGTGCTTCCAACCCAAACCCTTCCCCCCATACCCTCTCCAACACCTTTAGATCCTATTTATCCTGCAGCGTCCAAACTGCACCCAGGGCTCTCTCCTGTCTCAGCGTGCTCACCCTGAGCTCGCTGCCCTGTCCCCCCGTCCCCAGCCCGACCCATAGCCCCCAGGGTGGCACAGGGCTTATCCTGGGGTGTGAGATGAGACCTGGCATGGCTGCTCCGGCAGCCAGGAAACCATTGGTTCTCTGCTCCCGTCTCAAAGGTCTTTTCCAACCAAATGGTTCTGTGAGGCAGGTGCTGCTGTGGGTGCCCCTGGCAGTGTTTCCCATGGGCGAGCTGTGCTGGGATGCCAGGTCCCAGCGTGTCCATCCACCATGGAGCCACATGGACTCTCTCTGCCACTGAGGCAGCAGGAGGGTCTCGGTGGGACATGATGACCAATCCGTGGAGCACTGACTGGCAGCAGGGGCAGTGCTGGGGGCACAGGATGGGATAAAGTTGCCCTGGGTGGTGGTTGTGGGAGGATCTGGCACGAGGGGTCCCGGCACTGGGGGAGCTGGGGCTGTGAGTGCCCATGGCAGCCACTCCGATACCATCACCTTTGCTGCCGCAGTGATGGACATCACGGACATCACCAAAGGGAAGTGCGAGAGTGACGAGGACAAGCAGCACTTCATCCCTGTGCATCTGTGAGTCCTGGGGGACAGGCAGGGGTCAGTGGGCAAGAGGACAGGGACCAGTGGGCAAGGGTCATTTGGCAGGGGTCAGTGGGCAGGGCGGTAGCAGACAGGGGGTCAGTGGCGTCAGTGGGCAGGGAGGCAGCAGGCAGGGGGTCAGCAGGCAGGGGTCAGTGGGCAGGGGGCCAGTGGGCAGGGGCCAGTGTGCAAGAGATCATCTGATAGGGGCTCATGGGGCAGGGGACAACGGGTAGAGGGTCAGTGGGCACTGAGCAGTGGGCAGGAGGCAGCGGGCAGAGGGTCAGCAGGCAAGGGTTGTTGGTCAGTGGGTCATTTGCCAGGGGGCAGGGATTCCATCTGCTGGTGGCTGGTGCCCATGGGGAGCATCTGTGTGGGGTTCCCTGTCAGGGAGCCCGTCCACAGTGCCCGCTCTGGTGCCCACAGTGCAACGGCCGACAACGATTTCCTTCACAACATGATCCGGAAGGCGGTGGAGGGGAAGGACATCAACCACAAGGGACAAGGTAGAGCCCCTCCTGCCCCGTGCCTGCTCTGCGCCACAGTGGGGGACAGGGTGAGACCCCTCCCCAGCCCACCAGGGTTTCCCTGAGGATGCTGCTTGGGCCGGGGTCCCCCTGTGCCACCCCTCACAGGGATCTGGGCTCACTCTGGTCTCCAGTCAGCCCTGAGCCCCCTCCCGCTGCTTCCCCTGGGCTCTTGCACGCTGCCACTCATGGAATAATCGAAATCTCCCCTCTTTCAGCTGAAAGAAGGGAGATTGAGATGAGATCTCAGGAATAAATATTTTCCTGTAAGAGTGGGGAGGCCCTGGCACAGGTTGCCCAGAGCAGTGGTGGCTGCCCCATCCCTGGAGGTGCTCAAGGCCAGGTTGGATGGGGCTTAGAGCACCCTGATCCAGTGGGAGGTGTCCCTGCCTATGAGAACTGGATGGGCTCTGAGGTCCCTTCCCACTCAAACCACTCCATGATTCCATGATTCTCTGGAAAACTGCATCAGCTGTGGGGGTGCAAGGTTGATCCCGGGTGATCCCACCCAAATGCATCCAAGATGAAGCCCAAGGAAGAGTGGCCGCTGCCTTGCCCAGCACGGCACAGCCAGTGCACACTGTGGGGCCAATGTTCCACGCTCTGCCTTGGCAGGGTTCTGGGTGTCCCTGAAGATGCTCTGGGGAGACCTGAGCCAAGTGCGGAAGGACCATCCCCACCTCGTGGACCGCAGCACGGTGGTGGCACGCAAGCTGGGCTACCCCGAGGTCATCATGCCAGGCAAGCTGGGTGGTGGGTTGGACGTGGGTGGTCTCTGGGGGTCTTGGTGTGGGCATATGCTGTGCCCCATGGCAGAGGGGACCCCACCTTGCTGACAGGGCTGTCCCCACCAGGAGACATCAGGAACGACATCTACCTGACGCTGGTGCAGGGCGAGTTTGACAAGGGGAACAAGAAGACGCAGAAGAACGTGGAGGTGACGGTGTGCGTCTGCGATGAGTCGGGCAGCATGGTACAGGTACGGCGTGTGCCAGATTGGCCCCAGGACAAGGGGCTGTCACCCACATCACCCGCAGGGCAACCTCCTATCTCAAACCCAGCTGTGCTGCCCCAGTGTTGGCTGCTGCCCTACCTCTGTCCAGGGTGTCTGATTCCATTCCAATCCCAGTTGCTGCCTGGCCCTTGTGGAACAGGCTGTGAATCGTGGGGGTCCCACTGAGATGGTCCAGGGTGTGGCCTCCACCTCCTCCTGCATCCCTGAGGATGCCTTCCCATGGAGCAATGGAAGCCAAGCCACGACCGTGCCCTCATGTCCTTGCTGGCTCCTCTCGGAGGTTGCACCAGGCTTGGTAGAGGTGAATGGGGACAGAGATGGGGACAGGGAAGCCTCTCCCTGCCTCTCTCAGCCTGGCTGGGAAGGGATGGTTGGAGAGATGTCCCCACGCTGGCTGCGTTGTTGCATCAGAAATATGTCCCTGCGAGGTGTGCAGGGGGGAGCATCTCGATGGGCTGGACCACTCGGGGAGTGTCCCACGGTAGCAAGGGATGCAGAATTCTTCAGCCCTTTGGGTTGCTTTGGTCCATAACAAGTAAAGTCAGGAGGCGACCACGAAGGGTCTCTTCTCTGCCACCCTCTCTGCAGAATGTGATTTACCACGGTGCGGGGGACAAGCCAACCAGCGAGTACCGCTCGGTGGTCTACTACCAGCAGCGGCATCAGCGCTGGATGGAGACGGTGAAGGTTGGCACTGGGCTTGGGGCACAGGGACTGGGGTGGGACGGGGGCTGTGACACCCGCAGCTGCATCCCTCGCACCTCTTGCCCTGCAGGACCGTGTTGTGGGATGAGACTCCCTGTTAGGGCTGGTGGATCAGCGGGTGACAGCCCCGCTGTGAGGAGGATGGGAGATGCTGGCTGGAAGGAGACCCAGGGTGTCCTGCGGCAGGGAGGTGACGTCTCCCCTGCCGATGAGCTGAGGGGCTCTGGGTGCCTCCCTGGTGATGCTTCTGCATCGCTCCTGCCTCCCCTTGTGGGCTCCTGGATAGACACTGCCAGCCCTGCATGGACACCCGTGCCTCCAGCTCAGCCCCATTCATGGGAAGGAAAGCACATGGGGTTGGGTTTCAGCGTGGTGCGTTCAGCACAGCCTTTGCCCAAGCACAGAGAGGTCCTGACCAGTCAGATTGCTCATCCTGCACTCCCCCGTCCTCACACGGGCACACGGTCTCTCTCACAGATTGCTGTTCCCATTGAAGATGTCCACAAAACACATCTGAGATTCACCTTCCGGCACCGCTCCTCCAACGACTGTGAGTGTCTCCTGTCTTCAGGTCTCCCTCCACCAGTGTTCCCAGCATCCTGGGCTGCATCCAGAGCAGTGGGAGCACCAGGGTGAGGGAGGGGGTTCTGCCCCTCTGCTCTGCTCTGGTGAGACCCCACCTGGAGCCCTGTGTCCAGTTCTGGAGTCCTCAGCACAGGAAGGACCTGGAGCTGTTGGAGTGAGTCCAGAGGAGGCCACGGAGATGATCCGAGGGCTGGAGCACCTCCTGTACGAGGACAGGCTGGGAGAGTTGGGGTTGTTCAATCTGGGGAAGAGAAGGCTCTGGGGAGACCTTAGAGCAGCCTCCCAGTGCTGAAAGGGGGTCCAGGAAAGCTGGGGAGGGGCTCTTGATCAGGGAGTGTAGGGACAGGATGAGGGGAAGGGTTTTGAGCTGAAAGAGGGGACATTGAGATGAGATCTTAGAATCATAGAATCATAAGGTTGGAAGAGACCTCTGAGATCATCGAGTCCAACCGTACCTGTCCCCTTACTAAACCATGTCCCTAAGGAACTCATCTACCCATTTTTTAAGCACCTCCAGGGATGGTGACTCTGCCACCTCCCTGGGCAGCTGTTCCAGTGCCTGACCACCCTTTCAGTAAAGGGACAAATGTTTTCCTGTGAGGCTGGGGAGGCCCTGGCACAGGATGCCCAGAGCAGTGGTGGCTGCCCCATCCCTGGAGGTGTTCAAGGCCAGGTTGGATGGGGCTTGGAGCACCCTGAACCAGTAGGAGGTGTCCCTGCCCATGGAACTGGATGGGCTTTGAGATCCATTCCTACCCAATCCATTCCATGATTCTGTGGTTCTAAGGACTGCTATAGGGGCTTGTTGGCAGCTCAGGAGCTGCAGGAGCCAGAGGGCCCCATGAGCTGCCCTCATCTCACACCTTGTGGGGCTGCATCAGGGCTGCTGTGAAACCTGGATTCACCAGAGGTGAAGGAAGCTGTCACCTCATTCTGCTCTGTCCCCGTGGCAGGCAGCAGGCTCTGCCTCTCGCACGCGGCTGCTGCCCGGTGTGGGTGCTCAGCTCCCTGGAGCACCTGCTCTGCGTCCCCTTGATGCTCAGCTGCAGCAGAGCCGTGGGCACGTGCCCAGGAGGATGGGCTGTTCCTGGAGCAGGGATAATTCCCCTGTTACCTTAACAGAAATGGAAACCACACGTGGGGTGTCACGTCCTGCGGCTGCAGAGACCTTCCCTGGGACCACCGTGGGGACCTGCAGCCAAGGCTGCTGCTCGCTGCTCTGCTCCTGTGCAAGCCAAACCCTGATTGCCCCATGCCCTGCAAGATCCAAGCCCTGATTGCCCCATTCCTTGCCAGCTCCAAGCCCTGATCGTCCTATGCCCTGCAAGCTCCAAACTCTGCCAGCTCCAAGACTGCCTGCCCCAAACCCATCTCATTCCCGCAGAGGTGGCTCACCAGTGACCACTTGCCCAGGTCCTGGTAGCCCAGCAAGCCCTCCAGCCACATAGCAGCTCGTTACTGCCATCTCTCCCACCCCAAGATTCCCAAACGGCTGCGGCAGCTGCTTCTCCCAGGTGCTCTGGAGACACCGAGGGGTCTCGCTGTGTGCAGGAACAGCCTGTGGGCTCCAGGGAAAGGACCCTCATTTCCCTCCAGCCCCATCCCTGGCTGCTGCAGGGCAGGAGCCCCCGGCTGAGCTGCCCTTTCCCTGCCCACGCTGCAGCCTCAGCTCCTCCTGCGCCGTCTTCACCTCTGCCCGTGTTTTGCCTCCCCCAGCCAAAGACAAAAGCGAGCGGATCTTCTCCATGGCCTTCGTGAAGCTGATGCAAGCGGATGGGACAACGCTGCGTGACGGGGAGCACGACCTGGTGCTGTACAAGGTACGGGGGGCAGGCAGATGCCCCCAAAGCGGGGATGGCAGCTCTCCCTGCACCCACCTGCGTGGGGCTGGGGTCACGGTCCCTGCAGAGCTGGTGGCACAAAGCCAAGGTCTCCAAGGGTCTGCAGTCCCTCCCTCCTGTCCTGTCTGCCCTTGGTGGGGGCTGCTGCCACCCTCCCTACGCACGGCAGCTCCAGTCTCTGCGCTGCTCCCTTCCAAATGCCAAGTTTTGTTTGGAAAAAGGGAGCTTAAATGGATCTGACTCAGGAGGGAACGTCCCCGAGAAAGCGCGTGCTGCATTTTACCTGACTTCACCGGCGTTTGCCTGCCTAAAACTGCCTGGTTTTAATTCTGAGAGAACAGAGAGAGAATGTGGGGAGGGGAAATTCACAGTTCCTTTGGGAAAAGTGCAGTTGGCTCTCGTGACGGTGCATGAAAACCCCCTAAGGTGCTGCCCCCTTGGCTCGGTTCCCCCTTGCCTCGATGCCCCCCTCTCCCAAGGCTCGAGATCTCCCAGGGAGTGACCTTCCCACCTCATCCCCTTGGCTCCTCCGGTTTTTATCTTAAATCTTCTCTCATTTTCCCTGCTGTTCTGGTGATGTGACTGCAGTTACTTGAGGCGACCCAGCTCCCTTCCCAAGTCCTGCATCTCTTGGGGCAGCCACGGCTTCTCTGGGCAACCTGTGCCAGGGCCTCCCCAGCCTCCCAGGAAAACATTTCTCCCTAAGATCTCATCTCAGTCTCCCCTCTTTCAGCTCAAAACTGTTCCCCCTTGTCCTGTCCCTGCAATCCCTGATCAAGAGCCCCTCCCCAGCTTTCCTGAAGCCCCTATCAGTACTGGGATGCTGCTCTAAGTTCTCCCAAGAGCCTTCTCTTCTCCAGGCTGAACAGTGCCAAGTCTCCCAGCCTGTCCTCATAGCAGAGGTGTGCCAGCCCTCAGATCATCTCTGTGGCCTCCTCTGGACTCGCTCCAACAGCTCTTCCCAGCAATCACTGGGGCTCGGTTCTGGGAGTCAGGAGCTGTTTCATCTTTGCTTGCCAGAGGAAAGTGAATTATGTGCTTTTAGCTCCTCTTGATCTCGCGCCGGCCGAGAAGCGTTGACATTAAGGCAGTTTGACCTACAGGGGAGACTCGTGTTGCCTCCAGACCATCCCCTGCCCACTGTGGGAACACTCGGTACAGGGAAAAGCCAACAACAATCAATTTTGTGATCTTCATCTGACCTTCAGCAGGAAGAGTTTTATCGTGCAGGGTTGTAGGCAGGGAAGGACGGATGCCCTGGTGCTGAGCTGTGAGAAAGTGCTGGCGAGCTCAGGATGGCACAGCCATGGTCATGGAATCATAGAATCATATCATAGAATGACCTGAGCTGGAAGGTACCCACAGGGACCATCGATCCCAACTCCTGTCCCATAGGAAACCCCAACATTCACACCGTGTGTCTGAGGGTGTCAGCCAAATGCTTCTGGAATATCATCAGGCTTGGTGCTATGACTGCTTCCCTGGGAGCTGTTCCAATGCTCCACCACAGTCTGGGTGAAGAACCTTCTCATCATGTCCAACCTAGAATGCCCATGAGGCATAAAGGATGTCCTGAGGTGGGAGCCCTCTCACCCATCTGTGGCTCTGATGACCCCCTTGTCCTGCCCCGCTCTGCCCAGCAAAGTCCTAGAATCATGGAATCATGGAATCATTGAGGTTGGAAAAGCCCTCCAAGCTCATCCAGTCTAGCCCTTCCTTGTGATCAAACTCTGTCCCCAAGTGTCACAGCCACACAGTGTTTGAACCCCTCCAGGGATGGGGACTCCACCACCTCCCTGGGCAGCCTCTACCATGAAGGAGTTGTTCCCAAAATCCATTCTAACCCTCCCTTGGCGTGACTTGATGCCCTTTCCTCTCATCTCATCCCTTGTTCCTTGGGAGAAGTTGAGAATCCATTGAGCCAGGAGGGAGAGCTGAGCCAGAGGAGGAAAAGGAGGAGGAGGCAGAGGAGGCAGCTGGAGGCTTTATGTCCACTCTACAGGATTTTTGGTGGATGCAGGCAGCTTTCTGGGCAGGATGATGTGAAACCGGGCTCCGTTCTTCTGAAATCAACCCTGCAGCCCATGAGAGACGAGGCTAAGGGTGCAAATTCTCCTCTCTCCTGGGAGTGCAGGGACAGGACAAGGGGAATGGTTTTAAACTGAAAAAGGGGAAACTGGAATTAGAACTTAGCTCTGAGCATAGCCCAACCCGCACCTGGCTCCAACCTCCTTTCCAGGAGCTGCAGAGAGCGATGAGGTCTTCCCTCAGTCTCCTCTGCTCCAGGTTTAAACAGTCCCAAGTCCCTCAGCCGCTCCCAGAACCCCTGGGCTCCAGACCCTTCCCCAGCTCCGTTCCCTTCTCCAGATGTGTTCCAGACCCTGAAGCTCTTTCATGGACTGAGGGACCCAGAACTGAATCCAGGATTGGAGGTGCTGAGTGCAGGGGAACGATCCCTTCCCTGCTCCTGGTGGCCATCCTGTGGCTGATCCAAGCCAGGATGCTGGTGGCCTTCTTGGCCACGTGATCATGGGGTCAAAGCTGAGCACAGGGCTGCAGGCTGCACGCCTGGTCTTAGCCGTGTCTTTCTTGCAGGGCGACAGCAAGAAGCTGGAGGATGCCACCGCGTACTTGACCCTGCCCTCTACCAGGAACACCTCTGAGCCCAAGATCCTCTCTGGTTCCTCCTTCCGCATGAGTGGGGCTGCGTCGGGATTAACCGTGTCAACCCGGGACAGCTTCCAGATCTCAACACTCGTGTGCTCCACAAAGTTGACCCAGAATGGTGAGTCTGGGCTCTCCACAGGCGTTGTGCCTCCACCCCGTTGCTGCGTTCCCACCAGCTGGACCACTCTTGTCCCAGCGGCCACTCTCCACCAGCACGCACTAACCACTGTGGGACATGGTGCAGCACTGGGATGCTGTGCCAAGGGGGAAATGCTGGGTCTTCCCACCATAGCAAGAGATAATTGTCCTCAGCCAGGGATAGCATGAGGGGAGCAGTTTTGAGCTGAAAGAAGGGAGATTGAGATGAGATCTTAGGGAGACATGTTTTCCTGGGAGGCTGGGGAGGCCCTGGCCCAGGTTGCCCAGAGAAGCCATGGGTGCCCCATCTCTGGAGGCGTCCAAAGCCAGGTTGACTGGACTTTGACCACCCTGATCCAGTGGGAGGTGTCCCTGGGGGTGAAACTGGGTGGCTTTGAGGTCCCTTCCAAACGAAATCATTCTGCGATTCCGTGATTTAATGATTCGGATGGGGCTGTGCTGTTCGAGCACCCTTGCAGGTGCCCAGCTCAAGAGAACGGGCAGAACCTTCGGGCTGGATCTAACCACACGGTGCTGCATGGCTGTGCCATGGCCACGAGTCCAGTGTGCATTTCTGTATCACGGCAGAAACCTGCGGGAGGGGAGCAGCAGTGGTGCTCGGCCAGGGAAGAGTGCACGGGAAAGCTGGGATTCCCTTGCACCCAGCAGTGCTGCCTCTGCAAGGCTGATGGTGGAAATGCCTTGTCATGCTTTTGCTGAAGTGCAACGATGCGGCTGGGGAAACTGCAGCCCTGCATGGGGCTCAGAGACCACAGCCTTGCAGCTCGGGAGATGCAGCCTGGCAGCTCAGGGACTGCAGCCTCACAGCTTGGGGATCACAGCCTCACAGCTCGGGGGCTGCAGCCTCACAGCTCAGGGGATGCAGCCTCACAGCTCGGGGGATGCAGCCTCACAGCTCAGAGGATGCAGCCTCACAGCTCAGGGATGCAGCCTCACAGCTCGGGGGATGCAGCCTCACAGCTTGAGGGATGTAGCCTCCAAAGCTCTGGGATGCAGCCTCACAGATCGGGGGATGCAGCCTCACAGCTCAGGGGATGCAGCTTCACAGCTCAGGGACTGCAGCCTCACAGCTTGGGGATCACAGCCTCACAGCTCAGGGATGCAGCCTCACAGCTCAGGGGATGCAGCCTCACAGCTTGAGGGATGCAGCCTCACAGCTCAGGGATGCAGCCTCACAGCTCGGGGGGTGCAGCCTCACAGCTCGGGGATGCAGCCTCAGAGCTCAGGGGATGCAGCCTCACAGCTCAGGGGATGCAGCCTCACAGCTCGGGGATGCAGCTTCACAGCTCAGGGGATGCAGCCTCACAGCTCAGGGATGCAGCCTCGCAGCTCGGGGATGCAGCGCTTGGTGACTCATCAGTGCCGGGGTCTGAGGCTGCTGCAGTTCTGTGCCAGCAAGAGCTCAGGGCCGTTGCTGTTCAGTTAATTCCTTCCTGCAGCATAACTGCAGCTTCTGCAGCCACAACATTTCCTTTAGCTGAGTTTTATGCTGCTCTGGTGCTGAAGTCAGGATGCATTCTCTGCTGAGCAGCTGTACAGGAGCCAGAGGTCAGCAGGGTCCTGGCCCGCTCCTGGCAGCGCTGGTGGCCGACACGCAGCCCACACGTCTGACACACAGTGCTCAGCTCTGCTCGGCACAGGAGCGCAGCTGCAGGTGGACACCATCGCCAGGACTGAGGAGCTGCACCTGGAGTCAGTGCTGGAGGCAAGGGGCACAGAACCCCTCGCCAGGTCCCAGCCCCAGCATGGTTCAGCTGTAGGACATGAGCTGGGAGATTGGCATCCATGGTCCCCTGTCCATGCTCCCTTCTCTGAAAGATTTATGAGGAAGATGCAGCTCTGGTGCCAAATCCTGCTGTGTTGGGTCTCGCTTTGATCCATGGGGCTTGGAAAGAGGGTGGCAGTGCTGCCCACGGGGCTGCAGGATGGAGCAGCGGGCACTTGGGCACAACAGGCGCTTGCCCTGTGCCTCCCCTGGAGCAGGGCCAGCAGCGAGTGGCCACCTTCTCCTCCGGGATGGGGCAACGGGGATGGCACGGAGGAGCCTGGTCATTGGAACGCTTGGGTTGGTGGCAAAGCCGTGCTAACTTTCTCATTCTCCCCACCCAGTCAACCTGCTGGGGCTGCTGAAGTGGCGCTCCAAGCCCAGCCTCCTCGCTGGGAACCTCCAGAAGCTGATGCACGTGGATGGAGGGGAGGTCATCAAGGTACAGCTGGGATCCTCTTTACCACCTCCTCCCTTTCCTGCTCCTGTGCTCAAGTCTCCAGCCACATCTCCAAGTGGCTGCGCCTGGGGGAGGGCTGTGAAAGCTCCCAGGGGGTGCTGTTGGCACTAGTGGTGTCCTGGGACCTTGACTGGATGTGCCGAGGAGCCAGGGTAGCCACCCTGGTCTGGTACTTGACTGGGCACTCTGGGAGCATCCAGCACAGCCTCAGTACCTCTTCCCTGGGCAGAGATGCTGCCTCTGCCTTCAGGCGATTGCCCCGTCGGCCCTGAGGAGCTTGCTGGGGCTGCTGGTGGGCAGTGCCAGGCTCTGTGCCGCAGCCAAGACAGGGATTTGTGTCCTGGCAAAGGGCTGGATGCCCAGGTTGGGGAGGGCTGAGGATAGACAGAAGAGCTCTGTGCCAACCAGGTCAATCCTGTAGTCAGAGCTGGGTCTGAGATGACACTGGGAGTTAACACCCAGGTCCTCACAGTCCTTGTCTCCTCCCAGTTCCTCCAGACACACTGGATGCCTTGTTCTCTATCATGATGGAGAAATCGGACACGGATGTCTACGACACACTTGTCTTCGATGCCCTGGTAAGAAGCACTTGCCTGCTGCCCACAACAAGCTGTGCCTATTGCCCGCACTGAGCTGTGCCCACCCTGAGCTGTGCCCATTGGTTGAGCTGAGCTGTGCCACTGAACACGCCAAGCTGTGCCAACTGCCCATACCAAGCTGTGCCCGTACCAAGCTGTGCCCACTGCCTGTACTGAGCTGTGCCCACACCGAGCCATTCCCACTGCCCATGCTGAGCTGTGCCCACTGCCTGCACTGAGCCGTGCCCGCTGCCCATGCTGAGCTGTGCCCACACCAAGCTGTGCCCACTGCTCGCTCCCCACAGGTTTTCATCGTGGGGCTGGTGGCTGATAGGAAGTTTCCAGCATTTCAAACGCCGTCCTGGAAGCCTACATTCGCCAGCACTTCAGTGCCACGCTCGCCTACAAGTGAGTACCCCAGTGACCACGGCATGGGCAGGGATGGAGCTGGGACGACAGGGATAGGGACAGAGCCTGAGGAGTGCCCAGTGG